>VXAL01016036.1:79421-156396 GCA_013399475.1 Chauna torquata | reverse complement strand
AAAAAAAAAAAAAAAGACAGACTGGCAAACAGTAGGCTGAAAAAAAACTTAAATCCTTGGTTTTATTTGTACTTCTACAACTCAAGGCAGAGAAAAACCACATTTAAGTTATTACGAGATTTAAGCTTGGTACTTGTATAGGGATCCACATTTTCAAAAAGCAATGAAAGAACAAGGTCTCTCCACAACAAGCATCTCAAAAGGAACTTGAGTTTCAGAGACTGGGCAGCCAACAGTCCTGAAAAGAGAAGACTTCATTTATTAAGAGATAAGTGGCCATTTTAAAAAACAAGCTGATTACTTTTTCCATGATTAGCCACTGCAAACTTTAGGACCAGCTATTTTATAGGATATAGCAGATAAGAAAAGGAATAAGCCATTTAGTTGGTAGAACCAGACTACCAAAACTTTTTCTATTTCTTCATTAATCTGTTAATGAAACTTGAGTTCCAATGTCTCTGTTACATGACTTGCTATCTTAAAGCTGAACTTCTGAACTTTTCAAATCAGAAATTAATGAAATAAGAGGAATTTCCATGTTCTCCGTCAAAATGACAATCCTTTCAAAGTTCTCCTGAGAAAAATTTCTAGGGAAAAAGATGCAAATCAAGTGTCAATTTTTTTTTGGATAAAAGCATGTTTCATTTTACTTTCAACTTTGAAAACAAAAACATTTTCTAAAGGACAAGAAAATGGAAACTAGAAGTGCCTTGTTCTAAAATACTTTGAAACAAAGTGTTCTTACATCTCCAAGACTATTTTTCTTCAATGATTTTTCAAAATAAAGTATTGTCAACCTGTGCTGACAAAGTATTACAGCAGGTTGGTTTTTTTTTTTTTTTTTGTCCCTTCCTGTCCAATGCAGTAGTTCTTTTCAGGTAAGAAATGTTACTTTGTGCAACACCAGGTGAGCTGAAACTGTACACATACAGGCAAGGATGGGCAGGTGTGTCTTGATGAAGAGGTTGCAGGCCAATCTTTGCCCTTGTAGGATCTCAATAGATATATATAACCACTGGAAAAATGGTTAAAAAAAATTACCAGCTGACCCATTCAAGCAGCAAGCATGTTGATGCTGGAATTATACAAATGACTGCCTGATGAAAGGATGTATTTGTTCAAAGCATATTTGCCTAGCTCACTAATCTCGGTAGATATCCTGTTGGGAAATCTTTTGCATAAAGTACCTGATAAATGAATTTGGCAAGTGAATAAACATTTCACAGACCTATTACTGAAATATTATGCACCTGTTACAAGAATGCTGCTGTGCATGTATTTTTGCATAGTACCACTGCTCTTTAAAAATGTTTTTTGATGATGGAGTGAGAAGAGCTGATGCTGAAACTAAGCTGCTGTTTCTACATTGCCCTGAGCACGGAGTAACAACCCACGTGCTTGCATGAATCTTGAGAAAAGCTTGCCCACAGTGGGTCTGGCTCGCTGCAGGTCCCTCTGCTCAGGGCAGAAGTCCACTGGAGTTGGTGTCCCTGCCCTAAGCCTGGACAGACATGTCCAGGAGTCCAGCTGCCCATACCCAAGGCCTGTGTGAATTTTGTTTACCCTAGCTGCGGAGGTCAGACACAAAGGGAAATGCTCTGAAGACAGGGACTGTGGCTGTTTGGTGGTGGAGGAGCAGTAAAGGTATGACTTTGGGTTTTGTGCTGATCATAAAGTATCATATAATCTTTACAATGAAAAGTGGTAAGCATCACGAATGCTTCTTGTGAATAAATATCCAGCTTGCTGACAAGGACTTCAGCCAGTAGGCACCAGCTTATTGGCAATGAATTTTATGACTTTGACTTTAACAACTGCGCTTCACGGCTGCTTTGATCAGACAATTGATATTCTGGAGAGGTTGCCTCAACGTGGAAATAAGCTTCAGCGGAGGACTCTGTATAGGTCTGGTGAAGGAGAAAGAGTGGAAATTCCCTGAGCACACCAAAGGGGAAGGCTCACAAAGGCACAGCATGTCGGGCACAGGAGGGCAAGCGCTGGGCAGACTTTCCAGACCATTGTTCTAGCAAACGGGTTGCCAGGCAGAGCTATTTCTACGTTGTGGTTAATAATATTCACGGAAGGTGACCTTTACATTTGTAAAAACGGACATCATTTTTTCGAGGCACATATTAAAAGCCGGTTGTTTAATCAATGAAGAACACCAACTTCAGTTCACTGAAAAACTGGAAACCAGAGCTTATATTTCAAACTGCGTGGGGGTCAACCACATGCAGAGAAATCATTCACTGTCGAGCAGCTGAATGCAATAAAACTGTAAACTTTTCATAGATAATTTGCAAAAGAAAAAGAGGCTAAATTAATTGAATAAATTATTTCCTGTGAATCATTCACTCTGCTCTAATTAACAGGCGCTTGTGTACTCAGCTCCTTCTGCAGTATCTCCATGGCTGCCCCTAAGGGTCAGAGTCCCGGAGAAATCTGTCATTTCACTTTCAAATGTGTTTTCATTAAGTTATACTTGGAAATAACAACAAAAGAGAGAGTCTGAGGAAGAAAGGAGGAGAAATTATCACGGGGACTCAGCAGCAGTCAAACTTCAATTAGGGATGGCATTCCAGTTCTTCACGGAAATATTTGGGTGCTTATCTGAACTCCTGCCCACACCACCTGGATGAAGGACTTCCCAATAGCTCACCCCTTCCCAGATGCCACAATTCCCCTAATTAATCCTCCCCTGGATCTTCTAACCTCAAAGCTAGTTTGCAGACCAATGTCTCCCAGGATTGCTGCAGACATGATTAGCCTGTACATTAGAACAGTTGCCAGGAAATTAGAGGGCAGGCATAGATTAGCTGCAGTGAAGGGATGGGGAAGTAAGGGAACATCAGTTCCCTCATAGGCACCAACAGATGAGCGTGTGCTCAGGCGGCACGTAGCACAATCATTGCAATGCAGCACTTTCTCTGGCCACACTTCCAGTTAGGTTAGAGAAGCATCTGCCTCAATAGCGTCATTGTAGAGGGTTTAGCTGCAGGGTTTTTTGTTTGTTTTCTTGAACAGCCATATCCGATATGGGAATCACTGACTGCCAGCAAAGCACACTGGTGAGCTGGTCCAGAGGACTACGGTGGAGAAGCAGGCAGCCCAGCTCCTTTGCTGGAGATGAGAAACTGCCACTGCAAACCAAAAACACATCCCTTGCAGAGGACTTGTTGGTGGATATGGAGAGAAGGAGGAGAGCAAGAGGAGGGGCTGGCTGAAACCATTGCTCTTCAGTCAGGAAAAGGAAGTAACATCAAAGAGTTCAACCAAGGTCTTAGGTTTCAAAGAACAGTTTGGTCCAACTTCAGGCCAGCAAACAGTGGGGAATCTGGGGGGTTTTATGCCATCCTTACTGCATGCCTTAATTTTTTTCTTGGACATATTAATGACTTCCAGTGCATTTAGTGCCCAAGGGTCCTAGCCCACCTCAGAGCCCCACAGTGCTGGGCATGCAGCAGCAGAGTGACTTTACCCTGAAGAGCTCACACAGTAATTAGGTAAGGCAGAATGAAGGCAGGAAGGGACATGGTGACTCAGGGGATGTCCAGGGTCTCAGCAAGGTTGCTGCACAGGTCGGAGGTGTGACCAGAAGCAGGGAGCCATCTCCTGCCACTGTGCCTCCCCCACCAGCACCAACACCCGCTGGTCACCACTAAACCCTCTGCAGAAAGCAGCACCACGCAGCATCCTGCCCACTCCCCACCCCAGGGAAGAGCCTGGCAGTTGTGTACATCAACAGCTGACTGCAGCTCCACAGCGAGCTTGCAGGAATCTTGGCTTTGTGCTGTTTGCCAACATGCTAGAATTTCTTCTCTGTCTGTCTGACAGAAAGGAAGTCTGAGGGGAGATTTAAAAGGAAAAAAGTTCACACAGAAAGATCATTTCCTTTTATAAAAGGACCCTGGGAACAAGGCGAATATTACACTGAGTGGAGAGAAGCAAAATTAAGACAAAAGTCATTCTTCTGGAAAAATGACAGGGATTATGTTCCTGGAAAAAGTCCCCTCTGTCCCTGTGTAGTGGTAGTCAAAGAGAGGTCAAAATAATTAATATTAAAGTATCCAGTTATAAACAGATTGCATTATAAAAACATCTTCTGATGAGACAAAATTATAGTTACAGGATTCAGAACTGCTCTTCCAGAGGGTATGCACAATTACTTCTGGTCTGGGCAAGCTACTGGAGGGGTACATTAGTAGCAGAGCAATTATAGATAGGCCTACTTTTTCCTGGCTTCCTCCAGTATTAATTTGTTTACTATGGCAGAGACATCTTGTACTTATAGAAGCATGAGAGAAGAGTCGGACTGTATGTTTTGGGATAAATATGTGAGCATACAGGCAAAGTAGAAACAAGTTTGCTCATCAGCTCTCCTCTGCCTGTAGTTTATATTGCTCTGAGCTCATTCTGAATTGTGACACCACCATGCTCAGTGCCTTACAAACACACAATATGACCTACCTCTAGTTTAAATGTGTGTGTGTGTGTGTTTTTCTAAATCAAAAGGCACAGAGTGACTCAGTGGCATACCCCCAATTTCCCCATTTCAAAGAGACTCGAAAAGCTGAGGTGGGTGGGTGTACACACTTCCAACATTGAAAAATACTTTTGGGGAAAACAAGAAAACAAACAAACAAGAGAAAGCTTTGGCCAACTCTCCAAACTGAAGGTTTTATAGCAAGGGTAGTCTGAGGCCTCTGCTTTGTAAATAAGATCAAATCCATACATTTCCTTTTGCTTAGACATCTCCCTATGTTTTCAGGTCTCCTCTTTCCTTTAGGCTGGTTAGTGCTGATATTGATCTGTAGGATAACACCATAGCAGGTATTATTTTGTCTGACTCAAGGCATGTGGGAGAATCATGCTTTGCATCTGTCAAAGAGCACTGCTTTACATGAATGTTTTTCCTTGAAAGCTGAAGTGGAAGCTGCAAAGATCAAAATCAAGGAGTATATAGAAACGCCTCAACTCACGTTATGAATAACACTCTATAGGTTGTTACTTTAGATGAGGTGTTCAAGAGGGAGGAGATCTGAGTTTCTGAAGAGCCAGGCTTAGTGGTCCTTGATTATTGTAAATCATACTGCTACAATCCAAGTGTTTCTTCAAGCCGCACAAAGGTGCATCAAAGATCGGATGGAAGCCTGATTTAAGACGTTTTTCAAACAGCTAACTGGATAACCAACTAAAACTCACCAATACAAAGATGTAAATAAAAACACATTTTCTTTCATATTGGTTTTGCATTTCTTGATGCAAAAAGTACATCAGACTGTCCTGTTCTATTTATTGCCTAGGATCTCCTTCTCTGCGCTCAAAAGCTAATAATATGCTACAGGGGACTGATTTTATTTCTTCCCAACTGTTCTCTTTCTTTCTTTCCCTATCATGCAATTAAATGAAAGAGTCATGGAAATATTTCTAGTTCACATTTGGTTTTAGAGAACTCAAGCTGTGTGTATAGGAAAGTGGCTTTACATACAATTTACTAATAAATACTGAGTTTGATTCCGTAAATGCTCTAGAGACCCAAGACATTTTTAATACCTGCATAACGTTTTATAATGTGCATAAGTGCCTTCCTCATTGGGAAAGACCTAGAGTTATTTAAGTACTTTCTTCAATACTAATCTTAATGCGTGATATAAAAATAACAACATCCATTATGCTAATGCTCTCCCTAACTTAACAAAAAAGTTTTTGTGCCTGCATCTTCTCAGCTATGGAACAACCACTTTCATCTAGAGTGCTGCTTATTTTCTTCTTCTCAGAGCCAAAACATCTTTCTGGGCTGGGTAGTTAAACCCATGTTAAAAGGCTTTTGTGGTTGTCCACAACATTTGGTGTTTACCCTTAACACCCAGAGAGATGAAACTCGACTTGCTTGATGCAGATGATTTAGGCGACAATCAAGTCAAAACTCCTGTGACTGTATTAATATGCTTCTCTTTACTTTTTATCTCATCAGCTTGGTGAAAGTGTGGCTTTCATTATCCTGCCTTTGAATTGTGTGATTTTGCACTCAGGCATATTACATTTCCAATGCTGGCCACATTTTAAAAAACCAAAAACTTACCACATTAGTAAGAAAGTCTGGAAGAGATTTTTCAGATTCATATAATAGAATTTCACATCTCAGCTTCATAGACTGAGGCCAGGGACAAATCTACCCTTCTCACTTGGAAATGACGCAGAATGTCACCAGGCTCCAGGACTGCTCAGTGTTTCCTTGCCTTCTTCACTATCCTGAGCCTTGCTACATCTAAAGGTGTATATGTCCTGTGGCAAATGTCCTTTGGCACCAGGAGCCAGGACAAGACATTACTTAACACACAAAATAATTGCTTAGCAAATGAAAACATATTTTGAGAGAGAACAACCTACCTACATGAAAAAAACTATGCTAAACTCTGTATATTTGGGTTCTGGCAGCTGTGGCCCACTTCTCTTGCTGCGCAGTTACCAGCTCCAGGCTGCATGGGATGGAGACCATTACACTTCTGGGACAAGCTCCTTGCTGACCTTACAGCACCAGCAATTGGGCAGCTTGCATGGCAACCCCTTGGCAGGGCTCCCAGCTGCAGCCCTTCCTCCTTTCTGCTCAGTCCCACTTTTCTTTAGGATTTGATGGTTTTCCTCTTTTCAGGTGTTTGTCTGCTCGCCCATTGCTGGTGCCCCAGGGCGCAATACGCTGATCCTACCGGCCCCCTGCTAACACCAGCCTCCCCATCTGAATTACCTGACTAATCCCACCAAAACCTTGGCTGAGTTGGAGTCCATCTTTAATCAGAGACCACCGGAAATAAGGAAGAGTGATAATGGAAGAGTTGCCTTAAGATGGCTCCATTTGCTACAGCCTGCAAGCAGCAGGATGCTAGAGTGTACTACGCACTGCTGCAAACCCAGGGTATCTCCAGTGGCAGGATCTGCAGACGGCTGACATTCGGAGCCACGCTGGGACAGGATTAGGCCAAAAGCTATGGCTCTTTTGCAGTACCAGTTGTACTGAGTCAGCACAGTACAAGAACCATCTTATTTTCCACATCAGTGGAGACACTTGGATAAAATACACTAAAACTAAATTCCCCAGTTTGACTTTAACACACAATTTGTTGTAACAAAAAAAATTGCCAAAAAGACCTCAGACAATAATCAGGAATTACATGAAGAGTTGCATAGAAATTACAGACACCTCCCCCCCTCCCTGCCATGTTAGTTTTTAACCATGTATTCATTCACACCATCAGCCGTTTCCAGCAACAGCAGTTGCACAGCATAAGCAATAAATCAAACGAAATCATCCACTCATTTCTCAGGTTGCCTTCATTTTTCTTCCCCCCAATTGGGCAACTAGAACAGCAGTAATATTGTATCTGCTGGCTTATGTTGACAAAATATTTGGAATAAAATGCCAAAATACAAAGCTGCCTCTTAAAGCATCAAGAGGCAATGGCAAGATCCTGAAAAGTTAATTCCTAGCTTTAGGAATAAAGTCAGTAGGTAGCTGGAGAGCAGTGGTCCCAGCTGTGAGTCTTACTGCTTGGGAAGAAAACATCTGGAGTCATACTAAAGACAGGAGGCAATTATAAGTATAAAAAAACAGGGCTGTCCTTGATGTGTCATGCGTTCCGGTTAAGGAAAAAAGCTATATATATGCTCAGATACACGACTTGATAAGAAATAGGGATGTACTACTGTTTATTTAAAACCCAAAGCTTACATATAAACTGAATGAGACGTGGATAGATTGATAAAATAGAAACCATAGCTGACATTCCTCATCTTGAACAAAGCTGAACCAAAGGGTCTTTTAGTCAAGCTATGGGGTTGCAGAGCAGTCTCACCCCACTGCACACAGACCCTGGGGGTGACTGCCCCAGGAGCACCTTGCTTTTTGCAGGACCACTCTGTGCCGAGCCAGTTGCAGTGATGGGCATCACCAAGGGAACACCGGCAACCCAGAACCCCCTAACACGAACCTTTCCTACAAGAACAAAGCTCATTCTTTACTAATGAGTAAGGCATTTTATATTGACAAGGTTTATTCATCCCAGCTGCTCTGCATTCTTGTAACAGAGCCCTGAATTTTTTTCCCCCTTTACCTGCAAAGTACAATTTCTGGTGCATTTCTGCAGAAAATTTGCATCCATTTAGCTTTGCTAAAGTCACTTACCAGTAGCATGGATTATTTTATTTATTATTTATTTTATGTAAATAAATCCAGTGGTCATCTTCTTACCCTGGTTACCCTTTTCCTTGCAAAAAAGAGTGGAGCCATTTCCATAGAGCTGCTCTCTCTTCCCCCATCCCCTCTCAGCACCTGTTCCCCACTTCTATTTCATGTCTGCTCTGTTGATATTAGATGAAACTTTGAAAGATAAGATTTACTGAAACAGAAACGTTTGACAAATAGCCCCAAAACACCCCTGATACCCAAATGTAGAGAAGAACAAAGCGTGTAACAATGTACTCGCTAGACTGCATAGAAAATGTCTCTGTGATGGGTACGCATGACATGTTAAGAAGATTAAAATAAGAGATGAAAATAAATGAAAGGGAATGCAGAAAACAAAGTGGAGGGGGCCTGGATGTCTCAGGGGTGTCTGATGGGGCAGAGAGACTGTCACCTTGAGGTCAGCTGCCTGCATCCTGCATGGGCTCACGGCAACGGAGCTCGGATGCCGTGTGTGATTGGCACTAACCAGGATGGAGTAAGTTGTTAGCCCAGGTTTATCCCTGAAGGAATAATGGTCAGAACTCTTCATCCAGAAATGCAGCCTCCTGCGCCTCCTGCCTTTGCTTTCAGGGGAGAGACAAGCCCTGCTGTACCAGCTGCCCAAAGCAGTCTGACCCAAGTTCCTGTCACATTGGGTCATGTGTCATTTACAAACAGTGATCACCAGCCAGGCAATTTGAAGAAGGCACAGCAGAGGCTAGTCCAGAGCCCTCCAGTAGCTGGCTGGGGCTAAAAGGGCATCTTTTATGGGGAGACACGGAGAGGGAGACGGCTTGCAGACACTGGACAGGGATGCATTGCCAGAGCTCGCTGAAAAAACAGAAATTGTGCTTTTTGGAGGAGAAGGTGAAAAAAAAGTATGATCGGGAATTTTGTTTCGTCCAAAGTGGCAACACACAAATGCTGAGATTTTTAAGTGCAGAAAGTCTGAATGATTTCATTGTGGATGTAGTGAAGTTAAGTATTTCATGCTGAAAAAGCTGAGGTGATATTTTTTGTTCTGATCTTTTCAACTCGATTTACATTACACCCACTCAGGAAAGCAAGAGAAAGTTCAGGTGTTTCTGACAATAGTGATGTGGCACAGATTTTAGAAAAAGAGATTCAAACAAAAAATAACAATCTCATAATGAAATGTAACAAAAAATCTATTCTTACTCTGAGTCATTCCTGAAGAAATATGTTGACAAATTAACATGGAACCAAAAAGATTTTTATTTCTACAAAGTGTATGTTTCTTCAAAAAAACCCCATGTTTTAAACAGGTGCTTTTCCCCAAACCAGTGTTTAATCCCATAATACACCCCAGCCTATCTGTGTGATACATCACACGAGTGATTTCAGGTGACAGCCCAGTCTTGCCACAGTCAGGCAACAGTGGGCTTCAGTGCTGCCTGCATTCCTCTCTAAATACTGTGCTGTGAATCCAGTGACAGTGAAGAAAGGGTAATAGCACAGGGAACTGCAATTAAGGAAAACAAACAAATGAGAAATGATGTTTCTTGCTTGCATTGCCTGCATTCACTGGTATTGCCCATAACGCTACAGGAAAAAAAGTCACATCCTTGCCAGCATAGCCCTTTCCAGTTGAAGCGCATTTCTGTGGCTGGATACCTGCCTGTCCATACCGTGGCTGGATACCTGCTGCTGGAATGTCCCTATCCAGTGTCGAGAGGGAACAAGAGGTGTTTCTTTCACTGCAAATTTAGGGGGCTAATAGTGAGCAGGAGCAGCCCTATCAGTGTGACAGTGGCTGGACGGCAGCATAGATGTTGTGAGTTTTTGGTTTAGCGGCAGCTGGGTGTCAGCAGCACCCTGGCTGGCTGGCTGGTTGGTTGCAATAAGGTGAACCCTGCATGATCTGTGTATAGGTGACATGTATACGTGATCTAAATCAGACAAAAAATTATATTGATGCTAAGAAACCATGGCTCGGTGTGCCCGTGCGTCTATATGCATGCATACGTTCTCGACTTCACATGTGTACATGTGCATGTGAGACTGAGCTGTGCTACCACCTCACTTCATTCCTTTTTTTCTCATGTGCTGTGCTACTGTGAATCAGTTCAACATAAACAAAGTTTGTGTGTTGAAATTTTCTGAGATTTCCACTAACTCTGAGTGTGATGCTGAGCCACCAAGAGCTGAACATGAGACTTGGATCCCTTGTCACTAAGAGGAAACCGCTACTTGCTGGAAAGAGAGCAGGACCCCTGCAGTGGATCAGCCTGAATTAAGCACTACCTCTGTAATGGGCAAATCTGGCCAAAACCAAATGATTTAGCAGACAGCATCGGATCTCACTGCTATTACATCACTGGTGTTTCTTATGACAGAAAAACAGGCAAAGAAGAGCTCACTGAGTCTTTTCACGTGAAAACTTCCAGTGGGTTTTGAAAAAGCCTTCCTATATGTTGCAGCCAGAGTCCTTGTGAAATGACGTGGTGTTTTTTGGGAAAATTCCATGGTTTTTTCAGTTTTTTATTCAAAGTGGCATGGAAAAGGACTCGAGTCACTAATGTAGAACAAATCAAGTTTTCAGCAGGTAACATGACTGGTGACAGAGACGAGAAATGGCATTGAGAACAGGCCCGATTTTTATCATTTGAGACAAACTGTTTGGTATAAAACGACTTCAGCATTTATCTAATGGTAAATATCTATGCCATATTTAGTATCCATGTAAGCCTTCCTGTGTCATGCACAATTTTAGCAAGATGACAAAAGGAACTGCTTGCTTCATTTATTTAGAGATTTTTCAGGAGCTAGCTGTAAGCGATTTTAATCAAGATCCTGTGTTCCCAAGCTGAGCATAGCTCTGCGTGAGGAAGGACAAGGATGGCATTGGCGGCGACGTGCCCCCTTCTGAGTTCACAGATCATAATCTAAAGCTGGCTGCAGATTGACAGCCCCATTTCCCAGTAGCTTTCAGGGCCTTGAAATTGGTTTTCATCCTTCCTGGGAACAAAAATGTAAAAGGCTTCAACTTTTTTTTTTTTTTATGGAAATGTAATAGCATCAGAATAGCCATTTGGGGGTCAAATTTTTCATTTTCTCTTTCAGAAAAGGAGGAGGTCAGCACAAGGAGAAGGGTCATGAGAAACTGGGTTCTTGCTTTTGCTCTCCTATATCCAGAGCAACGCTTGTCCCATCTAATGCAGTGAGGAACCTGGTTCCCTACATCCACAGCTATTACTTAAAGCTCCAGGTTAGCAAGAAAGTTGCTGTCTTTGGTTTGTTTCTTTTCCTCCAGCCACGAAATGAGAAAATTAATCAAATCCAATTAATTGCAGGAAAATTTCACTTGGCTGTGTGTGTTCTGAGCTGCTTTGCCATCAGCCCAGCCCTGGATGATAGGATTATCCATGCTTATTAATGTGAGTCCCTCTAACTCTGCTGCTGCGTGATACTCTGAGGTGCAAAAATTTGTGCAGCAAAGCCTGTTTCTGGGTGAAAAATTGCCTCTGCTTTATAAATTCTTTTGCATGCTCTGAGCTTTACTATCTTTCCTTCCCCCATGCATCTCAAGTGCAGGCCTAAGCCTCTGCAGGAGTGGAGCCAACAATGCCCCGAATTCCTGTGTGGTGCGTTGACATCGCTGACACACAATGTGCTCCAGACTCGTGCCAGCCCGTGGATTCTCAGCTGCTGCCCTTCATGTCCCCACATACCCCGCTGCTGAGGCCCCATGGACTGAGAGGCTCAATCCCCTGGGGTCCTTGCCAGCTGGGAATTGTATCTCCAGATCGTCACCAGATGGGTCATTTTTTTTTAATTATTTGTGTGATAATGTTAATCTGGTTGATTTCTTACCATTCACTACCTAAAGATAAAGAAAAAATGTCATAAATTACAACTGCCCTAGGAAAATTAAATACTCTTGAAAAGATAATCTGCTGGATTGGAAAGCAAAGATAAGCTCCAAAACCCATAAATCCACAGCCCAGGCTCGCTTATGTCTATGCCAACTTGTGATGTCATTGTCACATGCGTCATTGTAAACCTCTGCACCATGAGCATGAGCTAAATGCAGATCTGAGCGCTTTCTCCAGAGGCAGCCATCCTCAAATGGTGGTAACACAGCCCAGCTCCGTCCAGTACAGATCTTCATGTGGTAGGAAAAGGCAGCAGCTGGTGCCGGATTGCTTTATGCTATTTACAGGGCAATAAGGAAAGCTCAAGCTGTTTCCTGAGGACCAGAGGCCAGCTAATGGGCCCGGGTAGCCCCACGCCATATCCTGATTACCCAGGGAAGAACTGTGGCAGTACTTTTTCTATCATTTTTCTCTTGTGTGCTGTTCTTCAGTGAGCGGGACGTGATGCATGGTTTGGCTGCCTCTAGCCCCATGAATTTATATACATGAACACCAGTAACTGCATTCCTACAATCTCCATTTCATGTCTCTTTTTTAAACATCTGCTTCAGATGCAGCAAAACCTCCTCTTAGCCCATGCAGTTTTGGGAAGGCAATGAACAGGAAGGATGCTTATAAGAACTGAGGAAGAGACCAAGTGGGAATAGTATTGGTAGGTCTTCCAGATTTGGTAAAGGATCACCCTGGACACATCTAGGCCATAGCTAAATAAGGAGTTGTGGAGACATGTCAATGCAGCAGAGAGGAGAAGAGAGTCAAGGAGCTGGAAATCGGAAACATTCCCATGCCCCCTGCTTTCTGACCAGGAGAAAGTTACTTTTAATGTCTCAGTCTTCCTATTTACGTAATATGGATAGTACCACAGGCTCATGTTTGCTAAATCCTAAGGTTAGAAAAAAAGGGTAGTAAAGAACGGTAATCTACTTTGACTTAAATGGAGCTTTTCAAAAACCTTTTCAATAACATTCTAATGCACATTATATGTCTATATATATTTTTCATAACAGCTTTTAGAAACGCATGTCATAGTCTTTATTTATGATTTAATTGTGCTGGTGTTACTGTGACGTGATTTTATTTGAATTATAACCCCAGTGGGAAATCAGCATGTCACCTCAAAGACAAGTGCAGTCTTCAGGGACAGTATAAGAGAGGGAGGCAATCTGGGAGGGAGATTTCAGAGCTGTGGTAGAAGTACTGTGATTTGAAACAGCAGTTGGAGCCAAGTGACACATTTGACTTCCTTCACTGGTCAATAATGATCTATAGTAGCCTGGTTTTGAAACCTTCTTGCATTTTTTTTTGTCTAATCATATGATGTGGCTTGACCTCCAATTGCCTCATCTTTTATCCCATGGGAATCTCCCGTCCCCTTTTCCACACCACTACTCTTACTGTGTGGTTTGCTTGCCTCTTAGCTGAAAAACTTACTTGTGTTAGACTCCTTATTTAGCTCATCCAAAGTTAAATAAGTATTTTCGTGTATCTCTGACAGAGAGTAAAAAAGAGGCAGAAAGAAGCAGGGTCAGTCTACTTTTAGTTAGTCAAACCAGGAGTAGATGATGGAAGTAAAAACTCTGATATACTACAGTGAGATTCTCAATAAATACATAATTTTGTCCTTTTTCTATACATTGATAGGCACCCAAGAAAAACTTAATGAAAAAAAAAAAAGAAATTAGAAGAAGCTCAAACACATTAAATAGGTAAACGTTTTGGTAGTACTGCATTGTCAGATATAGCTACTGTATTCTTCTTCTTATTGTTATTTCTTTGTCTATAATTCTGAAAGAATTCAAACTTTCAGAAAGAGGTTTGGCCTAAATATAATTAAAATGTCAAATAACTGGAAGTGAGCTGAGGCAAAGGAGTCTTTACTTCATTTCTCCTTGAATGGGTCAATCAAGACAAAGGTTGGCAATGCACGCAGCTGACATGAAGTGCTTTTTTGTTCACAATTCCATCACTTATTCCAGCATATATAAAACGTATTCTTTACAGCATATCTGAGGACATATAAAAAACGTGAATCTATGAGCATTATAGACCTCTTTAGACTACTTCCTTGGAAAAAAACTGTTTACATTCCTCACAATAGCTGTTCCTTAGGTCAGAAACAGAGGAAGCAGGCTTAGTATCATGCGCTAGTACTTGTTTCAGACCAATAGAAAAAGGAAATTCCAACAACTGGGGCCCTCCCACCCCAGCGATGCCTCTTTTACAGCCCTGAATTTCAAGTCTAAGCTATAATGCTCATGGTTATAATGATTGTTTTAATGATTGGCCATCATGTACCGGCCAATGCAACTCAGAGAGTCATCATCCCCAGACTGAACTGCTTCCATAAAGATAAGAAGCCCAGTGCAATCACTGAAATACTGATTTAATAGCCTTTGTTAATTAACAATGCTAAGTAAGTTGGATAATGTGCTTCAAGGCTTGTGCTACCCCAAGCGAGCTGTAGCCATCACAAGTAGTCAGTTGCAAAGGAAAGATGAAGCAGGAGGAAACAACATTCAGACAGGACATCAGTTCTACCTGGGGCACCAGGAGCAGGCACAAAACCAGTAAACTCACTCTTCCCAACTATAATGTTTTAATACCCTGACCAGGGGCCACCCCACTGAAGACTTTAGGTAACTCCTCTGGTTTAACAGCCCTCTCGAGAAAAACTGGCCAGAGACGAACAAGCAAAGTTGTTGCAATCATCTCTTTTGGCACACATCTGTTAGCAGAGGTAATTGTTCCAATTATCATCAGTTCTAAAATCTGACAAATCTTTGTAAATATGGGTCATGTTTAATATTAGTTTTAAATTTGTAAGTATGTATGGAAGATGTCAGAATAAAAAATCAGTTGTTATTAAATGGTACAGTGTCTCAAAAATGGACAGGGTACTATGTTGACATCTTTGAATGACACTGTTTTTTAACAACCTGTAACATGTTACTTATGCCTGTAATGTCCTGACATCTATGAGTCATTTATTGAACTTTCAAAACATCACCTCTATTTAAATTCCAGCTAGATAAGTCCATGGGAATTATATGAAGTAGAGAGGTAGAAGGTGAAGAAGAAACTCACTGAATTAAGGAACAGGTCTTCATAATATCTCCTGCAATTTCACACAGTGGTAAAGGTCTTAAAAAGAGGGCCAAAACTGTGAGTTCACTGACTGACTGAGGGCAGTGCCATGCACTAATTACAGAAAAACTGGGGGAAAAAGTTTTGATTATTTTAACGTGGTAACATGATAACCCAGGGAGAAACTGATGTGCCGCTCAGCACTGGAAAGTTTGAAGATACATGAGTTTTCTGAAAAGCACAAGGTTTTGACAGATATTTATCACCTGGAAAATACCACTACTTAATCAGTCAGACAAGGTGCTGGTGAATGAAGCACAATCTGCTGTTCCTGCAGAAAACAGCAGACAAGTTACCACATCAAACTCAGATCTCTCACACTGTAGCACAAGAACATGACTAATAGGTTGGGTCAAAATATTTACTTTTAAAAATATTAATTTGCTTCTTCCCAAGAGGTTCTCTAAGCCTTAATGCATTGCTATTTTTATTTCTTTGATTCATACCCTGGTAACTCTAAACAAACATGTGCTTGCACATTTACAGCCAATCTAAACATCCATTAAAACTGAGTCTCATGTAACCCCCTGCTTCCTTTTCTTATCCATGTTATCATTTGGATGTGTGGGCTGGGAACACATCTGTCCTACTTGATGGTGAAGCTCCTAATTCCAGCTTTGCAGCATTCAAAATGGAGGAATAACACGGTACTTCTGTTCCATAGTAATCCTGCAAATAATTTCTAACTGAGAAGGATGGCATGTGGTTAGACTTGGACGTACACATTGCTGTTTTCAAGTAGTTAATGGGGGAAAAGGTAATGCAGAAAAAGGCAAGAAACATAAGCTCCCCCTTGAAGAGTTATCCTTGGTCTGTGCTGGCTTTCTAGTGACCCGGGAGTAAGACAGCTGAGGTGTCCAAAGAAGAGCAACGAAGCTGGTGAAGGGTCTGGAGAAAAAGTCTTATGAGGAGCCGCTGAGGGAGCTGGGGTTGTTTAGCCTGGAGAAAAGGAGGCTCAGGGGAGACCTTATCACTCTATACAACTACCTTAAAGGAGGCTACAGCGAGATTGGGATCAGTGTCTTCTCCCAAGCGCCAACTGATAAGACAAGAGGAAATGGCCTCAAGTTACACCAGGGGAGGTTTAGGTCGGGTATTAGGAAAAATTTCTTCACTGAAAGGGTTGTGAAGCATTGGAACAGGCTGCCCAGGGAAGCGGCTGAGTCACCATCCCTGGAGGTATTCAAAAAACGTTTAGATGTAGAGCTCATTGACATGGTTTAATGGTGGACTTGACAGTGCTAGGTTAAAGGTTGGACTGGATGATCTTGGAGGTCTTTTCCAGCCTAAATGATTCTATGATTTCCCTGTGAAGAAACTGCTGAGTTTACAGGTTTTTCAGCAGGTTGTCTGGATAGAGCTGCAAGCAAAATCCTGAGGCTGGTTGCTTCAGAGAGATGCCAACTGCAGATTCAATTGATTGAATTTCAATGTGTTCATTCTCCATCACTGTATCTGCTCTCTTTCTGGACAGCTAAAGCTTTGCATCTCTGCATGCCGGCTCAGTGTTGTCCAGCAGACAAGAGCTGTCCTACCAGTGACATTTTTAGTCTTTTGATAACCATTCTGACCAGCATCCTTGGCAAAGGGACCAAGCCCAGAGGACAATGGTGTAAAATGTACTTAAGAGATTTTTAACTTCTCTCATCCAAATTAAAAGTGGATTAAGTACTATCCTGGGCAGTTACTAATCTGATGGATATTAATTCTACTGTTATTCACAGAATTATGACAAAATAAATGCAATTTGATCATATGAAAGATTCCAATTCCTAATCAAGTTACATGTTAAAATCAAATCGCATCAAAACCTAACTCTAGACATTTCTACAGATGGGGATCCTTTTAGGGGAAGCCACCAACCCACCTTTGTATCAGTTTATGAGCTCTTTTGTAGATTACTCTCCCAGAAAATAGTCATCAAGAGGCCCCAGAAAAAAGGCTCTGGAAGCTTAAGAAAGGTTTCTGATTCCATGTCTGCAGGGTCAAGTCAATCCCCCCAGTGCCAAAGTGATGGAGATGCACAACTGTCCCAAGAACACAACAAAATGATTTACATAGCAGATCTGAGAGCTGGTTTGTATCCGCTGCACACTTAAACCTTGCATGTGTTGATTCATTTTTTACACAAATTGTAATCTGTCTGCTAGTAAGGGAAAAAATATTTTGATGCATTTAGACTACCCTTTAGCTGCATCCCCAAATAGTCATCTAAGATTTACATGAATCTTATCACACGCTTATTTTATCTTCCTTTTATGGTAACTGCTACTAATAGGATTACTTGGGAAAAGAGCATCCTCTTTCCTTGGGCTCTGCTTTCCAGGGCAATGAGAACAAACAGTCTCTCTGCATTTTCCAAGTTTTCCACCACATCGGTGTGGTCAGGCCTCCCAGCAGGGTTTTGGAGCAGCAGAGTGCTTTGTGGCTTGACAAATGATATACAGGCAGCTCTGCTATAACCCGGCCTCCTGGCTGAAGGGTTGCAGGGTCTTTATTTATTGTTTTCCTCCTGAAGCTGCCTCCGTCCCTCCAATTGCATCCTCCTCCCTGCTAGCGAGGCTGCTCCATGTCCCAGGTGTCTGCACTGCCCAAAGCCTGGCAGCCCTGTGCCAGCACAGGCCAACCTGGCTCTGGGAGGTGACCTAGACAGGAATAATAAATTGCATATGTGTGAGCTTTATATGTCTTTATAAGATATAAAGATGCATGAAAGATTTTTTTTTCTGATCTGCTAGGTTTTAAGTGTTTAACAAATACATTTAGAAACACTACCTTTTGCTCAGTGTGAGGTTTTTTTTTTTTTCCCCCTTGGTTAGTGTATGAGTGGGGTAAATGCTTCCTGAGAAAGCACTGAAAAGTACCAGAAAGGAAAAAAAACTTTCCATCTATTCATTAATTTCTTTAAGGCCCGAACCAGGACTTCCCTGTTCTTCCTACCTGCTTTTCCCACTTCACCTGATCCCATCAAAACTCATGGACCTTGCTTGGCTGCCAGCAGAAAACCAATGCTTTGAGTGGAAGCCAGGCTGGAAACACAGCAAATGGGCAATGGATGTAGAGGGCTTATGACTTAGGAGGGAAATCAAGGGGAAGCAGGTTTTTGAGAAAGGATCTGAACACAAGGCTGTCATGAATTCAGAAAAAGCTTTAAAACTTGACTACCAAATGAGCTTAGCCAGTTCTGTGTCCCCTTCCACATAAATCTTACTAATCTGACTGAGACATAAATAGAGGATATTAAATAGTAGGCACTGAAAAGCAGCTTTTGTGGCCTGATCTTCCATAGGACAATCAGAGAAGAAGCAATGAAGGGAGGAAGGAAGGGGTATAAATGGTCGAAATGCTTGCTTTTTAAAGACATGATCAATGATAGCCAAAAGTTGAAGCCACAGTGAATAGATAGCCCTAACCAGAAGACAGACACTTCATACCTCAGAAGGTGCATGATGGTGCCCGGGTTGCGGTGCTGGCTCTCTCATTGGCACGTGAGAGGTGTGGTGGGGAGCTGCAGCCATCCTGCAGACAAAGCCCAGGCTTCAGGTCTGAGAGGTCTCAGTTTGACTCCAAGCTTTGCTGTTTGCTGCCTGCATAGTAGCAGTCCATTCGCTTAGTCTAGGAAAAGGATAAAAAAGGTGAAAGGTGATCAACACCACTACTTGATGTTGATCTCATGGATGTGGGATGGGTCATAAAAGTCAAGATCTTCAAGCGGAAAAGACTCTGGAAATGTAGGTTGTTAATTATCTACTTAGAATGAGCAGTAGAGATTTGGTTGACTATAAAAGTACTTAAAGCTGTCTCCACCTTGCAAAAATTTAGTCCTCATTTTTATGACAAAAGACTTCCTCAGCTCCAAATGTCAGCAAAGCATTTCTCACTCCAGGTATTTATCTAGTATAATTAAGTGTGGAGTAGTGTATAACACTGCTGAAATGCAATATAAATTAATTCTACATTCCTAATGTACAGTCACAAGAGTGTATATTCATTACTCCTCAATTTTTTAAGCGTATTTTGGCACTTACTTTTCTGCAACAATCTCCTATTTCACTGGTTCTTTGCCTGAAAACTAACATCCAGCCAGCCATTTATAAATGTTTTCTATCTATAGCATCTTCATACCCCTATATATCTTTTCAATTTCCATGATATATACAGTATATATTTTCCACTTGGTGGGAAAACAGATGAGCAATGCTTTGCGTCTGCAGCTGTGGATTATGCAGAAGGGAGACTGCTGCAATGTTCCCGAAGGGAGCTTAGCAAGGTTTCTTTTCATTTCTTATTGTGGTCTGCCTCTTCAGCCAGCAATTCACTCAGCACCTTGACCATGAATCCCTTGTAAATTGGCATTTGCTCAGCCTGTTTTTAGGCACAGTACTTAACACTGGTCTTAGGACATTTCTAATTACTGGATAAGGGGCACCATGTGACAGGTTTATAGTTTATTATACCGGGGTGGGGCCAAGTTGTAACAACATTTTGGGTCAGGCCAGGGTCTCAAGAGATCATTAAAAGCTGAAGTAGGCCACTTGACAGTAAATACCGGTACAGAACTGAATTGGATTCCTGTAGATCTAAAGGAAAAGAAAGCCAACACATTAGCTAGCTGCCTTGGCTGATTTCATACCATCCTATTACCTTGTTCTTCTATCTGGCACAATGATGTGTTCTCATATTTAACTGGTTGTTAGAAAGGACCAAGGCAAAGAAACCTTCACTTACTGGTGGAAATCGTGCTCTGGCCAGTGATAAAGCATTTAGAATCATAGAATCATAGAATCATAGAAACACAAGGTTGGAAAGGACCTAAAAGATCATCTAGTCCAACCGTCATCCTATCACCAATACTACCCACTAAGCTACTAAATCATGTCTTGTAGCACCTTGTCCAGGCGCTTCTTGAACACCATGAGGGTCAGTGACTCTACCACCTCCCTGGTCAAGCCGTTCCAGTGCCTGACCACTCTCTGAGAGAAAAAGTTTTTCCTGATATCTAGTCTAAATCTCCCCAGGCGCAACTTGTGGCCATTTCCTTGAGTCCTATCATTAGTCATCTGGAAGAAGAGGCCGACCCCCTCCTCATCACAACCTCCCTTCAGGAAGTTGTAGAGTGCAATGAGGTCTCCCCTGAGCCTCCTCTTCTCCAGACTAAACAATCCCAGCTCCCTCAGCCGCTCCTCATAAGACTTGTGTTCCATACCCCTCACCAGTTTTGTTGCCCTTCTCTGGACACGTTCCAGGGCATCGATGTCCTTCTTGTAGTGAGGGGCCCAAAATACTGAACACAGTACTCGAGGTGCGGCCTCACCAAAGCTGAGTACAGGGGGATGATCGCCTCCCTGCTCCTGCTGGCCACACTGTTTCTAATACAGGCCAGAACGCCATTGGCCTTCTTGGCCACCTGAGCACACTGCCGGCTCATGTTGAGCCTAGCATCGATCAACACTCCCAGGTCCCTTTCCTCATCACAGTCTTCTAGCCACTCAGCCCCAAGCCTGTAGCATTGCATGGGGTTATTGTGGCCAAAGTGCAGGACCCAGCACTTGGCCTTGTTAAACCTCATCCCGTTCGCCCCAGCCCAGCAGAAATTTATTTTCTGTTTCACATTTTTAACAACAATGACACAACAACAACATCAACAACAAAAAAGAAGATCTGCTACATGAAAGATAAGGATTCATCAGCTGGTTTCCATAAAAACAGAATCTTTGATCCTTTGCCCAAATATTTACCAACTTAGCTGAGGTCATCATTTTCAATTCCTCTTTCCACATAGCTTCTCTGAACTGCGAGAGGAGACACAAGCAGGTATGACTTTACAGCATGTCCAAGGACATTAGGTATACACACCTTTGGGTGTCATCACCATTGCTTCTCTGCTTCTCTAATGTCACTGGGTTTAAAACCAGGGCAGTTAAAAACTATACCTCTTCTGGGCACAAACAAACTGGCTTAGAGGTATCTGGAGAAATATCACTTATTTTCATTAATGTACTCATATTTGCTAATTTATTTCTCTAAGTTTCTAAAGCAGAACAAGGGTACAAATACATGTTTGAAGACTATTCTATTAGAAGACACCTAAAATGGGCCTAAGTTAACAACATGACTTTGCCTTATCCATGGCCCACATCTGAATGTTATAAATTGGAAACTAAATAAACGGATAGACACAGAAAGGACTGGATCAAGCCATGAGGTTTGCATCTAGATATGAACTCTCTCCAAGTTGCTGAAAGCAAATCAAGAATGTATATTTGAATTCAATTTAGAGAAATAAGGTTGGGAAGTCTTGCCAGGGTCATGTACTGGAAAACTACTCTCTCAAAATACAACTGCCCCTTCTAACACATCTTGATTAGTATTAAGGTAATTAACCCATCCTTCTCTCCTAATTCTTCCCTTTTCTCATAGGCATTTCTGCATTTTCTTTTGATCTGCACCTTTACTTCCCAGCATGTTACAGTGCTTTCCCCTGGCAGTTGCTTCTCGCACTGATGATTTTTACCCATCAGTGTGCCTGTGGACACTTCTCGCCTCCTGATGTCAGCTCTCTGGGGCAAAGACCTTGTCCATCATCCTGCCCAACTTCATTCATGGCTGGGCTCAGTGAAGGCAAATGATTATTCAGTGCCAAATCATTAACGTTGTAGGGGATGGCTCTGGTGGGATGACCTGACACAACACCTCACTGGTACCCAAAGGGGAAGCCCACCCCACCTGCCACCTCTCCTCTCTCTCCCTGCTCCCATTGCCCCATGTATGCCTCCAGCACCCAACAGGTCCTTCTGTAACTCACTGTGTCTTTCAAAACAGCAGGAAAGCAGTCAAGGTAGGGAGGCTTCCCTGTTGTGCCCACATTTTAGCTGAGCAGTGCAGGAGAAGGGGAACGGGAGCACATGGCTGGAGGCAGGCAGGAGGTGGGGAGAGCATGCCGTTGGCCGGCAGCACCAACCCGCGAGAGCAGCAGAACCGTAACCTTGCAGAGGAAAATAGACACTGGGAAATCAGAGAGGTTTTTTTCTCAGAGGCCTAAAATTAAGGGACCCAGAAACACACAAAGCAATGCCTAAGTGAGAAACCAAGTCAACGGAACAAAGCCAATTTAAACTAACTAAGTAGGTTTGGTCCCTAAAGCTCACGAGTTATCTACATGAAGCCTCGCTCTCCAGCCCTCTGATTTTCTTGAGGATTGCTTCAAATGCCCTGTTCTGCACCACTTTTGCACCAGTGCACTCTAAAGACCCCCTTGTAGGGTAAGGCCTGACAGACACTGAGGCTGAGAAACATGCTCTTTGCTCTCACAGTTTATCTTCCAAGTGGGGCAGCAGGCTTTCTCAGTGCCGGAAAGTGAATATCAAATTAACCCAGACATGCACTGAAGTGTTAGGCACATCTACCACAAACCTGACTGAGCTCAGCCACCAAGCACAGAACTGCCTTTTTTGCGTGCCTGCAAGCATGATACAGTGATTTAGACGGCTTTGAGGTCCTCCCTGTGTATTTTCCTGTTGCAGCTGACAAAGTAGCCAACATCTCCTAAGCCTGCAAAGAGTTAACCTTGGTTAACAACAGAAGGAGGGAGGGAAAGCAAAAAACAGCTCACAGGGTGGAATTAAAGCCTCGTGCTATTAAAACTAGTAAGGTCAATATCACTGCTCATTGAGCTCATAACAAGCCCTAGCTTTTCCAAGCATTCTTCATGACCTTGTCTAATCCAAGCAAGGTGCTCCTGTAGTCAATCACACTCGCAGAGAAAGGGAATCCAAGTAACGGGGGGGGGGGGCGAGTGGAAGCAGGAGCCTCACCCTGAAAAGGATTACAGCACGTGCAGTTTTATTTCATGGTCTGCCAAATGCCCCTCACTGTGTCTCTGAATGGAAAATGGGATAGAAGAGTGAGCTGGAATTTACAGAGCCTTTGAAAAGCAACTGGTGTCAGCATGTGCTCCAAATATGCCAAGTACTTCTTTCAATAGAGAGAAGGCCTCTTTGGGCTTTTATGGGGCATATGATGGTGGGCAGAAGACAACAAACATTATGCTGCTGCGACCCCAGCAGAGAAATCTTCCTACATCTCCCCACCTACGAATCGAGCAGGAGGAAAACGATCACAGCTATTTTTGTCACATGTGCATCTCACTGTAACGCTGCAGCCAACGTCTGCTAAATACAGCTTAAAAACCTCTCCCTTCTCAGACAAGATGGGGATGCGACGTGCAGCCTGTTGGGTTCTCACTGGGTATGCAGCTCCTCCAAGGCAGTGGGTCTGGCTTGTGTCACAGGCTTTTCCCCACAGTGGGGAGGGCTGTAATTTGTTTTGCATCTTAAGGTGAAACATGACTTTGTCTCATAACACATCACCTCTTGGAGCTGGGGTTTCCAGTACCAACCCCAGTGAGAGCTGGCAGCAGCAATGCATCTATTGTATGGGCATCTTCCACAGCATGGCTGTGGCCTTAGATGGACTGTGTGGGCAGAACACGGCTCGGTGGTTTTAAAAACCTAAAACAAAACCTCACAAAGCATTGCACAGCATAATGTGTAACAACACATATAAGCACACGGTCCCTACTGGAACACAAAGACTAAAGCAAAGGAAGTGCCATGAGCAGCGAGAGGAGGTGAGCTCTGGGGTGGCTGCTAGACAGGAGTGGAATTTGGGTGGAATTATACCCATGTGTTTATAGGGAGGTTGTATGTTATTATTCCTTCTCCTTGCAAGCTTTGTTTATTGTTTTTGGAATGGGATAAAGAGAAGAAAATTTGGATTTAAAAATAACTCACATGGTCTGATGTACAAAGATAATATACAAGACAGTCTAGGACACAGATTACGGGAAAGCACAAATATATATATTTAATTAGGTATTATTTTTAGGCATAAGAAGTATGGAGAGCCTGCTCCTCCAAGCAGAGAAGTAACTGCTCAGCGAGTGCTTTATCCAACTTCAATAAAAACAAAGTGACACTCACAAGAACTCTTCACTCAAGCCTTTGAGCAGAGCCTGAGACCCTTCTTACCTGAAGAAGAATCAAGCATGTGCTTACAATACTTGGCTGAATTGCGGCTGAACTTGTCTTAAGGTCTAGCCCTGAGCAAAGTGTGCATTTCTTCATATAAGACTAACAGGCACACATGCTCGGTGCCTCTCCTCCTTGTAGCTGCGCCTTGTTTCTATGGCAGTTGCTGAGCTGTTAGAGTCTTTACAGCATGTCAGTTCAGATGATTCACTTTCAATCACAGCAGGCCTGAATGCAAAGTTAAAAGGGGTGTGTGTGTGTGTCTGCTTGTGTGAGATCCATGGCACCCTTGATTAATGCATTGTTTTGCAGAACAAAGTTTGGCTGCTCCTTTTCTAAGTAGATATGTTAAATGCAAAAGCACAAGTGATGTTCCTAAAATTAAATATGCTCCAGGAAATGAAAAGGCTGAGATTCTCCTAGCAGTTTCAGCTTCCTTGCACTATTCATAGAGTAGCTGTTAAGGCATGTATATTAGTGCACAAAAATAAGTTCCTGACAGAAAAAAAGAGGGTGAGGATGAACAGAGGAGACAAATAGGCTAGAGAAGAAAAAATCCACACAGATTGGCAAGCTTGTTCTCACCCTTTCCTACAAAAAATAGAACTGCTTGGCCCAACATAGAAAAGTTTCAGTCAAATGGAAAATGTTTACAGAAAGCTTTGGATAACTGAAAGCAACGTCCTGTAAAAACAACTGCAAGGCTGCTGTCACTCTAGCATGGGGCAGGTCTGTGTCAGCAACCCTCCCTCATGAGAAATGCTGCTCTGCAGCCACCCCACAGGCAAACCACCACGTGTGAGAACAGGGTAATGTCACATCACTTGGGTTCAGGGTCCTAAGCTGATAATCAGAAAGGGGGAAAACAACATTTCAAACTAATGGGGAGTTGCAGTTTTTCACGTTGAAAATTCCCTGTAAGTCAGTCATTATTTTCTTCTGTTCACATCAAGGCATAAAAACGTTAACTTAACTGAGAAACAATGACAGCGTAGTATGTCAATAGAGTAGCTATATCATTATAATTGGAAATAAATACTGGTGAAAATGGACCTAAAGAGGCTTGTGTTTCATTCAGCATAACTGACTTCAACGACATGATCTCGCAGCACTTTGCAATGGGCAGGACTAGAGTTATAGTGTGAAAGTGTGGGACAGAGGGTGCATGTGTGTGGGGGCGGTCTTCACATATTACATGTTAACATTTACTTCATCTGTACTCTTCTGTATTTAAAATATGCTTTCAGCTGTATGTCAAAACGTGTTCATGACAAAACAATATCACTATGCACATGCTGCTTGTTTGAAATACGGAGTACAAAGGGACAAAATTCAAATGGAAGCAAATGATGATGATGATAGGCAGACTCAACAACTAAATGTGCAATAACATCCTACAAGGATGTTGCTGTCTAATCTTCCGGAGACAAATGCTGTCAGCATACTTTAAATGTTAAGTTTCTCCACATAGAGCATGGTTGCTATGAGCAGGGTATAGGAAACCGCTCACCGAGCCATCTGCATCAGCAACACGTGTTATAGCGCACGCCTTACATTTAGTTGCAGTCTGTATGGGCATGGATATTACATAGGTATTATATTGTACACGTGCCTCTGCCAATATACATGTGGATTACATTAACTGCGTATCTATTTTTCCAATCTGTTATAAGGAACTGGACACAGGTAACACAGCAGTCTGGACTTGGAGAGAAAACATGTTTTTCTTATAGATATGTCTTTGCTCTTCTCCTTAATTCAGCCTCAAAACTCTCAGGTCTGGAGCAGAAAAACAAAATCTGGTGCGTTTTAGTATCCGGCTACCAGCAGCCCAAGTGTGCTGGAGTTATGAGCTTCCCAGAGCCTGCTGCACGGCAGCTCTCTGGTTATTTACGGCAGCCTTGGTGGAGGCTGGAAGCCAGGCGTGTGCTTTAAACATGTCTCGAGTTCCCCAGCGGCGGCACCTCCGTCCAGAGCAACACCACAGGCCCTCCTTTGTGACTTTCTCTCCTGGTCTAGACAGAACAGGGCTAGAAACCCCCATCCCACCCCTCCAGCCAGACTGCATTTATCATCACCTTGAATGTAATGCTAGCTTGAGACCTCCAAATAATGAATTGGTGCAGCTACAGCTCTGCTGAGAGCTTGCTACACTCCAGTCAGCATCTGTTGGCTTCTGGAAAAAACTCCCTGTCCAGAAGAAGTCTGCATTTGCCGACAGAAAATAAAGCCTAAGCCATACATGGAGCCAGGCAGGGTGCGGGGAGGAGGATGCGTGATGTGGCGTGCAAGCTTTGCCTGCCTGCTAACATCCCTCCTGTCAGGCTTCTTGGTAATGCCGCTTGAATTTGGGATGGAGGGAGGGAAGGGGCAAATGTTTCTCCCTGGAGAAGCAGGCCCGGCTCTGCACAGTCATGCTTGTTGCGTAGGAAACTGCCTCTGAGCAAAACACAAGCGTAGCGAGGCAGCTTCTCCCCATTTCAGTAGGCTGCGCTTGTTTCCTAGCAAGAACTAGCTCTCCCGGTGAAACCCAGGCAGAGGTGTCTTCTGCCTCGGCCGAAGGATCCCATTCCTCATGCTCGCTAGTGAAGCTCTGCCCGGCCGCATTACCCGGCCCGAGGGGTGCGAGCGCAGCGCCCAGGCCAGCACCTTTGTGCCAGCATCCCCAGGGGACGCATCCAGCTGCATAGCCCCAGCCAGAAGATCAAAGCCAGACCGGTCTGATTTAACAAGTGGGAGCCCACCTCCCCCCTCCCTGCTCCCCTCCCTCATTTCCTTCTTTCTGGAGGTGTCCAGAGAGCAGGGATTACTGGAGTAGGATTTGGGGAGGCACCTGACTTACAAAAACTTTTATAATACAAGCTTAGGCTGAAGAGCAGCACCCTCTCACCACCCAGGATCTGCAAACACTGCCGAATAAAAGTGAAACACTCACGCTAATAAACAGCTTGGTCTTTATGAGTTTTTGGAGCTGGTCCCCATAAACCCAAGGGCTCTCTGGGACCAAGGGGAGGTTCGACTGCCTGAGGCTCAGACGTCCTCCAGAGCCGGAGGACACCCAGCACCTGGCAGGATCAGACCCTTCCTGCCCAGGGTGCTGTCCCACCTGTGATGTACCCCATGGTTGGTGGCAGAGGCCCAGCTGCCTGCAGCAATGCCAGGTTTTATTTGGAAAAAAGCCAGATCACAGGGCTCGTTCCCCTTTGCAAATCAAAAGATAGGGGTGAGGGGCGAAGGGAAAAGGAAAGAACAGGAACCTTGACCACTTCAGCAGCAGCAGGGCGGCATTTAATTTTCAATCAAGTGCCTAAAACAGACTTCAAAGGGCATTTAAGCTGACAGTTTTATTTTCTCAGGGAGTAGGAGGAAAGATGAATAAGCAAAGAGTCAGATCTTTCTCAAAATAATTGCAGCCTTGACATATCTAAATTAGTTTGTAAAAGAAAATTCAGGGGCAGTTGATCTTATTAATTAGAGATGCACCAGGACTGCAGTTATACCCAGTTACTCAAAGGCAGCCCAGAGCTACTAAAATAAAATAAAACAAATCTTCCTTCTTCTCCAGTGAAGTCAGAACACAATCCCCTCCCTCCTCACTTCCCCGTTTTAAGTAAAAGGCATAACAAATACCTTCAGCTAGGAGGGGGAAGGGGAGAAAAGTCTATTAAAAACATGTCATGAGTTCCTCCTCCCACCTTACATGTTTCATTGCATTTATGATAGATTGCACTGTCGTATGTGTAATAGGTTTTGTTACAAATGAGTGAGAAAACAAGTATCTTCGCATTTAAAAAAGCATTACTTAAACACTATTAAAGCCCTTTGATTTTTTTTTTTCTTTGTCACAGAGGAAAATAAGCAGCATTCGTTCTGACGAGGCTTACAGATGCTCCTTCCCCACTGCAGTCATTTTATCCGCAAGACTGAGAGGTCTCCATGTGGAGCACTGCCTGCTGGGCAGAGGAATCTGGGGGAACTCGGAGCCCCAACAGCGGGAGCAGAAACCAAAGGGGCAGAAGAGAAGCACAGCACCGAGCCTCGAGGAGCCCATGTCTCACCAACCATCACTGCCCGCCATTTCCCTTTGCATCACTCTGTGACAGTCTTACACTGATGCGGCTGCAGGTATAAGCATGGCTCTGCCCAAAGAAGCTGTGCTGGGTCTGGGCTGAGCTGGGGTTGCAGGGACCCCCAAGATCATGGCACCCACACAGGCTTTAAAAGTATGTGTCATGACTGTATTGCATCCCTGACACACGTTCCCAGGGCTTTGAAGGGCACTTCTCCTTTCTGTTTGAAACCTATGTTCAGAGAAAAATGCCCCATTTTCCCACAGGAGTGAAAATCTTCGGGGAAGTCAAAGGGCTAGAATAGAAAATAAACTTGTTTGTCCTTTCCTGCCTTAACTTGTGATGGATGACTGGTAACAGGTAGACAAATAAAACTATCTGTAGGTTTGTTTGGGCTTAGATAACATGCTGTCCTTCTTGCTTTTGGAGCTCAAGGAGAAGACGTTAGCAACTGAGAAGCCAGGTCTCTTTCTTTTCGTAAAAGCCAGACAGCTGGCAGTAAAGTTTCGTCTCCCCAGGCTGCCTCTATCAGTGAGATAAAGGCTAAACAAAGAGGGAAAGAACAGCTCTTCTAAAACAGAGACGTCGATTTAGGAGGGGGATTCTTTGCATGGGTGTGCAAGCAATATACAAACTGGAATGGGGAACAGTCAGTGAGCTCATGCAGCTCATTTACTAAAATATGTAGGGTTAGAACTATAATTCAAATTATCATCCCTAGTAAAGGGGGAGAAATGTCTTTGCTCTTTTCATCTCTCTCTTAAATTGAGTAACAGCTGATCTTTTTCCTTCATTAGCTGAAAGCCTTCCAAGCTACCCTGACAGGATTTGCAGTGGTCAGGAACTGCAGGCCTGTCCCTGAAGAAAATAAGAAGAGGTACTTGGGAGTAGGGGGGAGTAAAGCACATCCCAGGTATCCTGATTCTGGCCCTAAGGTCTCCCTGTTACTCTGGGAGCCCCTCCTTATCCTAGGGGATGGGTGGAATTTTGGAGATCCCATTAGGAAAATGCTGCACCACATTTCCCAACCAACATGAGAAAAGCTGTCTTTTCCTGTGAATCTCAGACAGTGCTTTCACAACAGTTGAGAAGGTCCTTTGAAACCCAGCACAGGTTTCTCCCATGATGTTGGATTCAGAAGGTAGACCAGAGCTGCTCAGGCTGCAAGGGACAGAGCTAATTTATCAAGAGTTTGCCGTAGTCCTCAACAGAAGTCAATTATTATGGAACTTTGGTGAGTTTTGGGGCAGTAAATATCAAGTAAACTGGACTAAAAGAACTGCACTGCTACAGGAAATGTGAAAAAAGTATTTCCCAGGTCACTGAGATGCTGAAGACGTTGTCGTCCTCTAGTTTACCTGGACTCTGGCTCACTGTTACCCTGACATTTTATCAAGATCTATTCATAATGAACAAGAGCAAACAGCTCCTTGCAGTTGTGACTGGAGTTATTCCTTTTCACAGGAATGTCAGTGATCTTTAAATTTCTACTCCTTATTCTTGCTGAGTTAAACTTGACTCATGCAAACCTGAAAGGTTCGAAGACCAGATTTTTCTTGACCAAAATTTTTTTAAATACCAGAACTCAAACATAAACTTCAAAAACACCCTGTTATTTATTTTCATAGAATCACAGAATCATAGAATGGTTTGGGTTGGAAAGGACCTTAAAGATCATCTAGTTTCAACTTCCCTGCCACAGGCAGGGATGCCTCCCACTAGATCAGGTTGCCCAAAGCCCCATCCAACCTGGCCTTGAACACCTCCAGGGATGGGGCATCCACAGCTTCTCTGGGCAACCTGTTCCAGTGCCTCACCACCCTCATTGTGAAGAATTTCTTCCTTATACCTAACCTGCATCTGTCCTCTTCCAGTTAAAACCATTACCCCTTGTCCTATCACTACATGCCCTTGTAAAAAGTCCCTCTCCAGTTTTCTTGCAGGCCCCCTTTAGGTACTGGAAGGCCACAATGATGTCTCCCCAGAGCCTTCTCTTCTCCAGGCTGAACAACCCCAGCTCTCTCAGCCTTTCTTCATAGGAGAGGTGCTCCAGCCCTCTGATCACCTTCGTGGCCCTCTTCTCGACTCGCTCTAGTAGGTCCATGTCTTTCTTGTGCTGGGGGCTCCAGAACTGGACGCAGTACTGCAGGTGGGGTCTCATGAGAGTGGAGTAGAGGGGGACAATCACCTCCCTCGACCTGCTGGCCACACTTCTTTTGATGCAGCCCAGGATATGGTTGGCTTTCTGGGCTGCAAGTGTACTTTGCCAGCTCATGTTGAGCTTCTCATCCACAAACATCCCCAAGTCCTTCTCCTCAGGGCTGCTCTCAATCTACTCATCTTTCAGCCTGTATTTGTGCTTGGGATTGCCCCAGTCCAGGTGCAGGACCTTGCACTTGGCCTTGTTGAACTTCATGAGGTTGGCAGAGGCCAACCTCTCAAGCCTGTCAAGGTCCCTCTGCATGGCATCCCTTCCCTCCTGTGTGTTGACCGAACCACACAGCTTGGTGTCATCGGCAAACTTGCTGAGGGTGCACTCAGTCCCACTGTCCGTGTCACTGACAAAGATGTTAAACAGCACCGGTCCCAATACCAACCCCTGAGGGATACCGCTCATCACTGGTCTCCACTCAGACATCATGTTGTTGACTGCAACTCTTTGAATGCAACCATCCAGCCAATTCCTTATCCACTGAGTGGTCCATCTGTCAAATCCACGTCTTTCCAATTTAGAGACAAGGATGTTGTGCGGGACGTGTCAAATGCTTTTTATAAGCAAGTATTTGTGAATTTTAAGCAAATGCATGGGTTTGCAGGGAGGGTTTTTGACATGGTTTCTGAATGAATATGTATAAATAAGTATATATGAAATACATAAATAAATCTAAAGATTAAATGGATAACAGTTGCCAGAGATGGTGGGAGTGACAAAGCTATTAAATGCACAGTTTAAAGTTTTTCTATATTTTGTCTGATGTTGGATACCATCATCATAAAAACTGTTCACTCTCTATGGAAAGCTCAGACAAGTTTCACAGAAGCAACAGGACAAAAGGCAAACCTTTCTGCACAGCCACATTGCTTTTCCTGGATTTCATTCAAATGTAAAATGAAAACAAAATACCCTGGAAGATGCGGCAAACTGTGGATGTCAGCTCTGACTCCATCCCCATGTGTTTTCGATGGAAGCCTCAGCCCAGGAAACTCAGCATGTGTTTGAGCCCCTTCCTAAACGTTTTCCTGCAGCAGAGTTGTGGACACTTTGGGGGTAGACAAAAGGACAAGAAGATTGTGTCCACATGAAAAAGGAACTGCTCCTCGCATAATGCTTCACTGCAAAAGGAAAAAAAACAACACTCCTGGGGCAGCATGGTGCCACAGTCCATCACCCACTAACATGCAGGACTGGACCTTCTCACTTACTCCAGGTGGTTCCCATCCATCTGTGGATTGACCCACCTGTGCAGCAGGACCTGGGGGTATGAGCATCCCTCCCAGCTTGGGAGCAGGGTGGGAATCCCTTCCCTTCCCACTCATTGGCAGAAAGGAGCTGGAGCCCGGCAAGGGGCTGCAGGGCACCAGGAGCTGGGCATAAGCACGCTCTCTTAAGTGTGGGGTTGAGGGACGCCCTCCAAGAGCAGAAACTGCCTGGTGAGATCGCAGGGCCCGTGTCTCCCTGGCGATGGAAACGGTCGCTATGGAAACTTCAAGATTGCACACATCAACAGATTTTAAAACGTTGGCAGTTTGGAAAGTGACTGTTTAGGCATGCCAATTAGGCCTGATATTTACACATTTAAAGGTATCAAATGCTTAAAATAAAAAATAATTTAAAAAAATTAAAAAATAAAAACAAGCAGGAAAATCTATCTGAGAGAGCCTAAGTGGTGCCAAATTAGAAAACAAGTCCTAAATATATCCTTGACAGAGGCACATTTGAAAAACAGCTTCTAAACACGAAGAAGAAAGAGGAGCAAAGAAGGAAGACGAAACTCCTGTTGAAAACAAACAAGCCGCCTTCGCCGCCACCCACTGACACTGCTCTGCCGGTCCCTATCCGTGAGTCCACTGGAGGAATCCATGCTAGGGTCCCATCATGAACCTCCTCCAGATGCCTGGAGGTCTCCTGGGTCCCCATGCAGCTTCAATGGCAACTGGAAATGCAACCAGCTCAGCGCTCTTCATGTGGCTTTGCTTGGCATTGATCTCTACTGTTACTCCATTTCCTGTACTTTCTGCATGCCATGAGTGTTGTGACCACTTGTATGTACAGGAGTGGTCGGCAAGAATGTGGAGGTTTTGACAGATGGGCTGAAGCCATTGAATTTCAGGCTCTATCTCCTGGAATGGCAGCATGCAGCTGTGGGACACATACTCTAACCAGAGCCTTCAGTTAAGATCAGCTTCGGGCTGATATCAACACTGATTATCAAACTGCCATTTTAAGTTTCAGACTTAACCACTCCTGAGAGTATACAAAGCAGTTTGCACCTCTCAGACCTTTTGTTTCAAAGAATAATCATGTTTACACCTAATTCAGGTTTCCAAGGTATTTACTTACAACTGGCTAACGCTAGAGATGTGAAGAAAGATGGCCAAACTATAAAGTGATACTAATTAAAAGAGGACCCTTGAAAGCTTTGGTCCTGGAGACCATCCTGTTTCAAAAGGGTGCAAGTTCTGTGTCTCCACAGTATGACAGCCCTTTTGCCATAATTAAAGGAATGACCGTGCATGCTGTTGCCAAGGAAGAAGAAACTGCTGCCCACTGTGTGCTTCTCCCCAGACCTCCATTCCTCCATACCTCTGCAAAGCCACAGTATCCATTTGCACTTTCTTCCCCATTTTGTGTCAAATCAAGTCCTACCTCCTCCCCCTCATCTGCCTGCCATCCCTGGCGACTGCTCACACCCCTCGAGTAGGGCCCCTCTCTCCTCTCCCCTCCCTAAATACAGTCATCTATGCATCCAACCACTGTCTGGAAATGTTTTCTTCTAATTGGATCTGGCATGTCCTCCCACCTTGCACTTAATAGAAAGCTTTCTGGCCAGAGTTTCTAACCACCTCGTCTTGGCCAATGGCTGGGGCACTGCTGCATCTTGAGGTTCCTTGACCCGTAAGATGTCCATGGTCATGTGACTGAGAACAACTCACAGGTTGTCTCTTGTCCCACACTGTCAGCTTCACAACCTCCAAACACAGCCACCCTGCCTCTTAGACCTCTCTTAGCTATCTCTCTTGGCATTTCAAACTCAACTGAGTAAAAGAAGAGTTCCTAAGTTCCTTTGACAGCCTCTTTTGGTTGCTGTGTTAGCCTCTGCTCTGACCTGTACACTGCTGTCTGGGCATTGTGTTCACTATATATCTCTCCATATTCTTGTTTCCTGTCTGTGGCTGAGTTGTGTAGATTGTCTCTGCGTGGTATCTCTGTGTGATGCCACACTGCTTAAATTCTCATTCTCCTGCATCTGCATCAGTGCAACATCCTTTTATCTGGCCTCCTCACACTTACCCAACCAGGCTGTTCTTAGAAAACCAATGGTCCTTGCCCACTATTTTGATCACATCCCTTTTCCATCTACTGTTTTCCATTTCCCTATTACACACAATAAATGCTGGCTGTCTTAAATGTTCATGCTGACCACCTGCACATTAAGTCTCATGCTCAGTACCAAAAGATTGTAATTTTTCAAGAAAGCACTTCCACAGTTCCTTTCAGGAGCTCTTTCTCCAGTAAGAAATCCACATTGACACCTCATTAGCCCCCTTCTAATCTTTAAAACTCTTCCTTACCACGGCATTTATGCAAAACCCAGTAACGGTTTAACTGCAGTTGAGATCCCTGCCCATCATGCTGACTGACACTGTGCAATGGTTTGTGTGCACTCCTCCACCTGTCTGTATCTGCCTCTTGCCTCGTACTCACTCTGTGAGCTTCTCAGGACAGTGGCAAGGTTTTGATGCACTCAGACCAACCTTGGCTACTTGTGCCTGGCACCTCTGGGAATTTACATTGTGATAGCTGTCTCAAATTAGCCATCTTGATTTAAAAACACAAGGCCTCACTTAATATTTGTATAATGTGTCTAATTAATTGGCATGAAAATAATTTCATTGGATTTGCAAAGAAAAGAGGACTCAAAATAGTCACTATTTTTATCAAATACCTATAAACAGAATAAAAGAATTCATGAACCCTTTTTTCTTCTAAAACAAGATCTTTCTTTCTGCATACCGTTCCTGCTTAATTAACTACCATATCAATAAGCCAATGAAATTATAGGAAGTTGCATTTACATAATCAAATCTATTTAAAATCAATCTAATTAAATTGGTGCATACCTCTAATGTAGACATTTAAACCAGTGTAATCCTTACACGCACTCTTTTCAGCTTGCATTGATAAATCACTGTAAACTGATTTAAGCAAAGGATTAAATTGGTTTATGTGCATCTAATTAAGATGTTTGTACTGGTTTAAATAGATCCATGTTAAACTGATTTCTGGAAAAGTGGTGCAAGTTTTACATATAAACAAAGCTTTGGTTTCGTTTCCCTCTGGTTCCCTTGCAAGTCCTAAGTCATGGTCCACAGGCCATTCAGTGAAGGGGTCTGAAGAGCCGACAGACCATATGATGCTAATAACCCCCAGGTCATTTCCAGGCTTTCAGTTTCTTTATTGCTAGGAGGATCTTCAGGTCAGTAAAAACAGCAGGAAAGAAGGAGGAGCAATCAACCTAAGCTGACCTTTGTCTTGCCAGCTCACCGGTCTGGTGAGGCTGCAGGAGTGACCCCCGTGAATGCCTCTCCTGATGTCTTTTAAGGCTTGTCATCCCAAAGCTCTCAGATCCTCTTCCGTGAAAATTCCTCATGAATTGGTTGAGTTGTGAGCCAGCTCATTTAATACTAAAACTGTGCTGTGCTCATTCCCCTGAAAGCTGTATGAGAATCTACTCTGTTCCTCCAGATTCAGCATGCATGGTGATCACTGCTGGTGAGAAGAGGAAGGCTTTACAATTTGTAGACTCTACTTCCAGCATACTTTCTTTACCAATATTAGAAATGCTTCTTTTTCACACTGGGCTGCAGGTCTGCTGGACACTTCCAAGTTTATATTTTTAATTCCCAGTTCAGATTCAATTGCAGTTCTATTCATTTTTTTTGTAGCTTATTAAAAAAAAAAAAAAGAGAGAGAAGAAAAGAAGCAGCCAGTTTTGAGGAGGACAGCTTCTTGTCACACAATTTTAGCTATTGTATCTCATCTGTATTATCCTGCATCTAAGGGCTTTGTCTGACTCAGGTGTAACCTTTCAGAGCTTCTGAATGAAGACAAGGAAAGTCAGGAATTAATATTTATGCTGAAGCTCTTTAAGCCATTTCAACTCCAACATTTCTTAACCTATAATTTGGCATAATATTGTGGGGTGCATCATGCTGTGGAACTAACTGTTCTTAAATTGTTCTATTTTAACGAGCGTATTTCTCCATTTTAAGGTTATGTCATGGTGAAAAACAGTCTTAATTTTAATGAAACAAATATTTTTTTCTCTTCGTGTTTCTATGGTGAATGTATCAACCTAAAGCCTTGAGGGTGCCACTCTTTTTTAGCAATAGAATGTCTCACTCATAATTTAATCATTCAGTTGCACAGAGTAAATCTGCAGCCCAAATTACTCTGAAGTGGCTGCCTAGCAGGAGGGACATTTATGTCCATTACACTTTCTTATCCAAGTAATGGCTAAGCACAACTAGGGGATGTGGCACAATTTTATAGCTTTAGCCTTTAGGAAGGTCATTAGACTTATCAAGGAACACAAAGATGACGAAGAGGGGAGTGTTGGATCCCTTGCAAGCTCATCAAAATACGGCTAACACTGTTATTTCCAGCGGAAAACCCACAAACTGCACGACACCAGGGATTCATAAGCCAGGTGCTAGGAAGCGCTGAGACACCCATGATCTGACTTACAAGCAATATTTCCTTTTCAGCGCTATTGTCTTGGTCATTGCATGCATGATACTTTTAATCTGCTTGCCAGCATATGCTTAATGCAAAACGATCTGAAGGGCTGTTTAACCTTGTCGTTTTGCATGCAAATGGAGATTTATGTCTGCAGAACAGGAAATTCAGTATAATGGCAAATGTCTTATGCCATTAAGTGGGCTGCTGAACTTTCCTAAACTTACTTGGAAGGAGGTAAAATCCTTCCGTTGCTTACTATGATTTGTTACAATGTTTGCTGCCTTCTTCTTTGAACTTTTTTTACCAGGAGAGGGCATTTAGACCTAAAAAACAACAGGTGATGGAAGCTGGAAATCAGATAATTGAAACATAAAGTTCATCCTGATATGCAGAAAATGACTGTGTTTGTGAGTGACTTATCCCTGGCAGTAACCTCTAGCTGAAAACCCAAGCACAGAATACTAGCTAAGTGCAAGTACAATTAAATTGAGAGTGAATCACATGTTAAAAGCTAGCCACGTGCTTAAGTACTCGAATATCCCAGTCGGCAAGACTGGAATGAACACTTCTGGTGGAATTCGGCTTGTATCTGCAACACACGCAACCGTCTGAGAACAGCACACACACTTGTAATCTGCACTTTCTAAATTCCCCCAGCTGCAAGCGAACAAATGTCATCAGTTTCAACAGACGGCAAATCAGGTAGGCACAACACAGAAACCTTTTTGAAAATCTGCCAAAACAGAATCATCTTGAGATCTAGCTGCCATTTAGTGCACAGACTATTTTGTGTGACGAGGATGCAGACAAAACCATGAAAAGTGAACAGCTTCATCTGGATACATTTCTAATCAATTCATCTGAATCCTCAGTTGTAGATGGAACAATGGTTAGTGCAGTTGTCTACAAAACTAAATATAGATCAACGAACACCTCATAAGATGGTGAAATAAATCTTGCCAGGGAAGCAAGATTTGTGCTAATCTGGGAGGGCTCCTTAGCAAGGATGCTTTCATGTTCAGTGCTTCTTTTTTAAGACTACATTTTCATAATGTCCCTGAGAGGGAAAGCTGAGTGCTGCACAGGAGACCTTGGTGGGGGCACAGTCCTTCCCCTTTGCTCATCCCACAGGAAGACCTGAGTTACCTCTGCTCCAGCACTTCAGAGCTAAACAATGTTTAGAAATGTCACATGCAGTTTCCAAAACCTGTTGACCTTAAGCCCACTGTCTTATTTGGAGATTTGTCCTTTGAAAAATGTCTCGTATATTGACAGCTATGGAAATGTCTAGACAAGGGTTCAGTGTGCTTTCAAAAATGTCTTTAGAGTACCATTTTAAAATTCTGGTCTAAGCTGAGTAAGTTACCTTTTGACAACATGACTAGGCATACGTATTGCATCATATAAATGATGCCATACAGACAATATATTTAATATAGGTTATATATATATTTATCTGTAAATATATGTATTTCATAGATATGTAATACATAGACAGGAAGAGAACACCAATCTTTAAAAACAAACCAAAAGCTCTATCAGTCTGGTGCATGACTATACAGACACTTTTTGTTTCAAGTGTTGCTCAACAGTTTGAAATTTTGTCACTGTGATTTATTTGGGAAAACAAAAACCATGAATCCTTGGGGTCAAAACTGCTGTTCATCTCATCCAGTGGCATTTTCCCCTGCTCCAACCCCTCCTCAGCGCTGCCTCTAGCCCCAGATAGCCCAGACACTATTTTACAGATCTTCTAACCTTCAAAGCCCAGGTTTATTATAATAATTTGCCTTCTGGCTCACTGCCCTGTCCTATGTGCAAATCAAGAGCCACATTTCATTGATACCTCTGAGAGCTGCTTTGCAGACAGGGTCACTGGAGACCCCCCATACAATAGGTTTTTCTTAGCTTTCATCCAGCAGTGGAGCATCTGAAATTCCAGTACCTTATCTCAAACCTAGAAACTTCCAGGACTAAAAGCCGATTGATTTTTTGTTCTCCTTATAGCTGTTGCTAGATGCTTCAATGGAAAGGGAGGAGGAGGAGGAAGCCCTTACTCTTTAACGCAGCCTCTGCGAAGATGTCATCTTAACTCCTGTTTGTTACACAGCAGTTTAAGCCATGGGACCCTAAAGATTTATATTCCTTCCTGGGAGCATTAGCTTTTAGTATAACTTCTCTGGATAGTCTTTTGCATATGAATGTGCAGTCCCATCTGATATTTGCTGAATTCTTGACCTTAGTGCTCTCTGGTAACCAAGATTTTACATTCTGTTTAAGGGGAAAAACTCTTTAACTAGATTTGAATTTAACACCTTTTGATTTCAATGATTATTTCATTATTTTTATTTTATTGGACAGGGAAGAGATGCTCCCATTCAACTTTTTTTTTTTTTATGCTATTCATTCTTGCATAGACTGCTGTCTTGAGACCTCTTGTTTATCTTCTTTCCAAACAAACAACCTCAAGCTTTTCAATTACAAGCATGTAATGTTACACTATATAGTATAAGACCAGCAACTATCTAAACAGTCACAGATAGAAAATATGAAAAGGAATCCTGAATTTGAACACACAGTCTGCACCATCTGCCATAAACTGTAAGAAGTCAATTAAAAAGTTCTTTAGCCACTCTAAGTAATGTGTAATGGGAGCATTTACTTGATTGCTAATGGCTGGGTTTACATGATGTCTTAAAGCATTTGTTGTAAGGGTTGGCGGCAGCACAGTGTTAGGACTGTGATTATCACTATAAATTAAGTTTATGTTGACATAATTATCAGTAGCATGCTAAAGTAATATTTACATTGATCTAGTAAAATCAGTGTTGCACCACTGAAAACATACTCCAAAAGTTCGTATGACGTGTGTCATGGGATTCCAGATATCGGCTTGTTCCGAAAGATGGAAAAGACCAAATGTTAAGATGGTGCCTGGGACTTCTGCGGGGACAAAGTCTGCTCCTTTGAGTAACTTCTCTGGCTGGGGGAATGGGGAAGGCCCCAGGGGAATCCGACTGCAAAGAACTGTACAAAGAGCAGGGTACGATGTGGATGTGTGCTTGCTCTAGTTCTTCTCCGACATGCTTTTACACAGTGTTGACTATATTAATTTTGGCACACTAAGGCACAGTCAGTTATTCACTGTAAGCCTGTTACTCAAGGATTAAGAAGACCGGAGCCCACAGCATCGTCACTGGCTAGGAGCACACAGGAGAAGACAAGATGGCCATGCTCCTGTATCTGGCTTGCACCCGGGTTTAATTAGCTTGCTTAGGAGAGAGCTACTCCTTGAAACTGGGGAGTTTGCTGTTCAGATTTCTTCACCTCTCCCAGAAAGCCTTCTCTTTGTTCAAGAGGCATTCAGAAATTTGTGCTTTTGGTTCTCTAAAACATCTCACAAGATGTCCTTTCACTTTGGCTCATAGCCTAGTGCTGACAGCAGTTTACATTAAACCTTAGTTTAATAATTGCACTGTATAAATAACATTCATAGTGCACGAATACCTGCAGGCCCCAGCTAAGCGGTACAAAAAGCGAGTTAATAATAGCCCTCAGAGCAAACAGTTCCGTCTCCATGCCAGGTACCTCAGCTACAAAACTTGGCCAGACAAGTCTTGAGGTACATTTCTGCCACTCCTTGAAGGTCTGAGATGCACATTATGGAGGAGCTGTGGTGTTGCTAGAAAGCCCGGCTGAGCGTGCCCGGAGCCTCCTAAGCGGCGCACTCATCCCTCGGTCCATCAGCTGAGGCACCCATCTGCGGTGTGCCTGAGACGCAGGTTGCCCCAAGCTGCAGGCTGCCAGGGCTGGATCTGTCCTTTGGACGAAACACCAAGTTTCCTAACTTATGAACAAAGGAAAGGCTATGTAACAACAGCGTCATTTTTTGTTTCAGATTGCTATAAACAAGGTGATGTATCAAGAAGAAATTAAAAAAAAAAAAAGACCCACAACACGTAATTATTTTAAATTAAAACAGCTAAAAAGCAAAACAACAACAACAACCGGGCTGAGCACAGCCTTCAAATTGGAACAAAAACAGGAAGCTCAGCTCCCTGCTGGCGGGACTCCACCAAAGGCAATGTTTTGCCAGCAAAGAGTTTGGCTCTGAGTTTTCCAACAGCAATAATAAAGCAATAGATTTATTGCCTAAGTAAAAGAGCAGACACTGCTTTATGTATTCCAGCGTCATGCTCCCAAAGCCTTCCTCCAGGTAAGCCAGAGCAATCGTGAGAATTTGCTGCTATTTCCTAAGTAACATGCCAATGGTGGGGTGAACCAATTTGACAAAGCAAACTTCAGGCAAAGCAGAAAAGAAATCTGTGAATAAAGTTCCAGGTAATTACATGGCTACAAAAGCGAGAGAGCTTACAATGCTCCCACTAGTTTTTACCGCGTGCAGCACAGGAAAGAGTGTGATTTGGGTGAAGGGACACCATCCACCACTAACTAACCAAGTCAGATATAATCACCTTTTCCACGATGCGATTGCACGAAGGCAGTTCAGGTCACGCTCGCAGAAGATGTGCTAAACAGAGCACGGCTCCTATGATGCAAATTGCTCCACAAAATCTACAGAATGTGATCTTTCTGCCTGCATCTGCTCTTCCACTTGGCTAGTAAGCCTGCTGCTTCGCTGCTACACTGCTGCTTGGGGAGCTGGAGGTTCGCTCCGGCACCTCGCGGGTCTTGTGTGAAGCACTGCTGCGTGGGGGTGAACTGACAGAAGCAGGGGGAGGTCTTCAGTAAAAACACAGTGTGTCCGATCTCTTTTTACACACCAAAGTGATAAGAACCAAGAAAGAGCACAGAGCATGGCTGCCCGTGGGGGCAGAAGGCACAAATGCCGATTCTCGCTGTTGGGACGACCCCATGGAAGTCGCCCAACTCCTTGGGGACGGTGAACGCGGGGTGGGTGCGCACCCACGGGACGCATGACTCTGGTGGGGGCCCAGCACCGTTGTGGTCCCTGGGGCTGAGATGAGAGCAGACACAGCCAAAGTGTGATTTGGCAGTGGTGTCACCCCCAGTGTACCCCTCTCTGGAGCAGAGCAGCCATCAGCCTCTGCTGTGTCACCAGGGGAGGCCGGCCCGGGGCTGCCCTCCCACAGCTCATCGCAGCCGCCAGTTTGTCAGAACAACGAGGCCACCGGTAATGTTGGGAAATGACGATTTCAGCTGTTTCAAGATCCATAGCATTTTATTCTCTCTCTTAAAACATAACCCGGGGAGCAATTCTGAGCCTTTTTAATCAGAGAGGGCCTTTTAAAGAGTCACATTGTCAATATAAAACTTTATGAAATTGCATTATAAATGCCAGTTTTAGACAACTAGCAGGTTTTAATAGTGTTTTTAAATGTGATCTTACTTTTACCATCGCTAATGAGAGGTAGACAACTGAGGACTGACAAAGCCATAAATAGATGCAGAGCAGTGACCTTCTTATTTATACAGGGATGGAGATCCCCCTCCTGCGCCAGTGTCCCACCTGTAGCAGGAGGTCTGGCTCTTTGCTGGCAGCCAGCTCCTGTGGCTCTGTCAAGAGCAGAGATGGGGTAACAGGCTACTTACCGAGAGTATAATCTTCCTGTGAGCAAAACAATTTGTCAGCATTTAGAAGGGGCTTTTAGGCGTTATGGTCAATGAAACTGTTTTTAGCTGGCTCAGGATCCCTTGCCTCAGCAACTAGGATATTTCGGATCCCTAACCAGCAGTTATGCTCCTCAGCAGAGTGCTGTATAGACACTGTCTGGCTGCAGCCTAGATTTGAGGGCCATGTCCCAGCACAGCAAATCAGACCTCTTCCCCTGCTCGCAGGTAAGCAGCAGTGGAGGATGGTTAGCATGTTCTGCTGCGCAGGGCAGCCAGGGGCTCTCACCTGCCTGAGGACCAGCCTTTCCCGCTGCTCTGAGCTGACAGTCATAGGGGCTTTGCCCACCAATACCTGCAGCCTTCCCAGAAATCCTGACACCTACCCAAACTGCAATTCAGAAGTCACTGCACTTCAAACAGGGAAATACCACTGAGTGGAAGAAATAGGTCTCCAATGTTTAGTTAATTATTTGTGCACAATAAATACATGATAAAAGGGTTATGCTGATACAAAAAAAAAAATGAGGCTAATCACGAAACACTTCCTGCTTAAGAATAAGTTGGAAGGAAGTCTGTAAACAGAGACTAGTGTGACCCTGGCATCCTCCACTCTCTCTGCATATCTCAGAGGTGAGATGTGATACATTCCAGAGATCGAAAATGAGGAGAAGACACAGACATGGACACACACACACGTGCATTAATTGTGGAGGAAACTTTCCTGGCATATAGTGTTTTCTACAGTTAAATCATGGAGGCCAAAGTAGGTAGATTTAGGATTTCTAAATAAGATGCAGCTGAGAAAACTCCCAGCCGTGTGCTGAGAACAGGTTCCTGCCTAAATAGGGCTGAACAGAAACCACAGACCATGCCAGGAAGCTCATCTATGGGGCCACACTTCACATGTCAGGCTCATCTTTCTTTCCACACATCATCACATGGATGAACAGGGGCCAAAGCAGGAGGAAGGCACCACGTGAGATCAGGAGGAGTAAATGTTCACGTCAGCTCTGCAGCTTAAAGCTCACCAGGGCAAGCTGCTGATTGCTTCGCGTGGTGGCCAGCTTCCGCAGTCGGGAGGAGGCTCTTCTGCAGCACAAGTATTTACCAAGAGGATGTCCATGAGTGTCTCTAAGGGTTTGTTTGCATCTGGAAGCTGCCATTGTTCAGCTTTGGATGAATTTGACCTTGTGGGGGGATGAAAAGCCTTTTCCTTCCAAATCACAAATAGGCTACTTTCATTCCTTACCTTTTTTAAAATTTCTCAGATGATCTGGCAGCCTTAGCCCGCTGTAGCTAACTCTTGGAAACAGATGGATTTCAGACTGGAACAAGTTCTTCTGCAACAGGCTCGAGATGGACACCACTCCGTTTTCTGTGAACAGTTTTGCTCCAGGCAGGCATCCTTCCACAATTACAGGCTGCATGGCCGTCCCTTGGCCAGTTACCTGCTTGTCTCCGATGCTCAGAAGTCAAGGGATGAAGGAGGGGCTGCAAGGAGGGTGAAGGGGACGGCTGGAGGGCTCACATGGCTGCCACGTGTTTTGCCGTCGGTATTTCCACCCCACATCTGCCTTTACGCAACCCCCCCTTCCCAGGAGGGTGAGAGGGCATTTTATAAATAGAATTATGAACTTGTTGGGATCAATACCGGGAGGCAGATGGATAGCTCAGCAGAAACAGATAGATTAGATGGTGAGATAAAATAGATTAGTCAAATTGATCCAGGGCCAACGAGATCAGGCCCTGGCGGAGCGGGCGGCGATGGCGCGTGGGAAGCACACCTCCCTGACCCTGCTGCCCGCTGCCGCCGCCTTCACCCCGCTTCATGCTGTGCTGAGCCAGAAGAACAAAACCCAGCAGAGGGAAATACCGCCGGGAGACTCAAAGCTCTCTCCTCTCCAACCCTCTGCCCCTGGTAGCAGGAGCTTTTGGCCGGGGGCTTTTCTTGTTGTTCCTAAGTCACGATCCCAAAGTTTGCGGCTGACAAGAGGAACAATAGAAGGAGCCAAGAGCTGCAGCTTTGAACCTGACCAGAACGGTGCCTGACGCCGAGCGCTCTGCTTGCCGAGAGGAAGTGTACTACTAAGATACCGGTTTGAATCATATAGCACATCTAGGAGAATTACACGAAACCCTGTCTTACTCTGAGGCTCGTTGGGGAGGTGTGCGTTGTGTACACGTATTACAGGCATACTGATCTTTCATTGTCATCGCAACATGTCTGCCCACGCATTCCTCTGCCGAGATTGTCAATAATGAGCAGGCTAACCAAAACTGCACCTGTCCGTCAAAGCCCAAGGAAATAATAGAAAATACTCCCTGCTTATCACATAGCCAATTTACCATTGCAGGAGAAACCTTAACTTCTGGAACTCTTTTAAGTGCTAAATTTCACAATCTCTCTAGATTTATTTTTAAATTCCTCCCACTTTCTTTTCCCCCAAGGAAAAAAGAAGAGAAAATGAAAAATCCAGAGACACACTTTTTATAAATGCAGTTCCATCAGCAGCGCTTGTAAATTCTTTTACCTTTGGCTATTTGGCTCACATGACTGAAATGCTACATGTTACAAAAAAAGCCACTCTTGGGAGGAGAACACACATGCTACTTTTTTTCAATCCCATAGTGCCTCTGCCCTACAGCTTGTGCCACTGTCGGGAATAAATGGATGGGCATTTAGTGAGGCTGGCAGTGGGACCGAGCCTTGCTTTATGCCCTGAAGGACTCAGACCTTTGTGTGCAGATTTGGCCAAATGGTCAGGGCCGGATTTATCTACCAGAGTTAATGAAGTGCCCTGTGCTACCCGGCGGCTCTGTGTTACGGCAGTCTGTGGAGAGGATGCTAAGGAGAGGGGCGGCTGCATCCCCCTCTCCTTCCTCCCTGCTGCTCATGTCTGCAGGCTGCTGTCTCTTCTTTCTTTTGACGTGCTGGTTTCAGGGGCTCAGCTGGGAGACGACTAGCTCTACGTAAAGAGGTGAGGCTCTCTGTGCTGGTTTAGACCTCTGTAGGCTCAGACGGAGCCAGATGGGAGGGAAGGGGTAGCCAGGGACAGGAGAGGGAGGGAAGAGCAGCGTTGCCTCTCTGAGCAGCTCACAGATGATCACTTCAGCTTAGCTATGGCCCTAAAGGACACCCTGAGCCTTAAAGGGCCCAAACCAGGTGTCTGGCACAAGGAGATGATAAACTCAGTCCTTGGTCGTGCAACAAGATCTGCTCAGAGAGATCTGTCATTCCCTTCTAAAACAGCACCATTTAGAAAAAAAAAACTGAAGTTTTCTTATGACTCATTTCTTTGCAAAGAGAGATTGAATTTATCAAAGTTTTCCTTTGAAAGGAAAGACTGGACAAAAAAGTCCCAAGTCAAAATACTTCTATCCAGAAATCTTAGAGCTGCAGAGTTTCATGGAGCTCAAGAGGCCCTCACCCAGAGCCCTGCCCTGAGGCAGGATCAGCTGTGCTCACAGTCTCCCCCGACAAACAGTTCTCTGGCCTCCGATGCTGAAGGTGTTGCCTTAGGAAAAGCAAAGCCCAAAGTCTTGTACTTCCTTTTTCCCCCATATCTTAGGTTTCCTGGCCAGGCCACATCTCCCCAAATGTATGTATTTTCTGTGAGCAGAGAGACGAGTTGGTTTCATCACAAAAACTATCAGTGACGAGCATTACAGAAGACCTAGTACCTAGGGCTAGTCAATGTCCTTCAGCAGCACAGGCACATGGAGAAATTCGCACTGCAGCAGATCAGCCCTGCTGAAGTGTATTCAGTCTAATGCTGGTCTAAATACTTTCGGATTTTGACACCCAGCTCTACTTTTCCAGTGTTAGCTGTCTTAGCCGTAGCTAACAGGTAGGCACATACAGAAAGCCCATGGCTATCACATTCTATCACACATATGGATTACCACGGTCTCCTTCTGGTGGAAGAGTTAATGCGTCAGTAATTTTGGTTAGTGGCTGACTTGAGCAGACGGTAGCCCAGAAGGTATGGAAAGTGGTTCTCGCCCCTGGGCAGAGCAGAAGTATGCAATGAGTCTCCACATGACTATCGGAGGAGCTTCTTGGCTGGTGTACACCAGCACAGCAGCATTTTATTCTCCAGAATTTAAGACCCATGATATTAAAAATATTATTAATATCTGGTTACATAATAAATTGAAACTCTTTCCCCTATACAAATATGTTTTCTGTCTGGTTCAGAGCAGTTAATATACAGAAAAAGTTATGTCAGGAAAAAAAAGGAAGGCTAGTCAGCTGTTTAAAGGTGTGACATCTATGAAAAAAGCCAAGTCAGAGAAGTGTAAGTGATTAAAGTGGCCAAGTTAAACAAGATACAATTAAAGCCACTGCTTCCCCACCATCTCCCCAAAACTTCCAAGTAAGGCTTTATGAATCCTAGGGGACCAAGTTAGCCCTAATTGTATCTTGTTTAACTTGGCCAATTAAACAGCAAACACTTCTCTGAATTGGCCCTGGCTGCAGATATCACACCTTCTTTGCTTCTGACTGCTTTCTTCACTTTTTGAAGCATATATACCATATATTTTTATTAGCTCTTGGGAATGTGTTTCCAAAAATGCTTGTTGGTTAATACTGATCACAATGATATGAACAGTATTTTCAAGTGTATGTCATTTCACTGGAAAAGTGGAAACTGTCACTGTGACCTGTGACACCCTCACCTGTAGACTCTTTAAAGAGTAGACATTGGTGGGCTTTTCAGATGGATTTGGGAAAAGACCTGGAACACCTCTTGCCTGAAGTCCACTTTCCCACCAGGCTGGGTTTGGGCTGAATGCAAGGATAGCAGGATGATGCTACAAATATTTAGGATGGACAGAACAGATTCTTTTCAGAGAAGAAAAACTCTAACTCCTAAATAGAAGAGGAGGGAACTTCATTTCCTCTGGGATAAATGATCAAGAGACAGACAAATGGCCTCCTTTCCCTATAAGTTAGCAAAAGATGGAAGGGAAATGAGGAATTTGTTATTGCTTTTAAATACTTAATTAAACTTATCACATGGAATTTTATATACTTCTACTAATTAATAAAACACAATTTGTTTTTAGAGGGCAAACTGCTCCTGTCCCTCCAACAGGATTTTTTCATTTGTTTTGATCTATTTTAAAGTGCAGAAAGCAATCATTGTGGATATGTGAGCATCTTAGAAAATGATCTGAAGCTTCAGAAGCTCATCTAGTGCTAAGTTTTACTGCTAGCTGCTCCGTTTTTGCATGGGGATAACATGCTGCACACTAGACCAACCTCAAAAAAAAAACAAAAAAAGAAAAAAANGGGAAATGAGGAATTTGTTATTGCTTTTAAATACTTAATTAAACTTATCACATGGAATTTTATATACTTCTACTAATTAATAAAACACAATTTGTTTTTAGAGGGCAAACTGCTCCTGTCCCTCCAACAGGATTTTTTCATTTGTTTTGATCTATTTTAAAGTGCAGAAAGCAATCATTGTGGATATGTGAGCATCTTAGAAAATGATCTGAAGCTTCAGAAGCTCATCTAGTGCTAAGTTTTACTGCTAGCTGCTCCGTTTTTGCATGGGGATAACATGCTGCACACTAGACCAACCTCAAAAAAAAACAAAAAAAGAAAAAAAAAGAAAAAAAAAAAACTACCCACGTCAGGTGAAACCCTTAAATGTCTATTAAACAAAATGATATACAAAGACAGAGGAATAAAACATCTTTCTTCCTACTTTGGAGAGGGGGAAATAGGCAAAGTGACTAGAAAAGCCAATGACAGAGGCGTGTCAAGTCCCACAGCAGTGTCACACCACCATATTATGCTGCAAACCAGCCCACCTTGAGCAACGGGATCAACATGTCCTGCTCTCAGGCAGGAGGAGAAAAGAAATGGGCATCCATAGCTCTAACCCCAGCTCTGCTCAAGACTTCTCAACCAGCTTCTTGAACTCGTTTTCCCATAAGTAATATGGGGATAAGTCTTCCATACCTCACTGAGGAGTGGCAGCTGATGTTAGCTGATGATGTTGGCTTGCCACCTTGTAAAAGTCAGGTGCCATGCAAATGCATATGGGATGCCAAAAACATATCAATTTCACTTTCTGGATACCAAGAGGAGTGCACGACTTTGTCCAGGGGTGCAGCACCAGCACAGTCAGGTTCCTAGTGGATTATGAATGATTAGGAAACACTCTCTTTATTACTACTTTACGTCCCATTTCTTAAAAGTCAAACTGCTACTGATAAACTGGATTAAGAGCACATTTGGAAAATGTTTTGATTGCTGTTTGCTGAAGTTTCCTACATATTAAAATGCTGAAGAGTTTTTTTTTTTGTTTTTTTTTTTTTTAAATCACTCATGACAAGATGCCTAAGAAAGTATGCTAAGTAATGCAGGAATAATAATAATGCTTCCAGAGTGCCTGATGTGAGAGCTTTACCCGCTTGTACAGGGGAATCACCAGATGGCACTGTAACACACAGTTTTCCACATTCTTTCTCTAACTATGCAAGAACTGCTCAGTTAATGAAGAAACAATACCTTCTTGTTGTTATTGTGAAAAAGTAGTTTTGGAGATGGAGGTGAGAGGGGGACCTGTGAAAGCTGGTTGCTGCTTCTGATCTACCTTGACCTAAAAACTTGGGTTGACTCATGGATGGGAGCTCGTTACCTGCCTGGAGGTTGCTTGGGTATCTCCAGGTGATGTGTACAGTTGAAAAAAGAAGATACATTAACGAGCGGAGTTTCTAAGTCATATTCTATTCTTCTTTTTTTGTGATTTTGAAACACTCTGTTAGCAAAGAGTGCATATATATACATAAAATATGCACATCATTTGAATTAATCAAAACACAGAGACTTCCCTAAGGTTATGAAGTGAGGCAGTGGCAGAGCAAGAAATGGAAGCCAAGAAAACTCTCTAATAAACAGCTGTAACAGAAGTACCTTATTCATGTGTGAGTCACTAACACATACTTACTCTGATAACAAATAACTCATTCTTGGAGAAAGCCTCAGTTTTGATTTATGGAAAAGCTGCCAAATTTGCCTATATAAATCCCAGTGATCTCATATATTTAAATCAGAAGTTTTAGAAAAAATTAGACAAAAGGAGCTTTTCTTTTCTTTTCTTTTCTTTTCTTTTTTTAGCTTATTAATATGGTGCTCTGGCAAAAGGTTCTGTTTTGAACTCTACTGGAGGAGCAAGCATTTCAGAGGCCTGTATACGGCAAGATATAATTAATATAAGGGAGGAATTAAAGGAGATTTAGAGAAAAAATATTGTACACATTTAGAGTTAAATAACAATTTGGCCTCATTAAACACGTTTCCACTTGCGACTAATTTTATTCTTGGTTACAAAGGCCATCGTTTGTCTGAGCAAAGATGAAAAAGTAGCTGTTAACACAGTGCAAATGAGAGTGAAATTGGAAGGGACATGTATGTTAATGAGCATCGGAGTGTCCTACAGTACGCAAAAGCGAGCAGAAGAAAAGATTCTCCTGATATTGCTGAAAAGCTAATGATTATTTGGCATGGCAAGGAATGCTCTGAACCCGCAACCTGCTCTACATGAAGGTGTAGCTATTTGCAGGATTGGGGTCTACCTTAGAACACTTCGAGGATAATACTAATTTCTTGGTAGGGTATTAATAATTCATTTGCAATTTTGGAAATCATTTCACTTCCTTCCAGGGGAAGATCTGGCAAGGAGTGGCCATTATGTGTGCACTTAGAAGCTACCTTGGGTATGCAAGCTCTGGTGTCTGCACAGAGCAATGCGCTCAGCTGAATCCCTGGATGTACATGCGAGCTGTTGACTCCCTCAATGCAGCATGTATCACTGGGCTTGTGAACATAGCAGAGAGACAGACACGTTGCATGCAGATTTATGCAGTGTGCACGCTCATCAAAGGCAGAGGGATCACATCGTCCTAAAGCCTGAGCAGAATCAGGCCTAGCAGATTCACTTTAAAACTGTATGGTGTTGTTTTGTGTACGGGGCTCCAAAATGAATTTTGAACTCCCTTTCAACTAAAGAAAACTAACTGAAAGCTCAAGCCCCCTGTTACCAACAAGCACTTGGACTTCCAAAAGACCGGAGGAACTCTGTCTGCCTGACAGTGACTTAAACAGCAATAGACCTGTCCCTTTTGAAAGGAAAGCCCATGAACAGGAGAGCAGAAATCTTTGCAGGCAGGACACCATTTGCTGGTCCCGGCAACAAATGGGTTTGTTCAGCGAGCACCCAGGACTCCGCTACATGTCCCCAGGTGCCACCTGCTGGCACCCGAGCCAGTCTGTGGGCAGGCCTGTGGGTGCCTTACGCACATCGATGAACAAGCTGAGCACTTCAAAGTGTAGTAGAAAGAACAAACCATCTCCATTGACTTGGAAAATGTCTCAGAAAGTGTGCCTCAAATTGCTGGTAAAGTGTGTTTGTGACAGCCTGAATTTGCAATGGATCTTTTGGCTGTCTGCTGCCTGTGCCACAAGCAGAAAGAGCTCCTGGACACACAGCCAGCCTATAAGCTTTATTATCTCTAAAGCAATAGCTTTGTCTGGTTGTGGAAAAATCTAAATGGGGGTCGGTAATGTCTCAATCCAAACTGCTCTATTGTTTTAAGCGTTGCTGTGTTTATTTTACCCCTTCACATTTGTTATGCAAAGAAACACTGTGGGATAAACAAGAAGCATGAACAGTTGTGTGGAGCCTGCCAGAATTCCCAAATATTTCATATTTTGGCCCCCAGGATGAATTCAGTCTCCAGACCACCTAACTAGAGAACAAGCTGGACGTTTTATATGAGTTTGGCCAAGATTACAAAAACTTTTTGAGCTAAATAATTTTGCACTGCTCTGCTATCAAAATTTCCTCAGCATTCCCTATTTTTTTATATCACACCTTGCCAGAGTGCTCTTGTGCTTGCACACCAGCCAGCAGCAGAAATCCCGTGAAAATACTGATGCGACGATGTCTTTTGCAGCAGCATCTGCCAGAGACAGAGCCTGTGGAGACCTCCTGGGTACAGCAGGAGATAACTGGCAGGCTGTCACCCTGGCAAAGGGCTTGGAGATAGGGAGCCAGGCTCAATAAGGGGTTTACCTAACACCACTCACAAGCCGTTGTGCAATCAAATGACCTTTCTTGGAGCTTGATCAGCTATCGCATGCAATTGTTGAACAGATAAACAAGGCACAGAGAGCTGATCCACGCAGCAGAGCCCAGGCGACCCAGCCATTTGTTGGGACATGCAGCTCAGCCACACTGAGTATGAGATAATTGTCCTGAGGACCACAGCCATGGGGCATCGATCTTACCACCATGGCATTAGATACACTGCCCTGCTGAAACATTTTTTCCCTCTTTTTGCATTATTTCTGCTCAACCTCTAACACTGCTGCCTCCTCTGTGCAGGTGTAGTTTGCCAGGCTGCTTCATCCCTTCCCTGGTGGGAAATAAATTATTTTCTTCAGCAGAGTCAACAGGCTGGTCCCATGACCCTGAGTTTGTTTCACTTTGTGTTTTCTAGTTCACTCTTTTTTCCCCCCATGTACTCTCTAACAGGCCTGTTTTGGAAGAAGTTTCTTCTTTTTGTTTTTGTGTCAGATTTCTTGCACTGGCTAGGAAGAAATACTCCACATATTCTGAATGTATAGTGTCATCTTGTATCTTCCCCAGATTATGTATTTGTGTATGCCAAAGCAATAGGCTGTTACAGCTGATATGCTTAAACACATGGTTCATCTTTCTTCCATTCAACTATCTGCCTGGACTCACAGGCCCACACATCAATAAAGGATTTAAAGTGGTGCTGTCAGTCAAACGCTGATGACGCATCCTCACAGCAGTTATTTTACTGAGACCAGAACTGTTGTACACGGTGCCCATGTTTCGGCCAGCATTCACAAATGCTCTGTTTCTGTTGCTGTACTGACGTGGGGTTGTTCACCTTTTCCTGGCTGAAAAGTGAGAGGAAAAGCTCTGGTTGTGCTCCTGCATCAAGCCGCACAAATGCAGCATTTCGAGAGAATGGAGAAGGATCCTGCAGCTTCATCCCGGGGAAGGAGAGTGTGAAGATGAACCTCTCACAAACTCACTGCTCTTAGCTCTGATACCAGCAGCTGGCAAAGCAAGACAAGTCACGGTAGAGAAGTTCAGTAGAAAATAAACTCTTTTATCCTAAGGCATCCCTTTCTTCTCTGTGAAAATGCTGATAGTCACTGATACCTCCTCCTGTGGCAGATGGTGATGGGTCGTACATCGCAGCAAAGCAGCACCGCGCTAGTAGGTCTACAAAAGACTTTGGAGGACCTGGCCTGTACAGCAGTGAGCCTGCAGCCTGTAAACTAAACAAAGAACTGGATGGAAAAGCAATATAAAGCCTTAAGGAAGAGAGCCAGTGTGATTAGAGGCCACGATTCCTACCCATCCCATCTCTGAGAGACTGAAACCCTCCTCGCTTGCCTCTCAGCCAAGGTATTGGAAAACACATTTAGCCATTCCTGTTAGCATTAATTGTTGCCTTTCACCTTAGTTTTTAAAAGATAAATATCTGCAATGCTACTTCTCCTGTGTGCACCTTCACCGTCACTGCACGTACTGCAGCTGGAGAGCCCACCAGGCTTCTTCCCCAGGCAACACACAGCTCTGCACCAACGTGTCTCTGTGCTAATACCCCACACCACCTTGGGCCTCCCTCCCCTCGTACAATTCACATGTGAATGCACAGGCACAGCTGAGGGACCTGCTCTGAACAGAAAAAAGGACTGTTTTTGCTTCAGCTTCACTTTGCGATTCATCTTTCGATGGCTGTTGGGTGGTGGCACGTAGAACGTCAAGCAGAAGCTCTGCTTCCCAGGTAAGATACGCAGCCCCACATCAGCCTTCAGGGAAGAGGAGGGCTTTCGGCTGCGCTATTTTGTGCAAAACTAATCCGATGTTGTTATCGTTACTAAGTTGTCCTAAAGAAATTTGGAGGTGGTTTATCTTTCACAGCACTCCTTTCTGATAAACTGGCAACACATCTGACTCGGGTCCTTTTACGTGGCCTCCCCTGAGCCCCCTCACCCCTACTTGTTACTGGCTTCCTGCTGATTTACAACAAAACTTTGACATTTGGTCTGCTCCTTAATAGGGGCCTGTGACATTGCCCAGGTATGAAAACGGGGAATAAAATTATGTGGGTTAAAAATGATATAGCTCTTTGAAGGTGGAGACAGCAGAACAGGGCTTCAAAGTCCAGAAAGAAAACCGATACCCACAGAAGGCTCTTTGTTCAGCAGGCTCTGCTGGCATAAATCTGCCTGCTGCGGCTCTTTGTACCACCTCTAATTATTTGAAACTCATTTATTATTTGAACGTCAAGTAATTAGAACTGGTGTGAAACAACAGACAAGAAGAAGGAAGGAAAGGAAAAAGGAATGGAAGGAACAGGTACTTTAGGCCATTCGGTTGGGTGATTTTGAGCAGGAAGACCTTATTTAGTTATCTTGATAAGGTGATTTGAATAATTCCTGAGGTTCACAGAAAAGCAAACCAGGTACCTTTATTGTTCATATTACAGTAGTATCCCAAGCCCCTGGGCAGCTAAGGAGAGGTGAGCTGCTGCAGAAAACAAACTTAGCAGAGAAGATCCAAACTAAGCATCAGAGCCATGATAAGTCCCTGAAGTTCCCATTCGAAAAAGTGCTGCTTGGGAGGGCTGCCTGCAATTCAGTGTAGCGTTACAGATCTCTGGTGTCAGAGACCTAAAAAGGAGTGTACGTGCTCTCACACACAGTAAATGCCAACGTAATTGAGTTCCTGCACTGCAGCACGTGCAATGCAATGATCAGGCACTTTGTTCAAAATTTCCTGAAGGGCTCAAATCCTGCCCTGACTTACCCTTTTGCAAAACCACCAACTTCAAAAGGATTGCAGGAGTTAGCAGGGAAAACAGAGTATTTCTTGCTGGGTGGTACTTCAGTGGTCTGGCCAGGAGCCAGTGCAAAAGTAACCCCATGTTGTTATTGTTACTCAAACATCCTAAAGTTCTTCTTCTATAGAATTACATGGGGAAATTCACTCCCGTCAGTCTCCATTTCTTTCTTTCTTTTTTTTTCTCTGCAAAATTTTAATACAAAGTACAGTTGGGCTGTTGTTTGGCGTGTGGAATTACATGCTGCCCTAGGGTAGGGCAGGATATGGGAAGACAACACAAATTTACAGAGAAAAGCTGTGCCCCTCTAACACGACATCTGCATCTAGGCAGGTGGCAAAAAAGAGTGGATAAAGGGAAGGGCATCACTCTGTTTTGACCTATGAAAGTTCCCTTAAAAGCAAAGACAGGATGAGAGGGAAAATAGATTAAGATGGAGGAGGAGAAAGCATAAGGGGATTAGAAACTGGCTAGGAAACAGAAAGCACACCTGAGGAGTGAATTTCCAGAATTATGCAATGGGATCCGTGTTATCAAGCACAGGGGTCAACACATGATAGCAACAGGTGCCAAAGGCATCATGCGAAGATTTCGAACAGTCCCCGGGAGGACGGGGGAGGAGAAGCAGCCCCACATCTGCCAGCGGCAGCTGCTCCCAGCTCCCACTGAGCTCAGCCCCACAGGGAGCCGAAACGTGCATCTCGCCCAGCGGCAGGTCCTTATCTCACGCCCATCAGCTGACAGGCAGCATTTTGCCGTGTTGAGCAGCATCGCCTGGTGCCCGCAGAGATACTACTCCCGTTTCTAAACTGTAATTTGGGAAAGCAAGTGCTGCCTGGTGTGCCACCGCTGGCCTGGAAAGCTGAGCGAGCTGAGGAAAAAGAGAAAAAATGGTCCTGGTCTGCCTGCAAGGGGCTTAGGGGGGAATCAGGACAGGACACATGCTGTTAGAGAAATGTGTTTTTGATGGATGCCTGCTGGGACCACGAGCATCTGCCCAGGCCAGGGAAAAGATGCTCAGATGCATGCAGCAAATAAGGGAGCAAATGCCCTGCAGCAGAGGTCTGGGTTCACCACCATCTCCTGTCCTCCCAGCGCTAGTCTGTGAGCCTGAGCCCCACGGATGAAGCGCAGTGGTCTCCAGCTCGCCTCCCTTCTGCTTACCCACAGCCTCCACACAATGACCCCCTGTGCTAAAAATACCCCCGCGTAGCGCTTGGTACAATAGATAAGCCTGGCAGAGCACTTGTGGGAGACGTTGTGGCTTCACATCTGCTTGTTAAAAATATCCCATATTATTAAAAAAAAAAAGAAAAAAGAAAAAAGTTTCTTGTGACTAATTTCAACAGCAAACCATATGGTCTTTTTACTTCTCCTGCACTCATAATAATTAAATGGCTAATTTCCCCTCTTAAACTACCTTCGGCCCACAGAAAGAAACAAAGGAAATCACAGCTATTCAGCTACAAAACATCTTGTTAAAGCACAGCAAAGAGTTATGCAATTAACCCCACAAAAGCCGGAATTTCACAGTTATATCTAACACTCTGAGTTAACAAGAACAGGCTTTAAATTGAGCCTTTTTTTGTTGTTGTTTCTGTTTGCTGGCACAGCAGTCACAGCTAAGGTCAGGTGTCAGACCAGATTTAAGCCATAAATGTCTGTTTCCCTGTTTTTGTGAGCCAGAGTCAGCGCTGTATTGTGATTTAAATCAGCTGCTGGGTGCTTTGGAGGAGGCTTCTATGAAACCGGCAGACAAAGAATATGATTGCTTTTGCGGCACAAACGCCTGCATCTCTCCCCATGTGTTGCAAGCATTGCCGTGAGAGCCCTCAACACTGTCGCACCGCCAGCACGTTTTATAGCTTCATTCTGGGGCTCCTGCCCACCGGCTGAGCTGCTTCCCCTGCTGCACACTTGCGCCAGAAATGTCCCATTTTGCAGTCCCAGTTTGAGTCCATCGGGCCGTTGCCCAGGAACAGTGGGGCATGAGGGATTAAATTTTTTATTTTTATTTTTATTTTTATTTTTGTGAAGCAGCAGGGAGCCCTTCTCTGTGACATAGATTCAAGAAAATATTTTAAGATGTGCCTGACTTCAAGCACATGGCTGGTTCCATTCAGGTAAAAGGAGCTGGGATCGTCCTAGACAGATTATCAAACTGGCTGAGAAGGCACTTGAAGCAGAGAAGCAGTCCTTCATGCTACAGCCTCAGACCAAGTCAAACTCCAGTGAAAGAGACCACGCTGCAGAACGATGCTCTTGGATGATGCATTGAGCATCTTCTCTTCTCGCAGGGCACGCGTGGTGGCTGTGCAAGGCGCAGCAGGGCAGGAGAGTGGCACCTCTGCTGATCACCAGCTGCTCTCAGTGATGCTCTGTGTAGTCGGAGCTCCAGACCAAAGAGCTGCCCCCTTAGCACCGGTGGGGCCACACCTGAGCCAAGGATCTCAGAGCATGGTGGGCAGAGGACTCAGCAGCTGTCCCCAGAGGTGGCAACTTGGCAACTTTGGTGGAAAGGCAAAAGCACTCACGTTGTCATTCAATTATCTTTCATTTCCATCCCCTCCTGGTTAAACACCCACTAGGTCTGCAGTGTGAGACCTGCTGGTGGAGCGTGGGGACCCCTGTGAGGGACAGAGCAGCGTGGGGACACCACAGAGGGACACATCTCCAGTGCCCACTCAAGTGATGAGCTCTGCTGGAGGAGCAGCTGTTTCGTAGACAAGGATGCTGGTGGCACGGTACAATGAACCGCGACGTGATTGCATTAAATGAGACAGAACGACGTCTCTGAACTTGATGGCTGGGGTGAGGGTACCCATTTACCTATTGTATTCAAGTGCTCAGATTGGTACTTAGGAGATTAAAATGGGTATTTGGGTGCCTAAATGCCTGTCTGAAAATTAAAATTTAGAATGGGGTGACTTCATTTAGACGATCAGGATTGAAAATTAGAGTGAGAGATTGCATGCCTGAGTATAATTTAAAGTGCAGGCTCATTATGGATATTTTTATTGTTTAAGAAAATCCTTCTTGACTGAAAATAGGGCAATGACCAGGACTGTAAAGACTGAAGAAAACTATGATGGCGCTGGACAATTTTCTTGATAAGATGAGCCACTAGATGACACTTTGTATAACTATATGACGGACTGAATGTTTCCATGCTGCGTTTTAATTTTCTGGCTTGGTAAAGCCTATTATGGGTTGGTGCCAGGCGGCCCACAGACCATAAAGCTAACTAGGGCCTTCCTAAAGTACCTGCCTTCCGGATAAGACGAGTGGCCTTTGGCTGTCCCACACCTTCAATCGGCAGAAGGAAAATAAAGAGCAGAGAGAGGAAATAAGCAGAGGAAGGATGACCGTAGAGCAACAGAGAGGAGGGAGGGAGCTGCAGCCTGAGAGCTGGATGGGGGGATGTGGTAAAGAGGACCTTTCATGCACGAAAGAAGGGCTACAAGATGGGACACGAAGAGATGAGGTCGGGTGAACAAAGTATCAGCAGGGTCCAAACAGATGAATACTGGTGACAAAAAAAAAGTGTGGGAATGGGGAGGAAAAATGTAGTAGAGATGGGGAAGACACAGCAGAGATCGCAAGTGCCACTTGGGAGGAATGAAAAGCTAATTGTCCTCTCATAAATTCATAGCAATATAAAACACCAATATTTCAGTCAGGAGGAATGCTCCTAATGTTTTCCCAAGCAGCAGCCTTCAAAGACAAGGCAGAAGAAAGAACAGGGGAGAGCAGACAAGACGACTGTGTGTTTCAAGTTGGTTTCTTATATTTCAGACAGTTTATTTATGTATCTAACATTAAATAAGAAAGCAATAGAAGAACGTCTTTTGATTGTGCTATGAGGTACACTTGCCACTGATTAAAGAGCTGACTTCAGAAGGAGATGTAGCTCTCTGTACAAATAGAAAATAGCTGATTTAGATTTCTTACATTACACTATTTATCCATCTCTGTTTAAGAAAACAAATACACACATCCACTGGAATTTTCTTGACCATTTATCAGCATTTCTCCCTGTGATGTGGATCTTCAGTTTTTGCTGCGTTTTCTGTATTTATGCTCCAGCTGGGAAGTGACCGGGAACATAAGTATTATCACAAAATACTGCAATGTGCAAGTTACTTATGCCGGCACAGTTGTTTTTTGTTGTTGTTGCTGTTGTTGTTGTTGTTTGTTTGTTTTTCTGTTAAATTCATTTTCTGAATGACTTGTCAGTTTTAGTGGAAGCAACTAACTCCAGTGAAGTTGGATGTTTTGAAGGGTTTGCTTGAAGCTGTATGACAGCCAATGGAACTGCAAATGTGGAGGGAAGTTTCTTTCTACCCTGCAAGCTGGCTCTCCTGCCTGTCTGCAACCATTGGTATTTACGCAGAGCAGGCTGGCAGATGTTACGTCTCCAGTGCAGCACTTATGCACTGGAAGTCACTAAAACACCTCGGTCCTGCAGATCTTTGATGATTTCACTCCCAATGTGTTTGGCCCTGAGTGTAACCTGGACGAGAGTGTATCTGCATAGACGGTGTTAGCCTTTCTTGTAGGAAAGCAGTTAAGTAGGGCATTCTGCTCTTCACCCCCTCCAGATTCAGGAATCTCCAAACCTCAGGATAGTTACAAGAGAGTCCAATGGATTTTCAGGAGCAGGGGAATGTGAGATATTTGAAATACGTAAGGAGCAGATAAAATACCAAGGAACCCTTTTCTTCCTTTGCTTACTGCCTTTTGTTGCCACATTTGCCTAACATAAGAGAAGCCTAGTTTAATGTTACAGCTCAAGACAGTGGTCACAGAGGTGCTGTGTCGGTAATGCTTACTGCTGACTTCTGACCAGCACAGAAAGTCAATTGGCCTGAGCACAAAGGGAATTTTTTTAGCATTTCTCTGCTGCTGAGTTACTCATGTTTCTGCTGTGGCTCTTGGGAATACCTCGTTTAGAAACCTGTGATTCAGAGTCACATAATGATGCCAGAAACAATTCACTTTAGGAGTGGAGTAGGAAGAATTGAAGGATTTGTAAATGTGTAGTTCCACAGGATGGTGGAAATGCAGCTCCTTACTGTTGCTTACGGATGCTAACAGAAAATTGCTGGGTGCAAATGGATCTCTAATTGTAGCCCACCCCTCCGCAAGCTAACGTAGTGCCAGCATTATCTTCACAAAACATTTCCACTTTCCCTTAGGGATACCTACTTCTGTTTTGGAAAAAGAAACTGCAGTTGCTTGGAATCTAGAACACAGCAAAGTCATAGCAACAGAACAAATTAATCTAATTTACCAATGAGATTGGTCATATTTTAAAGGTGAAAATCAGTTTACAATTTCCATCTGTCCCCATGGAAGTCAAAATATGTTTTGACTTTCACATCTATGTCTGACAATCAGAATCCATAATACAATGATAATACAATTTCCCTGCCCTATGACAAAAAGATACCCAGAAACACAGACGTGTTTATCAGCTCCCTCTCCCTCCTGGACAAATGTGGACATTTAAAGTTAAATACTCCTGCCAGGAACTGTCACAGACAGGCCACGCAGCACCTAAATGTATTTGCTCTTTAAAATGTGATTTTGGCTCTCAGTTGTGGGTTCTCAACTTGGAAAACTGTGATCACGTTACTGTTACAACACACATACTGGAGCACATTCAGCTTCTTCTCCAAGGGTCGGCATCCAATTTCTGTACAGAAAGCGAGGCAAGTGGCTTCAGATCCTTTCCTCTAAACTGATACTTGGTTTACAGCAACTGGAAGCCTTGGCTGAAAAGATACCTGCAGACATTCCCAGGGAATGGTGCATCAAAAGAGAGTTACTTGGCTGCAGAAACAGGTATCGAGCATTATCCTGGCAAGAACTGCTAATCCTTCCCTTTTTTTTGCATGAAATAACTAGACCAAGTGAGATCTTGGTGAAAGACATTACTCAGCCATATCCCACTGAACCCCAGAGTAAAAAAGTGCCAACAGAAAATCATGAAATTCCCATGCTGAATTTTTCGTATCAGATGAAGGCTAACAATTTTATTTTTATATTGATTGTCTCTTGCATTCTGAGGTCCTTGAATGAAGGGCATTTTATAAATGTAAATTTGATGGATGGACTGATACATTTATATTCATGAGAACATAGCTGGAGCTAAGCAGGTTAGTGTTGGTTTACACTCCAATTTTGTCAATAATAATCAGGAAAAGGAGGGATTAATGGCTCACCCTCATAATCTAATCATACCAATGCTATCCACTAACCTGGCCAATGCAAAAACATATCTGTTATGTCAGCTTGCATAAGCAATGATTTTCCAAATCCACAGTTAATATTTAGAAGATGTTGCCCATGTGTTGGCACCCATGTTTCATTTACTATTTGCTGCAGGAGCACTTTTATGTATAGCAATGTGCAAACAGTTCAGGGTTAATATCACGGAGGGGATAAACTATGAACATGAACAAAAGATGGATAAGTTTACACAACCGAACCGCGGGTGGACAACAGATGTTCATGCCGCAGAGAGATATAAAATTAGAAAAGGAATTGTAGTGCAGCTGGGTTCAAGCTTATTTGCCTAGAAAAGAGCGTTTATGCCACTAGCAAAACTCTATGGTAAGTACGGTAACACCCCACAGCAGCAAAATCCAAGCTAAGAGATTGCCACATTGCACAGCTACACCGGTGGTCCACCAACCACGCTGGCTTTAGAAGCACTGGCATACACCATACACCGATATTTTGTCACCCAGGCTGCCTAACCTTGTCTGGAGCAGAAGCTGCAAACACAATGTTAACACTGGCAGCTGCTGGCACCCTCTCTGTGGCACTGGCCAACACGTGCACAGTGGTGGCAGTGGCACAACAACAGGAGGTTTCTCAAGCAGCATTATCCCACCAATCAACCTCCAGACTCTATTTTCCTCAGTGCAAGTGTTCGTACTGCTTCGTTCACCATTTTATTTTATTTATTTTTTTAATGGAATTAGCATTTAACCCAACTTCCCCCGAAGTTGTTGGGTTGAAGATAGGTCTTTTGACTCTGGCTGGAGATAATGCTTTGACCACTGCGGAGAGGAAATGTGTATTGAGCCTGACATCTGTCAGAGCCTGTAGCCCTCTGTTTGTCTCAGCCAGGAAATACAGTCCAATTTCTACGCTCCTGTGGTCTAACTGACAAGCTGATTTCTCAAGCCCCTTCGTAAGTCCTGATGCTAACATCCTTCCTTCTCAGTGACCTTTCTTACAAATAAATGTGATATTGCAACTCTGAGACTAGTCTTGTAAAGGTGATAGTGGTTCTTTTTCTGATCTTTTTGTCCCGTTTTTTAAAACAACAGCAGCAACAAGGATGTGGGCCATAGCATGCATTGCTGCTGCCACTCCTTTTACTGGCACAGAAATCAGAAAATGGATGGAGTTAGATGACACCATAGCTAAAATCTGACTGCCCCGACGACCTCAGGCCTCTGAGAACCACTGCCATCCACACATCTAGATGGGAATTAATGAAGTAGTGGGAAATGAATGTATGTGTACATGGCATTGTATTATATTACATTAGTGCACAAATTGCCCTAGTGACCTCACTGGGCACTCGTGTGATGAGAACACCCTTGTGAAGTTACAGCTGTTTTGAACTACTAAGCGTTCATAAGCCAGGCATGGTTTTCCTGCAATGCTGCTGCTAAATGAGCGGCTGCGTATTGCATTAGCATTCCCAGATGTCCTCCCTCAGCTCAAGAAGCCTGGGGGTAAAAAGACAGAGGAAGGCTCTGGGATGCACTTCTGTGTCTGAGAACGATGGCGCAAATCACCCTAATTGTTTGTTAGATGAACAATGATCACTAATTAACGTTGTTAAAATGTCATCAATGATCACTAATTAACATTGTTAAAATTTGTTAACGAAGGAAATTTAACAATATCTTAATTAGGAAGGATTTCTAATTTGTGATATAGAGCATGTTAGACAAACAAGGCACAACTCTCCCTTTGTTTTTCAGCTCTGCAGAAGGAGAGATTACATGATATGACACAACGCCTTCTGCATTCGCCGTTTATCATTCTACGTCCTCTACGCAACTCTGCTGTATAATTACAGCTGGGGCTAATTTTACCTGTGTTATTGTTTGCCCTGTAATTTAGAGAGAATGGGCCGTGTTGACGCTACGTGATGTAGTCTGGGGCAATCGGCTGGCTCTTTGCCACAAGACTACCGTTCGCATGTTCCTGCGATGAAGTGCGTGCATTGCGAAATAAAAAGAACCTTTCAGTGTTTTAATTTACTTAATGATATGGTGCAAGGGTAGCGGCTTTCTTCGGGTTTTCTTTTTCTAAATGTAATTTATCAGCCACTAACCTTTCAGGACTGTGTTCTGCTTCAAAGCTGCTGTACATTGTTGGGAAAAGTCCCCTCCCATTATCTGTTACTTAATTATTAAAAAGATTCTACTCTGTTTTCATAAATTATCTATGTATCAGGGAGGTTGGCTTATGAGGAAGAAAGACGTGCACGCACACATGCATGCAGGCTTGGGGAGATTATGAAGTTAATTATTCCTGATAGAAGATTAATAAATAAATAATACACACACACACACACACAAAAACTGAAGAGATTTCACACAGTGCTGGAGTCATACACCAAAAAGGTTTTAAGAACTTCCATAGTAAATTATCTTTAGAAGTAGCGAAGCAAAACTGGGACACTTGCCTCGGTTACGCTCTGCCTGGCTGGGTGCTCCCAGAGACTGACGCAGCTCTTGAAGGGAGCACAGTTATCGCATAACGCCCAAGTGTGTCTCTGGTAGACTCCTGACAGCTGATCAGAGGGAACTTTATTTGCCTATTGGTTTTGGTGGAACTGATGTACAAACCCTGCTTATATGGAAATACAGCCCGATGGTTACGGCTCTGCTCGTTGCCGTATGTAGGAATATAACGATTTCCTGCTTCAGTACAGACCTGCCAGTCTGGTCTGGGCTCTAATTCCACACGTTGTGGGGCAATCATCTGCTTGGGGTGATGGATCTCCTTTCCTTTTCTCCATTTTTTGTGTTCCTGTTTGGTTTTGTCCTCTAGACCCCTCCTTTCAAAGGACTGGAAAGATCAGGATTCAGGTTTGCATGGAAATGGTCTTGGCTCCTGCCTTCTCCCCAAACACACTCAGCACCTCTTTTTCCCAAAAGCAACCCAATGGGGCAGCAAGAGATGTTTCTTTTCCCAAAAGCCACTTCTCACATTCAGATTGCCCTGCAAGGCTGTGAAAAAGTGTTTGCTTCCTTGCAGACCCCCCTGCATTCACCCTGGTGCTCACCCACGGATGCAAGATGTGCCACTGATGCTGGGGATCACCGGGGATGTTTTGGAGAGGAGAAGGCTCCTTCAGCCCCTCCACAAACACATGCAGATGTGGGGGTGTCTCGCTCCCTATGCCAGCGAACACTTGCACAGTCAAAATAGGATCACTCCTTTCCCCTGAGATAAGCTTACAGCCTGATGCTTGGAGCACCTTTCTGGAAAGCGACAAATTTCCCCCAGACACAAGGGAAGTCAGATTTTGGACTTTGCTTTCCTTGCAAGTGCCAAATGCTGTGTCTGGGATTGCATAGAAAGTTTCCTGTCCCATGGTTTGTTTTCAGGTTCTGGTTTAGAAGAAAAAAAAGTTAAAATTCTGTTCACTGCTATTTTTCACTTTTAATTCCCTGCTTGCTTAGGGAATAAAACCATCAAAAGTAATTATTCTCAAGGTCTTGTCTTGTCTTCCTAAAGCATTATTTGAAACCCGATAACACTCATTTTGTTAGGAATGACATTGTTTGGCTCTAGTTATGTAGGGACATTTACTTTGTCACTTCTTTCTGTGCTTATTGCACTCGTATGAAATGCATCACCTTAATTCAGTGCTTCATGAAGCCATTCCGGTATTTCTTCTCAGTTAGGTTTTCTAAAAAGGGCCCTGCCTTTTTTTTTTATCATTGCTAAAGTTGTTAAAGCCAGATGTATTTTTTCTGGAAGTTTCATTTATTCAGACTTAGTTGACCATGTAAGTACTGAAAACAATATATATTGGTGCTTTAATTGGGCCTCTGATAATTGCTTTTCTTCCTAAATAATACAATTTTAAACTCTGTTCTTGAATTATCTTGTTTGCCAGCTCATCCTTTTCTGCTTCAGGCACCACAATTATATTCTGAGGTTCATCTAAAATGATATTCCAAAATTTTAAGTTTGCTGTAATTAGAAGAGTCCTTCACACATGAGACCAAGGGTGTATTGTTTTTATTCCTATCGGGTTCACCATCCGCTTCTGTATATCTCAGAACACTCTGCCTGGTTTCCAAAGCTCTCCTCTGACTCCCTGTATTTTTCTCTGTGACCTCCCATTTACTTCTTTCACATGTCTCTCATTGTGTTCTGCAGCTGGGACTGTCACCTCTCTTGCTGTACAGATGATGGAGATGCCCATCTCTCCAACTTAACGTGCTGCGTTTATTTAAATAGCCCCTAAGATCTTCCTTTTTCTGACTACGATTTTGACATTTTTTGCCAAATGGGAAGTGTGTTGGGTCTTAAGCATTCAAGAGAAGTCCTTCTTTGCCCTTGTGCCATGATCCAGTTTCACCAGTCTGTTCACACCTATCCTCCCTTGGCTACTGATATCGAAACCAGCAGGGAAAAGCTGTTTTGAGAAAATACTCCCTCTATTTTCCTCCAGCCCCCCCTGTTACCTGTGCCTTGGGCTTGTTATAGAAATAAAGGGAAATTTTAGGAAAAATGGAAAAAATTGTGTGAAATATTTTATCTCAGTAAAATCACTGAAGGGATATTTAGGATGTGGTTTGAACTTAGAATTTTCCAGCTGCACTTTGATGGTTTTTTTTGTTGTTTTTAATATTTAGCTTGTCAAATTTAGTTACTTTTTTTCCAAACTATTTCATAAGTCGTTCCAATTCCTATACATCACAGATGAAGTTTAGTGCTGGCCCTTAATCTGACGCTACATTAACTACATCACACAAATGCACACAGAGGTATCTATGAATGTCACACTGATTTTCCAGAATTCTTCTATGGAAAATGGTTGGGTTTACATTAGCTGCGTGATTAACTTTCTGCAATATAGCCTTGCTTTTCGCTTACAAATGGACCGTTCTATTTCCAGGATTTTAGTCTCCCTTGTATTTTAGTGACCAAAAATACACCTCAAGTATATAAGTGCACAAAGTAGTAGTCTCTGGGAGTAAGCATCTTTGGTCTATTTAGAAGTAAAGAACTGATGCACTACATACGTATACCGACCACTATTTTATACACCATAGCCAAAACTACATAATGTAGTTCAGATTCTTAAGGAAATAGGTAAAAAAGTATATATGTTGATTTCTAATTAATCAAGTAACTACTGTAGCTTTCAGCTTTCTCTGCTCCTGTCCAAACAGGGAGGGAAACAGGAAGACCACAAGGGATCTTTTTTTCCTCCCATATTGTCAGCATTTCCAGGAATTTCAAATAACTACAGTTTACCAGGAAGAGGTGGGTGAGAGCTCTCGGTAAAGATGGGTTGTACTCAGTAAGGTTACGATTAGCGTACAGCAGTCCCTTTCCAGTGCCAACTCATGCCTTCTGGAGAGAACGCCGTAGGAGCAAAGTCAGCATTAGCAAACTTCAACAGAAAAAAAAGGAAATATGTTTCAATCCCTTTCACCAAACCCTCTAATACCTCAAAACATACATATATTCACAGATATGTATTGAAATAAAAGATAACTTGAAAACAAAGGTTAATTATAAGATGATTAAACTACATTAAAAAATGTAAAATAGTAATAATATACCTGAAAAAATTTAGTTCTTGTACATGTTGCAGACAGATGACAAAGATAGCACTGAAAATAATAGGAGGTGATGTAGGATGGCAATAAAGGATCATCGGGGTCATCATCAGGCACAGATAAAGGAATAGAGAGGCAAAAGAAATTCAGGTGCAACAGGCTGAATTCCACTTGAAGCAGGAAAGACAACATCAGAGGCCAATGGGCTTTTTAAAAAACAATCACATGGAATTAATGACTTCATTTGCTTTTTTGTTTATACATTTCTTGATGAACTGTAACAACCTTAGTAATCTTTGTTTTCAAGCTTCAGTTCATGTTCAGGTCTATTTTTAACATGAATGGAATTACCTATATGCCTTCTCTAACAATTTAGAAAGATTTTTAACTGTTAACTGGCATTCCACCTTTTTATCACCTTCTCTCTTTTCTTCCTCAGCTCTCCTTCAATGTGTTCAGCTCCATGTCACTTTCTTGAATACCCGTCTCTTCTGTTTCATCAAATGCAGCTTTCCATCCAAGGCTTGCTGTTTGAACTACAACATCATCTTTTTGATCAGACCCTTTGGAGCTGCAAGTGCACCCCTTCCACACTGCTTTCCAAACACCATTAATTGTCTGGGTAGTTATCAAATCCCACGCAGCAGGAATGTCTTCCAAGACATGTCAGATGTTGAAACTCTTCCAACTCACCTAACCTGTGACTTATTTGCTTTGCCCATCACTCCAAGTAATTCCATCAATGTCTGTCATAAATAAAACATCTTAGAATTAGTAATCGCTCCTTGGGCTGGTGGTTGCATAACTGAGGTGGTGGTGGAGAAAAAGCAACTTGAACGTTTGGGTGTGGGTCAGATGGATTGATAAATAAGCATGTCACTGAGGATTGGCAAGGCTTTTAAATGCCATCTTACTTGCATGACAATACTGCTCAACTTCATGGCTAAAGCTGTTTGCTAACCGATTTTTGTAACACTGGAAATCACCCATGATCTTTTATTTGAAAGCTAGTGAGCATGTAGCCTCCAATACCCTTGGGTTTTGTGGCTACCTGCAGAATCACCCCGCAGCACATCAGCTGGGCTGTGTTCTGCAGCCTTGAATACTGGTGCTTAATTCTCCCCTGAAGAAATAAAGGTTCTTGGTGGTGTAGGTTTCCAAAGGAGTCCTTCTTTAGGTGCATTGACTAGCTGCTGCTGTGTGTAACAATGCTGTGTACATTTTCAATGACTTTTGCCAAATAATACCAGAATATAGCAGAACACAGCTCTGATTCTCATCTTCCATCTGCACTGAGCACATTTTTGATCAACGGCTTCCTCACACGACCAGTTATCTTCACAGATACACCACTTGAGTTTTGTGCTGCTTTTTAATGAGTCCATATTTCTGTTTATGGATCTTATGCTAGAGTTGTTCACTTATACACAGAACCGAGAGCTCATGCAGATTCACCATTTGCCAGCATTCATCTTATTTCCGTCTTTGTTTCTAAGGATAATAGTTTTCTTGGACTTTTTATTGATATTTTCTGTTATGGCTGAAACACACCTTTTTGTGCCAGTGGGCTTTCAGGAATGTTGTATGCTGAAAGGCTGCGAAGTAGAAGAAATCTCCTAGACTACACAAGCACATGATTTGAACACCTGCAGCCCTGCCAAATTCATGTTTTACCCACAACCTATCTTGTACTGCAGCTGAAGTACTTGGTGTGTACTACCATGCTATTGCAATTGTTTGCATTTTCTATTTTGTTCATTGTTTGGTGTTTTTTCTCCTAAACCATTGCTAAATCCTACTTAATGCTTGTAAATTTGGTAGCAGAGTGGGAAGGGAAAGGAGCTTAAAAAGTAAATTGTGCTGGCGTGAAATCAGCAATGTGGTGACTTTTCTTTCACAGGGGCTTCTTTAAGAGCTGCAGAGACGTGAGTGAGGTGCTGCGTTTGCTGAGCACGCAGCTCCTGTGTGCTGTTAGGATGGGTTGCTGAATGTGCAGGTAAAATTAAGGGACAAAGAGCAGAGGGTGTAAGAGGAAGGGCTGCTGCCTCATCTTCCTGGCCTGCTGGAAAAGCCCAGTTGAGATCTGTGAGCAAGCTGTATAGTTGCCTTTCCAGAAGGGCATTGCCAGGGGAACAGGGAGTGCTGGGTGAAGGAAATGGGCACAGTAGGGTTTTGCTCTCCCTTCCCCTGTTGTCCCTGGGTCCTGAACATAGTAATTTTGCAATGGCACATTGCAAACCCCTAAGCTGAGGCTGGGGAACTTGTGCATTATGTTGCAGTGTACTGCTGGCCAGGACTCTGGGGCTGATGGGGCTCCCACTTAATCCCATGGGGTTGGGTCACAGTCCTACGAAACTAAATCCCAAATGGAGCCTTCTCCCAAGTCAAGTGTTCTCCCCAAGCCAAACAACAAATAAACCTAACGGCAAGCCTGTGTGAAGTGGTCATATTTTCTACTTGGTTCTGATCCTTATAAATCAACTCAAGTTGACTTCTGTGTGGAAGATGGAAGTGGACCTTGGAAGTTTACTATTGATGCTATTAGAAGAAATACCTGAATTCTTAGAGACCTTCTCAAATTCTTCCAAAATAACCATTTTGTGATGATTCAGCAACCTGTCCACGGGGGTCAATTTATAGGTATTCTTTCGGAATAAAAAAAAAGCAAGGTAGAGGCACAGAAGAAATACTACTTAGAAAAATAATATATGTCTCCTGCATTTTACATGTTGAAAAGGTTTGACTGTAAATTCAATTTTTGACATTCATCCCAGAGCCACTTTAAAGGCAACCCACAGACTCAACAGGGAGACAGTAAACACTAAATCATAATTACCTCATAAAAGGGGAGCCTGTTTCTCTGAATGCCTGAGATCTGATTTTGCTTTGCAAAAATATCATAAATCTATTGTTCTACCCAGTCTTATTTAAGGCCAATTAGTGTTTGTATTAAAAAGAAAAAGAAAGAAAAACAGAAACAACACCTTCCAAACTTTACTGTCATTCATCTAGATATGAAATCCTGATTCTCTGCTCTCATTAAGGAGCTGTTCATTAGAGGACAGCATGTTCCATGAGAGCTGAGGTCTTACATTAACAGTGAACTATGGAAAATCTCTCCCATTTGGCAGCCCACATTAACATTTCTTCAGCAAAGGGATTTCTTTTTAATGCTATCTAGTGCTATATGTGTTACTGTACAGAAGAAAAATATTTTTCAACACAATCTTGACTTGGTTTTAATATCCCACAGGGTGACATCTGACACTGTACTGAGAGAATAACACCTCTCTGGGTAATCTTTCCAACAGAGCCTGAAAATGAGCAGTCTGTGCCATTAATATGGCCAATGTAATTAGCAGAGCAGTATGACTGATCTCTTTTTTTTTTTTTTAATCAACATTTCCTAAAGCTGTTTCTCCAACTGAAGTGACTTTAGCCCGTGGAGCCAGGGAAAGCTAAACTTGAGCATGCCCAAATAGGTCGCAGTTTTGAAGCACAGGTAGGGAGATCAAAGATAATGCAGCTGCCTGCCTTGGACATGATTTCTGAATAAAGCTCATCATGCAGTTAGCAAGAATTTTAGACAATTGTTTCTAGATGAAATCAGGTGAAATCAGTCATGCCACAATAATGTTTCAAGGCAAAGAAACCTTTTTTTATATTAGGAAAAAACTGAAAGGAGATCGATTTGTGGTTCTTTGTTAGCAGAGAGCCAAAACTCTGGGGGAAGAGTGCCCATGTTGTACGTTCAGCTATGCTGGGACTCCATTTTTGACTAGTTTTGTTACAGTCACACAATTATCCCACCTCTATTCATTCTGCTTATGTAGGAAGGGCCCCTCTCCTTGCAGGTGAGCATGCAGTCAAAGAGACCAGTGTCACAGATGTATCACATCCCACCGTAGATGTCACCAGAGATATCTTTGGGAAGGGCTGATACCCACCAACACATGGTCCTGCAGCAAAGCAGGCAAGCGGCCTGAGTTCCCAAGAAGGTTTTGACAAACAGAAGGGCCAGTGCTAGTGCAGCATCACCAGAGGAGAAGACACCCGGGACCCCAACAGCGTGCCAGGAACCGGGGCAGGGGCAGACGGGGCAATGACTGCAGCATTTGCATGGACACTGGTGCCCTTCCTAGGCTGGGCTGTGCTGGGGAGGGCAACCGGTTGGGAAGATGATGGCTGTTGGTCCATGGAGAGTTGGCCAGTGCCTGTTGTCACCTCCTGGGAGAATAAAGAACTGGCAGCAGCACATCCTGGGATGTTGAAACTGCACTGGCTTTCTGCTAACAATGTAGTCCAATTTCCTTATGAAACCAGATGCAGTGGGGGGGGTCCTCTCTCTTCAAAAAATACCTGAGCCCCTGGGATTTACACTGACCTTCCACATGCAGCATAGTTGACTAAAGACTGTCAGGTCTGCATTCAGAAGTACTAAGGTGCAAATTTCTTTTTAAAATATACACCTATACACCTAACAAAAGATAATGAACTCACCCAAATGAATGCAAAAGTCTTGACTCAAAAGTAGCTCATCACAGCAAAAGACACAGGTGTTAAGAAAAACCTGGTAAACATCCTATAGATTACTAATAGTTACTATATCTTTCATCTGGCAGAAGTGATCATAAATATGTTCTTTGTTGCACATACCTAGGGCAGAGAGGCAAAAGGAGCAACATCATGAGGCCTGTGCTGATCATAAGGTCTGAACACTGTTCTACAAGAGTATTATTTCAAGACATCTGATCTAGCTGTACTGAATAGCCTCAAAAAAAAAAAAAAAAAAAAAANAAAAAAAAAAAAAGCTCAGAAAAGGAAAACATTAGTGGTTGAAAACGGTTGCATACAAGATGTGTTAAAAAGTAGGCTGGATTTGGCACTGGCACAATAATAAGGAAGTTTCAGTGTACCATTGAGAGCAAACAGACAGCAATGAACAAGCCAAGCCCATGGCCCTTTGGAGATAAGGGCTGTAGTCTCCTCAGCAGAGTGGCAGCAAACTCTGGTGGGTCCGGGGTGGGACCAGCAGGAGTGAAGTTCTAAGTTCTGACGGACTAATCCCAGATGCAAAGTCAAGGGAGGTGTTTCCTTTGAATTCCCACTGGTGGTGGATTTCGCTCTAATTCTAGTTCTGCTTGTGATTTGGTAGGAAAATCCATTTAACCACTCTGTAAAAGTAGTGTTCTTCTCATCACATGCAACCTTTGGACAAGCCTTAATGGACTTCCTCATATGTGGGCAAGTTCTTAGTCTCATGAAGACAGACTGCACAGCCTTTAATCTCTGATCTTTTCTTATGCAAGGTGTGGTTTCTACCCTTCTCTGGATTAAGACTACAGAAGGAAAACTGTCTGTCTGCTTTGATCCTTGATTATGGCAATTCTTGGCCCTTGATGGTTTCCCAGAAAACATGCTATTACAATTGCGCTGAAATTAGCTTCTCTCTCTCTCAATAATAATAATAATAATAAAGTTTATGTAAAGTTTAATTACCTTAATTCAGCAATGGCACAATAAAACAAGTTACACTTAAGCCACGCTAAACACCATATTCCTGTTTTTCCTCCTTTGTCACTCCTTAAAAGAGTGCAGCAGAGAGGGAAGACTCTTATCATTTTCCTCAGGACCATTATAAATTTTTATCGGCTAATGTTTTAATGTTTATCAGTTAATTATAGATCTTTATCCATATAATCTTTAAAAATTAAGCATTCCAAATGCAAAAAGTATTAGCACATATTCAAACTACTGAGAATTAATATGTAAAATTCCCCTAAAAGATTTATTTTTAACTTTTTCATTTTAAAAAATAGTATATTATCAAACACCATCAATATCATATTTGCTCACATGATGGCATCATGCTGTGATTAAAGTCCTTGGTTTGAAACTGCAAAGGGACTGTCAGCAGCCTTAGAGCTGTCATCCTGGCACTAAAGGCACTCGTGGGGAGGGAAGGCAAGGAGGACGAAGGGTGAAGAGCGGAGGAAGTACATGTCTTTGAAGCAAGAAAATAACATCATCAAGTAAAACAAAAAAGGCTGTGCAAATACGTAGTTAGCATTGGAGGAAGAAAACATGCTTTCCTGTATTCGACCACCATCAGAGATGTGACTGAACAGTGAGTAATGACTTAATAAGCTTACGGAAAAAAGTGCCAGCCCTCTAAAAAATAATATTCCTAACAAATATGAACAATTAAAGTTGACGTGCCCTGGTCACTAAGAAGCAGGTGAGAAGAAACTCAGACTGCCTACATCCATATACTTAACAGTTTCCTTCAGAAGGCCCTCCACAGAAGAAACTACCATCAATATGTTAGCTGGTGGGCAGGTATCTGCCTACATATAGAGAGAGCAGAAATGTAGGTCAGTAATAACATTACACCGTGGAGCTGAGCCCTCATCTTGTTAGCAGGAGCATGAAAAAGTGACTGAGTCTTGTTTAGCTGGAAGTTTTGAGCGTGAGGATGAGGGCTTCGAGGCCCCAGCACAGCTCCTGCATGTCTCCTGCTGTTCCTGTTCTGGTGCTTGCAGTGAACTTGCTCTGCATACCAAATCCTTGTTCCCTCACTCCCTTCCAAGCATGACATTACACCGCATCCTCCTTCCTCCACATGCTCCTGGAGGACATTCTGGGGGGAAGTATGTGCCCACCACATGTGATGATACAGGAGTCTGCTTAAGGGCCTGGAAGTAACAGCTCAGTAACATTTATTTGGAGGACTCATGTGGAGTGGATACTGAAGCTTAATCATAGCGGTAGCTAATTATTTCACTGCTGATCACAGCATAAGCCTCCTGTAAGCCTTATCCATTGAAACTGAGTATCTTAAGAACTAGAGGAAGATGCTACCCCCACTGGTATATGCCTGCTATCTCTGATAGATTTTTACAGAATTGTGCTTACTTCAAGTTTAAGTTATTTCAAGCAATTAGGTTCCATGAGTTGTCTTTCCATGGTGAGTTCTCCCAGAACTAAATTGATTTTTCTATCGCTTCAGTTGCTAGAGGTCATAATCAGGATTGATAACTGTTCTGCTAGACACTGCACAACTTCCAAGAGTTATCCTGTCTGGAGATCTGCGCAATCCACACTTTTATTTATTTTAACTAACGTAAACAGCCATGCTGGAGACCATGCAAAAAGAGCCAGGTACTGAGCAGGTTTGTCTTGCTTGCTCGCAAAGCCAGCGCTGCACTTCTCTTGATTCAGCAGCGTGACAAACACAGGGAGCTTCTTCATTTACTGAGGGAGGACCCCTCTGTACTAACACGGGGCAAAAAAATCACAGGCTGCTGCAGTACAATGTACCGATGTAATTCGCTCACTTGTAGGTGGCCCCCGATCGCCTCCAATGATACCCACTGGCCCCAAACACCTCCCCCAGAAGGAAGCAGTCACCAAGGCAGACCCCCGGGGCCCTGTCCCCGCTGATGCCAGGCAAGCAGCAGCTTCCTGCCCTCCCACTCCTCCACGGGGCCGGCAGAGCCAGCGCCCCAGCCCCACGGCCCCCACAGCCCCCATGGCCCCTGCATCCCCTCCCAGTCACACTGGTCCGGCAGGCATCCTTCCCCCGCTCCTTCCCCATCCCCGGGTGAGGCTGACAGACCGGGCGCGCTGCCAGCAGCTGAGGCTCGATTATGGTCACACATGCTGGAAGCTGAGAGAAAACGTGTGGGATTTACTTTATTTTGGGGGGTGATGGAGGGGGGAGAGGGACAGGAAAGCTTTTAAGCAGTCAAGGCCTCTGACAGAACAGGATTGAAAGCTATGCACCATATTTCATATAATTCAAGGCTGGACTGCATGCATGTGTTATTAGTTCTCAAAACCATTGTGTACAGCAATTTCTCCATCCCCAGTGAGCTTTTCTGGCTGTGAAGCCAAAGGAATAGTTGGTACCAAGCCAAAGGAGTTCAGGAATTTTTCCTGAAGGAGGGAGGGAGGCTTGGAGGAAGTGGGGGGGAATGTGGGGCAGAAAGCAAGAAGGGCTCCTCTTTGAGTGCACAACAACCTCTGCTGACGTTTCCTAAAGTTTTCAGGGTCTTATCCTCCAAACCCTCTCTCCCTTCCCTCCGTCGTGTTCAGGGTCAAATTCACATTAGGATGGAGTGGTCCGTTCTGCGGTGGTGCCTGGCCCTCGCCTCCCAGGGACAGCTATCGCACAGCCACAGGACGGCGGCAGCCGGGGATGCTCTGACAGACTCCTGGGGTCCTCACAGATCAGGAGAAATCCGTTACCACAGCTTTGACAGATGTTTTACACTCATCTCTGGAGCTTAGGAGGGAGGTGAAGGAGGAGGAGAAAGGAGGAGGAGGAAAGCTGAAAGCTTTTCAAAGACTATTCAGAGGCTTTTTTTTTTTTTAAACAAGGTGAGAAATTAAGGTGGGGAAAATACTTTCTAAAAAAGCATTTATAAATTTATAGCTTCACTTTAACCACAGCTTTATTTCTCTGTCTGTCTCACACCATGTTTCCATTATTGTCAGGAGAATGAACCGCATGCATGCCAAATCAGGTCATTCAAACATAGAACAAACGTCTGTCATTACAGATTTACCACTCTGACTACAGCATATCCCTTCTGTCTATAAAAATCCCGATCCATTAGCAAGGCAAGCTCTCTACGTGTCAGCCCTTTAACACTCTGTGCACCTCAACAAACAGGACTTACTGCCTTCCTTCGATAGGCAAGCCTATGTGTTTGCTTAAAAACGATGGCAGGATGTGTGGGTGACATCCATCAGCTCTACAACAAAACCAAATTTCTTCACGTGGAAATTTACAGAAGGCTGAATTGTGGGTGAGCTCTGCACAAATTCTGGGTAAGACCTAAAGCCAGAGTCACCACCACCCTCTCACCTTCCTTGGAGATGACATAAGGTCTCCAGTCCATCAGGTCTCTGCTTTAGCCTCTGACCATCCGGTGCCTGGAGTGGTGCAAGTCAGCTTAGAAGTCAGATGCTTCCTCCTACCCTTTCAGCTTCAAGACACTGTCTATACAGTCCTGAAAACTGCTCTGCCACCACGCAGAACTTCAAAATGACCCTAAAACAGCAATATCTGGGGATTGTTTAAAACAAGCACCACCTCTGTGCAGGAACTGATTCTCACTGTGAAACAATGGCAGTCAGTCAGGAACCAAATTCACGCTGGTCAAAGCAAGATTGGAGAGACTGAAGCCCAGTTTTCCAAACTTCTTAGCAACTTGACCTGTGTCTTGCTAAAATGCCCAAAGATACTTGATGAATAAGGGATTTTTTCCTACTCATAAAGGAAATCTGAATTGGAGCACATCTTCCAAGATATCCTGATGAATAAACAGGCCTCTCCTCTCTGGTCACACCAACTTCTCACAGTGATGCCCTAGCGTAAAGTACCTGCTCTCTATATTGGAACACACAAATGTTCTTTCAGCAAGTGCCCTAGTTAGAGAAAACAAATAAATGTTAATAAAAAGGGACATTGCATTATTTTGTCCAGGAAATAAAAACATTTCACAAAAAATGGATGCACATGCAAATCTGTGTTGTGGAGACAATGCTGTGCGTCGTAAAACACAGCTAGTTTGAAATCCAAATTTTAACCTGAAAATCTCCACGGATTTATTTACCATCATGGAGAGCAATTAGGTTTTCTCCAGTAGACAAACCATTGCTGTTAGATTGTCACAAATGCTAGTACTCACAGTTCAAATAGCACAGTGGATAAAGCACCTGTTTAAAGCACCACAGTTAAACCTTTGTGCGTTTGTAGTTTTATTTTAGAGCTTCAAGGGATTTTTCATTTTTAAAAGGAAAGGGAAGAAAGCAAGAAGGCTGGGTAAAGTGTGCTTTTACTGGTGACAATGCAGCTGACAACGTACAAGATTCCTGCTAAAGGTAAGCCTCTCTACAAATCACTTATAATCTAATAGGCAGACGTGCAGAGTACCGAAGTGGAAGGGGGTGGGCAGAGGGCTCAAGAACTTAGGAAGTTTGTTCCATTTCCTGAGGAAATCACAGGAGAGCTGATTCTTTAACGGGGATTAAAAAGGAAAGGACAGTAGCATGGCAACTAAAAAGGGAGGCAAATATTGCCCCAGGAGAGAGTATTACAGGAAAAGGCAAGGGGAAGGCAAATAGCCGCAGTGTTCCCTGGGTAGCAACACCATGTACGGCCATGTGTGACACAGCCTAAAGAAGGTCTTCGGGTTTCCTCCTTCCCTTTCATTCCTGAATGCCAGGAATTAACAGTATGGTTGCTTGCACAGTTCCTCAAGCACTCTGCTCTCACCAGCTGATTCATAGAGAGTGATGAGTTTCATGGCAGGCTGTATTTGGTAGGTCCCCACACACAGACACAGTAACCTCCATGAATATGGGCCATGAAGCAGCCACAGCTCTAGATTCAATACTCAGTGCCAGGGAGAGGAGAGGAGAGGAGAGGAGAGGAGAGGAGAGGAGGGCAGAAAAGTTGTAGCAATGGACCCCAGCAGGATGCTCTGGCTTTCCCATCCTGATGCTTGCCAGAGGAGAAGGGGACCCAAATACAAACACTTTGTAGAAATAAAACAAATTAGCCTTCTTAAATATAATAAGGTCATATAATAAAGCCACCTCAGCTGAAGAATTCGAAGGCTGCTCTGCATTCCAGGGAGGAAAAATACAAAGATAAGGGTAAGAGTGAAGGACAGAGTTGTCAGCTCAATCGTTGCAAGTCTTGATTTTGTACTTCCATGCCAATGCCACTCTTACATGAAATGCTTTGGAAAGCTACTAAATTTTAGATTGTTTATCATTATCCTGGTGTGGTTTCACCCTGCTGGGCAGCCAAATTCCTCCACAACCACTCGCTCACTCCCCCTCCTCAAACGAAGAGGGGGAGAAAATACGATGGACAAGGGCTCAAGGGTTGAGATAAGGACAGGAAGGTTGCTCACCAATTACTGTCACGGGCAAAACAGACTCAACATAGGGAGATTAACATAATTAATTGCCTATCAATAGCAGACAAGTACAGTGAGAAACTAAAAGCAAACTAAAAACACCTTCCCCCCATCCACCCTCTCCTACCTCCTCCCCACGAGCGGTGCAGGGGAACGGAGAATGGGTGCTGCGGTCAGCCCATGTCACTTCGTCTCTGCCACTCCTTCGTGGTCACTCTCTTCTCCTGCTCCAGCGTGGGGTCCCTCCCACGGGATGCCATCCCTCCCGAACGGATCCTGTGTGGGCTTCCCACAGGCTGCAGCTCTTCAAGGGCTGCTCCAATATGGGTCCATACCACGGGGTCCATCCTTCAGGAGCAAACTGCTCCAG
>VXAL01016036.1:0-79315 GCA_013399475.1 Chauna torquata | reverse complement strand
GGGAGCAGCCTGCTCCACGATGGGACCCAACAAGGGCAACGGGGGAACTTCTGCTCCGGCGCCTGGAGCACCTCCTGCCCCTCCTTCTTCACTGACCTTGGTGTCTGCAGGGCTGTTCCTTACTCCTCTCTCCCAGCTGCTGTTGCACAGCAGTTTTTTCCCTTTCTTAAATATGCTTTCACAGAGGCGCAAACAACATTGCTCACTGGTTCAGGTCTGGCCAGCAGCGGGTACCTTCTGGAGTCCACTGGAGCTGGCTCTGATCTGACATGGGGCAGCTTCTGGGCTCTGCTCACAGAGGCCATCGCTGTAGCCCCCCGCTACCAAAACCTTGCCATGTAAGCCCAACACACCTGATTAAACAACAAAGTAGAGTAAGCAATACTAATAAGCTAGTTAAGCCAGCTGCAGAGCTCTTAGGCTTATGTACATAAACAGGCCACTAAACCAACCATAGGAGTTGTTCCATCAAGATAAATGGGTGCTGCCTAGAGCTGATGACCGATGGTTTTAGAACAGGTCTGGCATGTGGTATCTACACAGCATCTTGTACCATATGGAAAGCAAATTCTCTTACACGCAGTTTGCCCCAGCTGAAGATTTTATCACCACATCATCTTCAGATTCCCAAAGGTGACAATAAATCGGTGTCCCATTTCCTCCTAATTCAGAGTAATACTTTCTCAGAAAGACAGGAATGGACGGTGAAAGTCTAAAGTCTCTTGCTTTATCAGGCATGGACAGTTTAGTTAACTTGCAAATACCCCTGCCTAGGAACTACCCTCTCAGTCTAGAATAGCCTCCTGCTCTTCATTCTGTCCCTCAGTAATGCCGTTAAGAGGCTTTCCTCATGCCCCAAGGCCATGCAAGTAACTTCGGTGTAGGTGACAGAGAGGGGGTGAAAGTGGAGAACGTCTGTACATTAAGCTCACACCACCTGGCCTGTCTGCCTTGACACCATCTCTGAAAGGACAGTTTCTAGCAGTGGGTGTCTTTGCTGCACCCTCAGAGGATGCCCATAAAAGCAAAATTTTGTGTTAGGGGCAAAGAGACATGTGTTTGCTAGGGACAGGAAAGAAGATGCCCAGTTCATTTCAGATGCTAATGACGTTCAGCCAGTATTAGCCCAGGTCAGTGCTGAACTCCTGACCTAGAGAGGAAAGACTCTGCAGCCCGTTCTCAATCCTCTGAGATGCTCAATCCCATGATAATGTAATTTCTGAAACAGTGCCAATGGAGCATAAAGCAGCAGGCAGGACAGAAGGCATCAAATGCTAAAAGCCACTCCTTCACAGAAGAAAGAGACTAAGCCCTGGCTTTGAAGAGCACTCAACCCCCGCATGCTAAAAAGAGGTGTGCCAGAGAGCTCTACCCCGGTGTGTTCCAGAGGACATGGGATAGCAAATGCACATGTACCTGTGAATGTCCTTTTTCTGAGTGCATGAAGAAACCTTATGTTCCCAGGATTTCAGAGGCACAATTAAACCAGACCTTTATGTCAAGGGCACTGCCAAATGAGTGGCTTGTTTGAACTCAACTCAATCAGGAATTGAAAACAAGGAAAAGAAAATAGGAGTAAGCGACCGGATGAGGCTCTGCAAGAGAATTGAAGTCTGACAGATTTATGGAAACCTTGTTTCCATATGGATCAGTACTGCTGCCTCCAGAGCTCCAGCAGCAGCAATCAATGAACACAATGCTAGCTCTGGCGGATGTCTGCATGTTTAAAAAAAAATGCGTATATGTGTTTCTACACAGAGGCTAAGTAAATAGAAGTGCAGATCTCTGGTGGCTTCCTTGCTCATTCACCACAGCAGGCATCCCACGCCAGGGGACATAGGATCCTGCTCTGATGTACAGCTGTGCTGGTGGGAGGAATCAAAAGAGCAGGCTGATTTACTGAGTTATGAGACGGGGACATACTCTGCATGAAAATGAAAGGAAATGTATCCGGGCAGGCAGAGAGCGCAAGGTGATGAGGGGCGGGTGGGAAAAGGCAGCATCATTGGATCTGCAGTTGTACATTTACAAAGTCAAATGGATTTACACCGCGGCCTAGGAGAACTCTTGTCCTGCTGCTGCATAAATATCAAACAGGCTGTAACCCTACTGCACTTGAACACCTGGTAGTGATTGGAGCCATGAAACACTACTGTCTCTATAAATCATTCTGCGTGTGTGCATATGCACGCATATGTACATCTGAGAACTGTTGATCTTCAGCAAAGAACTGTGAGGAGGCTAAATTTGAGCATGGAACAAATTCTGATGACGTCAGAGGTGTAATACCGAGAACAAAGCTGAAAAGAGTCATGGTGTTCTTCTCTGTCAGCCACGCTTGGAGGGATAAATTGCAGCCAAAAATGGGCATGGCCTGCACTCTTCCTTCAATTGCCCTTTTCTGAATCTAGCATCTGCAAGCATCAAAGAGGAAGGAAATTGCATTTCTACTGGCTGGACTGCTGAGTACGAGGGAAAATCTGCAACTGAAGCAGAAGATGAAAAAAAAAACAAAAAGGGTGGAACGGATGATTTCCAAGCAGTGTAAGAAATCAGGTTTTAGGAAAATGTTTCATCTTTACAGGGAAAAGCACTTTCTCCTTTATCTGGGTCTCAATCATGCCTCCGTTCCCCACCCTTGGCATCTGGCCATCCTGCAGAAGAGGAAGTGCTGTGTCTTCCAAGAACACTTCCTCCTCCTGATTAATTCAACACTGCATCCATGGCTTTCCCTAGAGTTTTTCCACAGGAGCAGCTGAGCTATGCTTAGAGATAACCTAGCACAAGCCTACTCTATACAAATCAGATGCCGGGCATCCACAGCCGAGTTAGACAGGTAAGCAAATCTGACAGTAAATGAAGCACAGGGAATTGATGCACATAACACAAAACATACACTAAGTAAGAAGGCACCCAGGCATACATTTGTTTTGCATAATACATTCAAGCTGTTACAAAACGCAAACCAAAACAAATGAATCTGACTGATCAATATCAATATCTCCAGCCAGTGATGGAGATGCTAAAAGCTGTAACCCATCCCTTGCCCAGTACCAGTGAGCAAATTTCAGTGGCAGCTGAAGGGGAGGCAAAGGCTGAGTGGGACATACTGAACATAGTGCTGTTCCTCAAGAAAAGAGCGGGGTCTAATGACAAGGCTGATGCTTAGAGCTGGAGTTATGGAAGCCAAGATGGGATCTGCTGGTTTCCATTGGTTAAATGTTTGACAGGAGGTATTTTATATACCTTAGGGTAAGAAAGGTCCAACAGATGACAGAGTTTGAGACTTCAGAGAGCCAGGATGAACTTCTTTGGATATGGGGAAACCAAGAAAGACCCTTGCTCTTTTTTTGCCATGAGAAAAATGGGAATAGTTGCAATTCCCTTCCTCAAAACATGTTGTCACAATGATACACTATAAATTGGGATATGATCCCGGTTATGGGGGCCATATGATAGGCAGCAAAAGAGATAGGCAGGCACCCGATATATCTCTCTAGCTTATGTAAATGTATCCCTGAGGGCAATGATCATGAATAACTTACCAACTGTCAGTGTACCTGCTCTGTGAAGAGAAAAAAACACGAGTTCGCCTCACCATAACCTTCCAAAGTTTATATTTATGTGCAGCACAGATGGTCCAGTTCATAAGAGGGAAATGAGCTTGCAGGTGAACATATTACAGTGGGAGAAGTTAAAGCATGGCAAGAGGAAAATAGGAATTCCCACCTGTATTTCAAGTGAAAGAAGAAGCCTAGATTCCCTATTTCGAATTGCCTTACATAGTGCTGCAAGATGCAGCTTTATGACCATTTGTCCTGAAAGTGGATTGCAGTAAACGTGTGACAGCAACACATGCATATAAACACACGCACTGACAAGAAAGGAGGAAGATAATCCACATTTTTGAAGTATCCCCCTTCCTCGCCTCCACAATTACATTTACATGTGGTGGTTTTGTATCCATTCAACTCAAACGTGGGGTAGACCCTAAGGCTCTAAAATAACCCAAGTGGAACAAAAACATATGAATGCACATGTGAATGCAAATGCAATGGTAAGTAACATATGTTTTAGATACTGCTGAGATCATACGTTGATATGAACTAACAAAAACCTCTGCTTTTTATCATAGACTATACTCGCTACACATAGGTAATCTATATAAAAATATGGCATGATTTAGGTCTATATGAAACGCATGTCGTTTGCACGTGGCAAGTATTCAGAGAGGGCAAAGGTTAAAGACAGAACATACATGGAATCACTGCTGCAAAATGGTTTTCTCTTTGTAGCAGCCTCACTCACTTTTCCTTGACTTGACAGAGCACATCAGGTTCTGCTACTCATGTAATATTCCAGTTGCTTTTTAAAAAAGCGTATTTACTTACTAATGCCGGGCTACAGGGAGACCACATTTCTCCCTGAAGCGTGGTAACATTAAAGATGGGGCAAATCACAAAACAGGGAGTCGCAACCCAGTGCTAACTAAGGGAGGCAGGAAATGCAACTTCATGAAAGCAGCATTGTTTCCTCGCACAGGGCTGCACCCTGCCTGCCTCATTGTGTGCATGCAGTTCAGTGCAGTCAGTGGGACTTGCTCGAGTCTAGCGAGCAGGATTTGACAGACTTTTATTGCAAGAAAGATTTTTTCTTCTCTGCATGCTGCAGAATATCACCAGAATAACTTGAGTTGATCGCAAGCAGAATTTAGATTCCAGATCCGAACAGCTCCAGTCTCTATAGATATTTGAATCTAGCTCCAAATCTTTCATACTATTTTGTGCTATAGTCAGAGTTGTATAATGAAATGGAATTGCTACATTTGTATGGAGCCCTATCCACTGAAACAAGAAGTTCTGCAAAATCAAAATATTTTCAAAAATCAAATTTTTTTTTTAAATTAAAGTTAGGAAGAAATACAAGACAATATGTGACAGCTTCCAAAGAAGCTGCTTTGACATCTTTGAGGAAGTTGTTGTCTTCAGACACCCTGAACTTTCTTTGTGTAGGATCTTGTTTTTCTCGGGTTTTCTTGCTCTGCAGACAAACACTAAACCTCAAAATCCTGAGTGAAACAGCATATGCATCTTCTAGCCACTTCTAAAAGAAGAAAAAATAAAATACTACAATGAACTAGTTTGTGTATACTTGTATAATATACAAAACTCTTGGAACTCAGAACGAGATAAATTAATGTGACACTACTGGAATTGAATGAAAGGTCTTTTACTGCTTTGAAGTTAGTAAGAGGTTATATGCATTTTTTAGCTGAGGTTATGTTACATAAAACCGTATTAAAGCATTACTTCAAATACTCATTTTTCATTTAGGAGAAATGGACATAGGCCTCCTGAAGCAATATTCAGAACACCAGTTTTCCAAAATATCATGCTCAAATGATTCCAATTGCACTTTGCTAACCCCAACTATTCAAGCAGGCCAGCTTACATACAGATGTGCAGTGTATGTGACAGCATTTTAGACTGCTTTCAAAATCCTTTATAAAATACAATCAGAACTCTTAGCTTAAGCTGTAATGTTTGCTTATTGTTTCCCAACCAGCTCTTCAAAACTGTTTTTTTGCTCAATGAACGGGCAGGGGCAGATCCTCAGCTAGTGTTGAACAGCACCCTTTTTTTGGTTTGCAGTCATTTTCATTTTTTGGCACCCCAAAATGGTTCCAGTGGAGGTACAGGTCCATGTAATGGCAATCTAAGCCTATTGACAGTAGAGTCTGCTTTTCTTAGTAACCTTTTGCAGACTCTTTCGAAGCAGTCCACAGAGCCTCTAGGGACTGACAGACCACAGACTGAAAACCACATTTCAGTAGAGCAGCACCAATTTACAGCAGATTAAAACCCCAGGTTTTAAAGCTGGCCAATGGCAACCAAATTAAATAGCTGAACAGGAAGCGCTGCAAGAGAAATTGCACAGCCTGCACACGGTGGGCTTTGCCCAACTCAGGTTTATGTTGGAAGGGTGAAATGTTGTTCCACCCCTCTTCTTGCCTGGGGCAATAAAGATTTCCTGCAAAATTGAAGCCTTAATTTAAAACAAATTTGAGGTATAGTCATTTCTGGCTCACACTAGTACCTACCAGCTCCAATATTCTTGCAAAGAACGGCCCAGTACAGGTAAAGGTCTTAGGTTTATGGCGTTTCGTGCTGTGAAGGCAGCCTTTGAAGACATGAGCCAGAGCATGCCACAGTGCTGAGGCTGCATGAGAGCGAGTGAAATGACAGTGGTGTCTGGAGCGAAGAAGGAGACCCTTTCACTGCCCAAAAGCTGCAGAAAAATCATCTGCGGTGTTTGCCAATGAGTTCATATGTTGTCAGGGACATAGGTATGAGATCCACACTTTGCTCTCCCTCTGTTTTTCCATTCTCAATCCCGCAGGCTGAGGTCTAGGGTACCACATCACTGTTGTCTTACAGCTTTTTCTTGTTATCAGTTTCAGCAGTTCCCCTCTGATCCTGGCCAAATCTCATGGCCAGGTGTAGTTTCACAGCATCGGTCTCTGTGTCTGTCCTGCTTTTCACAGTGGCAGTGGGGATAGTGAGGCTGATCCTGTGGCGCTGGTTTCCTAATTCCTTGTCCTAACCCTCATCCTTCCTGCCTTTTGCCTGGCTCTGGCTCCAGCCCGGTATCTGGGGCTCCAAACTCATGTTTGCTTACACTCAACTGCTCGTGGAGGTGCATGATCAATCTTCAAGGACGACCTGAAGTACCCAAAGGGAAACACAAACGAAGAAGAAGCTAGAGCAGAAAAAAAATGACCAGAGAAAGGGAATTCAAATGGGAAAGGTGAAGCATCTTTGGAGAAGGAGATTTAGCTGCAAGAAAGGTACAGAAAAAAACATTGCTAGAGGGACTAGAGCAGCAGCTGTCACAGGAGCATTGAAGCCTGCCCTATCCAGAAGGGAGAGGTTTGATGGGACAGGGAAGGAGACATTTCGGTAGGGAGGAAAAGTGGGAGAGGTAATCTGACGAGGGACAGAGGGGTTCTGTGAGGGACCAGTGCTAATTAATGGGAAATGATGGAGAGGGAGGGATGGTATGGGGGGAGGGGGGGCACATTATGCTCTTGCCTGAGCAAATGGCATGTGAGAGGGAACAAAAGTACAAGGCAGCACGTGCCAAAATGTGCTACCAAGGCTGAGCCACCTCGGTGCAGCTCTTCTCGGGGGGAAGTCCTATCTTGAGCAGAAGTCGACCACCAGCTTCCCTGAAAAAGCTGACAGCCTTCTCAGCCCTGTGCAGTGTGGAAGGATTTCCTAGCAATAGCACAAATTCAGGAGACAAATATCTCACTATTATTCCAGCATTTTTCACACCCAAGAGGATCTTTAGCTATGGACCCACAGTGGCACGGACTCTCGCCTTTTGATTAATCTTTTATACCATCTGCTCTCCCTCCACCTATCCATCATTCTGCTGCCCAAGTGATGATTACTTCAGAGTGCAAATCACCTAACTTCGTTCTGGCTGATAAATTATATATGAAGGACAGGACATGGTGAGTAAGACTGAAGCCAGTGACATCGGTTTAAGTCTAGGGATAAGTATGGGTGCTTTGATACCCTAATGCCTGGCACACGTGAGAACAGGCAGATTAGATTAGGAGGAAAGGCTCCAGTGGAGTTAGTCCAGGTTTACACAGGTGTAAGTGAGATCAGAATTGGCCTTCAGTCTGTGGAAAAACTTCACCAGTTTATGAAAGGAAATTTCATGCGTATGGAAAACAGCCTATCCTTAATTAATCACATGGAAAACACTAAAAACATGGACAAACCAGCAACACTGGCAGCTTCTCTCTGCACTAGCATCTTCTCTGAGCTATACACCTGCTTGGCACCTAGTGGTGTTGGTTAATCAGCTCTCTATCTGGGGAAAAAGAATCTAACTAATTTGCTTTGGTTCTTTTTTTCCCTTACCTGCATTAATGACAAAAACGTGTGAAAGAACAGCTTCAGCTAAACTGCACACTGAGGCAGGGAATTGCTGCAACAAGCACTGAAGACGCTCCTTGCATGGCAGTGATAAATGCCAGCCCTTCCCAGTTGTCTGCAGAATGAGCTGGCGAGTGAAGCCGCGGGTAGCATACGCTTGCTGGAGGTGAATACCCCCAGCATGGACTCCACAGGTGTTGTGGGCTTTCATCTAGAAGGTGAAGTCAATAACAGGAGACATTTTGCTGTGTTTTTTTATCTGCTTGCCATCACCCAGTTGCCAAATACAGAGGTGAAGTATGGAAGTAGAGAGAACATATAAGTTGCTCGTCCTCTAGGAGGGTAATCGGAAGCAGGGACTGAATAAGCTTGTTACCACTGCTAATGCCTCTGATTCTGCACCAAGCCACGGGCAATCTTGACAAAGCCTGCCAGGATGTCTCTCCTCTTGATTTGTGTGTTCTCAAGCCTATCAAGCCTAACCTTTATTTCGTTTTAAATACTTTCTAACCTTTTCTTCTCCTTTGGAAATAACCTACAGAGTGTAAAACCAATTACAGAGGCAGAAAATTGTCATTATAAGATTCCCCAGAGACATGAAGTAAAGCACACTCCCCACTGTCTCCACCTGCAGCTGACCCGTGAGGATGGTGGAAGGGCTGACCAAGGGCAGACAACCCATTACACACCGTAGGGAGCCAGGCAACAGCATGACAGTGCAAGGCCACTGCAAGCTTCCAGCCTGCTGTGTGCAGGTGGCTGGGCTGGCCCCTCCATCGCTGTCTGTGCATGACTGGCTGAGCCAGTAGGTAATTCAGGAGGTTTTCAGACTCTGTGTTGACTTTACTGTCTTCAAGCAGCATCTACAAGTAGGGCAAGTAACACAGCTTTGCTACCTAACCCACAAACTACAGCCATGTGTTGTAGTTGATCACAGACCTCCTGATCCATTGGAAAACACAGCTTGTGCAAAATGTTATATAGCACATTTTCCTACCAACATTGGCTAGAGAGTGACCAAACCTGCCAGCCAGTCTGTAAAGTCACATGCTGTAAAATACCTAATCAAACCTGACATTAATATTAACAAGAGGAAAAAAAAAGGCATAAGGATAAAACCCTCACAGTTTCTTTTCCTCTCTAACCCCAAAGCAAAAACCATCTCTACCCATGCAGCTCTCCCATGGGGGAAAGGATGAAAGGAAGAGCACATCACAGCTGCAGCCACATCATTTAATACATTAGTGCAACAAGTTCAGACAAACAAGGGCTCTGAGAAGTAACTAGAAATGTATTCTGGAAGACAGCAACAGTCATACAGTCACTGTGCATAAGTACAAGCCACTTTTGGGGGGCAGCAGTGGGGACAGAAGCTTAAAATTAGGCCAACTATTCAAAGCTCTATATCCTTCAGAACTCTAGGGAGATACAGAGAGAGGGGAGGAAGGACACACCAGGGCAACAGAGCTTATTTCAGCTTCTCCTGAAATCAAAGCAGCATCCCTGGATGCCTGCACTCTGGCATTACGCTTCCCTGAGAAGGAGAAGTGTGAGTTCAGGGATGCTCTGACGACACTGGGAGTCCATTTTACAGCACTCCAAGAGAACAAGGGAGGCTTTCTGTGTCTAATCACATGGGAGATATCTGTTCCTACATCCTGAAATGCTTCAAATAGTAGTTGCTCCTAATGGGATACACACTGGATACAATTAAAGTCTCTGATTGCAACACTACAGCAACACCCCCCTCAAAGCTCAACTTGTGCCATTTAGAAGACAGCTGTGAATAAGAAACAAAAATGAGTAGTTTCTTTCCTCAAATTGTCCTATTACTGCCTTCAGTAAAATGTTGAAACTAAAAATATGCGAAAAATATTGCTATTTGAACATCAGGTTCATATTTTTTTGAATAATTGAAAGCAGCATATCCAAAAATATTCAAAATAAGTGGAACACATTTCAAATTTTGCAGTAGATGAAGTTCTCAATCTATTTTTGTTTTAAATACCACTCAGATGGTTCTATTTTTCCTACTGAAGAAAAAAATACGGACTTCATTATTTAAGCTTCTGGTATCCAAAACTACCATAAAGAGTCAGCTGCTAAGGACTTGCATTGCCAATGGTTTGGGATCTTAGCCAAAATCACAGATTACTGAAACAAATCTAGCCCTGCATAGGACAGAATGGAACAGTTCAGTTTGAGAAAACATGCTGGTCTTTCATGGCATAAAAAGGTAAAAACAAAAACAAAAACAAAAACAAAAAACCTCTGAACTCCAAGCTCCCTCCAATTATAAAGCATCCCAAACAGTCGTATTGTTTGGTTTGGAAAACTTTGAGATGGGGGGCTTACAACATTTTGTTTGGAGGGACTGGGTGTTAGCAGATTATGTTACATCAAATATTTGTATCAGACGTAGATTGTTAACCCCACTACATTTAGCATTCTTTCCTCTACTTGTTTGTAGCTATACATAGGATGGAGTTTCTCAAAGCCTATGCTTTAATAGGAAAAAGACATATCAGGTTACAGGGCACCAAAGAGAGAAGCTAACTCCAGGGTTTTCCGCCTTACTCTTATCTACTGAGAGTAACCCACAGCATCCTAGTGCTTTCCTCAAGAAATGAATGCAAACACGTCTGTCTTTTTCCAGCCCTCCAGGAAGGAAGAAGCTGACCTGCAGGATGCTTTCTTTTTGAGAATAGCGCTGCTGCTAGGGTGACTACTGAAGGAGAGGTGTGTTTTACATAAAGAACCTGATCTGGCCAGGGTAGCAGTCTTTTCATTTTGCCTGATTTTGCATCCTGTGGCCGCTGCCTGGCTCATGTAGAGAGTCATCTTCTCCTCCTTGCTGACTGCTTTATTCCTCCAGTGAAGCAAAGCTACCATGAGAGGACATCACCAGGGAAGGAGCGGTGACCTCTCAGGTGGTTGGAATCAACACCAGGCAGAGTCAGACAAGCTCTGTCTGCTTCCCCCTCACATGGGATCCAGTCCCGAGGGTACCAGGCACTGAATTAGCAGAGACCTCATCTTTCAGTTCATGTTGTCTAATGCAAGATCAGTGGGGCATAACATTTCTATTATCTATATTTTAATAATGGATGAACCTCCCCTCCTCCTGCTCCAAAAAGCCCTACATTTAACCCTGCTCTAGGCAGATGACGCAGCTGGTCCTTTGTCTGCTCGGCTCCTTCCAGATGGGTATCCAGTGCCACCCGAGATGAGTAGGCTGAGGGAACATTTTGTTACTTGCTTTTGATTTCAGACACCAGAGGCTTTTGCTTCTGAGCTCAGCTTGATTTAAGGGTGTTAGTTTTGCATTTGTGTCAACCCTGAGGATGACCAGAGGATAAAAAGTGTGCTCCTGAGGCTCCAAATTTTCAACTTCACTACCTCAGCTATTGCTTACTTATTGACCAACTATCAAGGATGCCAGGGAGTATTATTTTTCTGGGTGACATAAGTCCATTCGGACAACAGGTCCTCAGATTTGGATCTCCAAATCTGGCTTGATCCAAATGCCTTCCTACCAGGTTGCAGAATGACAAATACTCAAGCTATTACTGTGAAGGGCTGGTCAGCCTTTACGACTGCTTTTATCAGCACTGAGACGCCCTTTCCTCTGACACAGTTAATTTGGAAGTCCAGGTTATTAGCACTGAGTTAGGAAAATGCTAGAAACAGTTGAGTGATTCATCATTATTTCATAAAAAGTTTTGCATTACCAAAGAAAACTATGTGAAAATTTTTAACTGAAGCAGGAAAAATCAAACTCAAAACAGGCATGGATGTGTAGAGAATTGTAACAGAAGTATTAAGGTTGGCTTGTGGAGAACAAGGGGGAACAGGGAGGCAGGAAAGCACCAGAAGGAACAACAGAAGGTTTTGCTGGCACCTAGTTCTGCAAGTCATCATAATGACAGCACCTCCATGTGCAGCTTCTGAGGAGACCCAGGTGGGGAAAACAACGGACTGCCTAGAACGAGGGACGGCAGTTAAGAGATGATGATGAAGAGGATGAAGAGCAAAGCTGGAGCTCTAAGACACCCAGAGACAGAGATGAAAGACAGTGAGTAAACCCCAGTGACTCACAGAGGTGGGAAAGGATAGAGAGAAAAAAGTTCCTATTCGCTGCAGTCTCCTGAAGTGTTCCAAAGGCTTGTGAATAAGTGAGAAGGGGAGCATGAGCAACTAAAATCAGCTTGTTTTATAACAGAACCACCTTCCTCTTCTGTAAAATCTAACTCCGACACATGCTACAATTGCAATGCTATTAGCTACAGAACAGCTTGCTGCTAAGGCAAACCTCAAGAAGAGATAGTGTGGTGCATTGTGTACATTTACCAAACCATCTCTGAATGTTTAGAGCTTGTTCGGGTATCTGTGCAGTACAGATCCAGCCTCCATCATTAAAATTTTCAGGAAAAAAAATATAAAACCACAATACATGTGTAAAGCATACATGGATGTTGCAATCCTCAATTGGCACAGAAACCCAACAGGGAAGCCAAGAGGTGGTCTTTGTTCCCCATGCCAACCATTGCTGGTGTTGTACCACCCTGCTGGTTAGCATCAGACAGATAGCTTCGTGCAGTGCTAAGAACACCTTCTGCGCTCAGATCAGGGTTAGCACTTCATAATTTATACTCGATTATACTTGATGGGACTAAGCCATAAACTTCAACATTTTGAGGCTCCAAATTCACTTCTTTAGCTTGGGCCATACATCACTTAAACAAAAACACTTTGATTGCTGTCCTAACAGCTGTGGATTTCTAGCTCTTTGTCTAGGGAAAACATCAGAACATTTTCTACTTAACAGTTCATTCCAACCCGCCCCCCCCCCAAAAAAAACCACACAAATAAAACTCATTTATTTGGTTCAGAACTGTCAGTCAAGAAGAGAATTATAGACTTGTCTTGTTTTCAAATATGATCTGTATGACAGAGGATTAATCAATAACCTACCATTCACAAAGCACGTTGCAGAAATCATGTCCAATTTTCTGACTCAGACAAAAAAAAAAAAGAAAAAACATGCACAGTCAATTTTAATAGTGAAATGGCTATACTTATCTCTTCCAAACAAGATTACATTATCAGAGGAACTCGGAGAAGACAGAAATTGAACTCCTCTCAAGCAAAGCAGGACAGAAGGGAAATGGCACATGGCCAGCAGGAGATGTTACAGCCTTATCCCATCTGCACTCAAGAAAGCGACCTCCTTCCCTAGGATGCTGGATGTGTCCCACAGAGACTGTCAACAATAAGGTCTAGACGGAAATTCTCCTTGAAAAACACCTCCCTCTTTAATTACCAGAGCTTCAATTTGCAATGAAGCAAATGTGACAACTATTGGATAAACGGTTAGATGGCTCTAGTATAAAGTGCAAACTCAGGTTGTCACCCGCCACCTTCTGCTGGAAAACCCCACACATCTGTTCAGAGGGAATTAAAAACTGCAGCTGTTTGACACAGAAGGCACATTGCCTTGAATTCTGTCATATCTTGGTATCTACAACCCACAGCACTGGAAGAGGTCAGATGCAGTTTGCATCTCTAGTAGCAGTGTTAGCACTAAAATGGTGGAAGTACGGAGCCGATTTAATGGAACAACAGGAATCAATAACATTCAAAATGTATCACTATTCACTCTACAAGCAACAATTGTGCACAGGGAAAGAAATGTCTGTACTGGTTCTCAAAGCAAATCAACTGTAGATACATTTCCAAAAAGTAAAATCAAGCAGTCTTCTTGCTTCATGCATGGCCCACACCACATTGTGTTCTCTTATTTAGTAGTAGTGCAGCTTACTGGGAATTGTATATATATTTTAACTGATTTTCATTTGTGTGCTTTCACGAGATGGGCTGAAGCTCTGCAGTTGGATATCAATGGCTGGACAAGCTCTTCACCCACTTTTCTAGTCACCTACTTTGAACAGCTGAGCAAATTCAGGTTTTCACTTTGACTAAATAAATGAGGCCAGATGAAAAAATTTAGAACAACAAACCAAAGCACGGACCCTTTTTGCTTTTATTTATTATTCTTCATGCAGTAGCAAATGACATATTATACAAAAGTTTGTCATATTTTTTTGTGCTTACAATGTAACATAAGTATTCAAGGGGAAGATGTTATAATTTAAAAGGCTTACTGAGGAAAATTTTTATGGTTTCTCTCTCTGTAAAGAGGTGCTGAGTTAGTGTAATGGAGACATTCTCACAAGTTAGACAAAAGTTAGTGGTATAGTCAATCATAAACCCAAATCAGCCTCTTTTCATCAAGTGAATATACAGGTAGGCTTGATTATCTTTTTGTGTACATGATCAAACTGGTTGAATTTGTCTTTGTCTTACAGGAGACATATCTTACTCTAATGTTGCAGAAGTAAGTACCTACAAAATTGACTTAGAAAAATCAGATGCTTGGAAGCCATGAATTCTGAGTATTTATACAAGTCAGAAACTGCCAAAGCAAAATTACTTGTTGGATTTTTTTTCCCCCCCCAGATGATTACTTGAGCCCCAACTCTTCAAGCTTTACCTACATGGTCTGTCACACCAATGGGTTCAGATAAGAATAAGTGTAATGGATCTGACTTGTTGTGGTGTAACTTAGCTCCAAGAACTCCAATATCATCCTACTTCTGCCATAGGTTTGGCCCTGTTACTCCAGATGTCTTTCCAGTGCAGCAATGTAGAACAACTACCTAGAATTTTTTAAGAGGCATCTGACTCTTAAGTTAATGGAAGTCCTCTTAAGGAGCAACTGTGGTTGGTTCTTTCATTTCTTAGCAGTGCAGGAAAACGAGGACAATTTCTCAATGCTCACAGCCTTGCTCAATACAGTACAACTCCCTAGAAGGTCTATGGGAGTTATGAGTGTGCAATAATTACATGGCTGGGACTTTATAAAGACAGCAATAACATTAGTAAAACAGCATGGCTAATTTGCTATTCAAGGATTTTTTTTCCTAAGTCATTTTTAATTACTATTCTTGTTTCCTTGCCCACCGCCCTTTCCCCACCCCCCCCTTTCTCTCTGAAGAGCTGTGGAATTTCGACGCTAAAGGAGAAGCTGATTATGCTGCACACTGGCACCGAGCTGTCCAGGCTGCACACAAAAGATCATGAATAGGCAGGCGTGTACTTGCTCCAAATATAGTTCAGACGCTACTTAGGCATTTAGAATCAAAGATCTGCTACTAGCAACAAGTCCTCCAAAAGTGTGCGATTTGGCATGCCTGGAGCTGCTAAGTGGATGCAGGCAAAAAAACACTGAAGTTATGGGGAAAGAATATGAAGGGTGCTAATTGCCATCTGCCAATGCCTCAGAAAAAAAAAAAAGTCTTTGCGATAGACTTTCAGCATGGTAAAATGTAATAGCAGCAACAAAATGTTTATAGGAGAATACATCTAACAAAGCAAGAAGTGCTCAGACTTAACAGACACCTGGCAGCAGCGGAAAATGCTTCTGTGCTATAAATCAAGCATTAATGCTTCTGCTCCAATGTGCATCTGTTACTTTTTATTCTTGAGAATCCATAGTTATAAGGTTCCCTCTCCAAAATAATAATTGGTAAAATAACAAAAAAAAAGGGCTGGTTTCTACAGCATCTTGTGCTGGCATTTCTTCTTCTACAATCGCATTTTTAGTGGACAACCGGATATAAATACAGTGATGAATGGCAAAATGCTCTGTGCCCATCATATACCTCAGCTCGGGCAACCCTGTAACAAACTGGACAGTCTGTATCTCTCTCCCTTTTTACTCAGTGAAATCCGAATATTTTAAGCCATGCGAAGTACACCGTTGATAACAGTGATTGACCTTTAACCAGTAGGGATAATACCCTTTCCACGTAGAAGTGTTTGGGTGAATTCAGCTGGGGAAGCTTGCCAGACCTTTTCCCTCTTAAAAGGTTAGAGAGAGTCTTGGCTTACTACTTGACAAAATGACCTCAGAAATAGAGGCCTGTCATCTCAACTTTTGCCCTTGACTCCCAGAAATGTTTGTGTGGCTTTTGTCATATATTACAAATAAGGTGGACCTTCAGCTCCAAAAATACAAGGGATTTCCCAGGTGGAAATCACATAATCACAGAATGGGCAGGGTTAGAAGGGACCTCTGAAGATCATCTAGTCCAACACCCCTGCCAAGCAGGATCACCTAGAGCATGTTGCACAGCATGGCATACAGGCGGGCTTTGAATATCTCCAAAGAAGGAGACTCCACAACCTCTCTGGGCAACCTGTGCCAGTGCTCTGTCACCCTCACGGTAAAGAAGTGCCCCCTCGTGTTGAGCTGGAACCTCCTGTGTTTCAGTTTGTGCCCATTGCCTCTCGTCCCGTCGCTGGGCACAACTGAGAAGAGACCGGCTCCATCTTCTTGACACCCTCCCCTCAGATGTTTATATACATTAATGAGGTCTCCCCTCAGTCTTCTCTTTTCCAGGCTAAACAGGCCCAGCTCTTTCAGCCTGTCCTCATATGACAGGTGCTCCAGTCCTCTAATCATCTTAGTAGCCCTCCTCTGAACTCGCTCCAGTAGTTCGATGTCCCTCTTCTACTGGGGAGCCCAGAACTGGACACAGTACTTCAGGTGTGGCCTCACCAGGGCTGAATAGAGGGGGAGGATCACCTCCCTTGACCTGCTGGCAACACTCTTCTGAATGCACCCCAGGATACTGTTGGCCTTCTTGGCCACAAGGGTACATTGCTGAAACATGCTCATGATATTAGTCATGCACACACGGTGATTCCCCTGATTTTGGGGCTGTCAGATTGACACATATGTGTGTGATCCTTTTTTGACTGACAGGCTTAGCTCAGATTTGTCAAGACAGCTACAGCTACCTGACAGATGGCCCCCGCCTAGCCAGGCACCATTGCCAGGCAGAAACCCAGAAGCCTTATTCTTTCTGGGACTGGCCACTTGAGACTTTGTACCTACATTGCGATAAAGCATTGCACAGTCATAACTACATGCATTAAAGCACCTAAAGTCCTCGTGACCTTCAGCCTTGACTGGAGTGCCATCCAGCAAGAAAGGCAGCAGCTGCCTGCTCTAGACATAGGTCATCCAAGATCCATCTGAAGCATGGGAGCAGCTGGCCCAGCTCTCACCCCTGGAGTACGTGAAGTGGCCCTGGAGCAAGCCCAGATCCGGCCAACCACGAGAGGGAGACAAGCTCACACGCTTGGCCAAGCACAGCCCTTGCTGTCAGGGGGAAGTTTCAGGAGGTCCAGTTGTGAACGTGGTTGATGGTAAGTTTCCGACAGGGTGGAGAAGAGCATGCCGTTGCAGCAGGTCTCACAGCCTGCTTGCTGCCTCGTTCTCCAGGGTAGCCAAGCCATGTGAGAACTCATCCAAAGGAAATGGAGGACACAAAGACGCTGTCTTTTTTTCCTAGACCCAGTTTGGAAGATATTTTTCTCCATCGAGCTGCTGGACAGGCTGATTACACTGGAATTATCAGGCAAAGCCGGATTTGTTGGTCTTATCTGATGATCGTCCCAGGTTTTTCTTGACTGAAGGAGCAGGACTTATGCAGCAAGAAAGGCAACAAAGGCAGGTTGTTGGGACGTTCAGGCACTATGGGGATAAGTGTGGCATAAAGATAGATCAGATTAGATAAAACAGGCTGGATCACAGACTGCTGGAGAAAAGAAAGGATCTGAGGCAGGTCTGTGAAAACAGCCTAGAAAACACAAGTTCCAGCCCAGCTAGACTCTTATTTGCACAAAAAAAAAGTATTTCACAGAGAAGAAAATTGTCTTGCAATTGTCTTACATTTATGAAAAATGGGCAGGTCACAGCTGAACCTTTAGAAAATGCTTTAGACAGACTGAGCAGAAGACAAACAAAGGTAGACAAACCTGAAGTCTGACATCCAAGTACTTCTCCCTTTCTCATCACTGAGCTATTTTGAATTAGGAAGTGCATCCAAATGCATTTGCTATATGAAACGCATGTTTACAACATTTTAAACTCCTGTTTTCCCTAGGAGACTATAACCAACTCCCACTATTAATCACAAGGACCCTGAATTTTGGGAGTATTTTAGACAGGTCCAAACTGTGTGATCTAAGCCCATGTCTCACTATTAGGAAAATTCCACATGTTCAAATGTTTTCACCACTGGAAAACAGAAAGGTCAGACTACTGAATCAACATGAAAAACATTCTTTCCTCCAAAACAGCAAAAAACCAATTGGATCAGCCAATCTACCTCTGGTAATGAATAAAGAAAATTATTTTTTTTAGATCAAGCAGCAAGCAAAGACGTTAATGCTTCGGTAGGGTATAGCTGGGATTTCATTTGGCTTTACAGTTGCTTTTCTCCTTTCTTTCTGAGAGGCACAGAAGTTTTAGGGATGAAGAAAATCAAGTCTCACCTCCTGTAACAGAAATGCCATAGACTAGCACCCACTATCTTCTCAAGGAGCAAAATAACTTAAATTTGGTTACAATATATCTTTGAGGAAGATGTACAGACCTGAAGATGAAGATGAAGGTGGCACAAAGCAACACCTACCCACACCATCATCAGAACTCATGATTCTTGACTCCTGTCTATCTCAGCAAGGCTGAGAGGAAAGACTGGTGGGAGGACAGGAACAGTTATATCTTGCATATGAAAATGGCACCTACCTCCACCTAATCTCATCTGGCACGTGCAGCAGAAAAACATAACCAGTACCCATACAAGACCATTTTGGACGAGGCCCAAGCCACACATAACAGAAATGAAGTCTGTAGTTGGAGAAAGCATCTAGTAGGAGATCCTGCAACAGTCCTGTGCATTTTCTCATATGAAGGTCTTATGCATTTTTTTAAGGTCATGACACAGGTTTTTCTGTTCCAACATTGAAGCCTCAGCTCTGGATGAGGTTGCATTTTTACACCTGGCTTGGCAAGCAGGTGTGATTTTTTTTTTATTGGTTTCATGACACTTAATCAATGCCTTTGTCACCTGCAGATTAAGCTAGTGTAATGCATCATAAAAGGCTGCTAAATTTGGTCATTGTTCAGAAACATCTTTTAGCACCTGATACCGGCATCAGGCCTTGCTTCATACAAGAAGCATATTGTACAGTCATGGTCTGAGGGCTCTTTTGGTGTTTGGCAGTTCCCAGGGTAAAAAGGCAGTCCAGTACATTGACATATAAGCAGCTAAGTGAAGTGGGACATGTCTACCAAAGAGCCTGACACTCACCTTCGCTAAACTTTAGTTGCTGCTATAGCAGCTGTTGCTTATATGAGTAAATACAAACAGGCCAGGGACCTGTGTGACACAGACTGGCCCCACAGGGCTCCTAGGCACCATGTGGAGCTCCTCTGACACCAGGAGGTAATTACTTTGGTGTGCGTGCGTGGGGAGCAGGATTGGTCAAAAATGTCTGCAGCGCTGGGAGTGTTGCAGCTTCCCAGAGCAGGATTACACTGCATGGGTGTAACTGCATACAGGGCAGTATGACATGAAGGCATGTCAGAGCAGAGTTTCAAGATGCGAGGCCTCCCAGGACAGCACGGGAGAATATGTGGGGCAGAGGGAGTGAAGCGTGGCATAGCCTCACCCATACTACCTCTGTATGTATTGTGGACAGTCCTGCAGCCCTGAACTACATCTGGGCACTGTCTTGTACAGGGCTACACTGCACAGCCCAAAGCCATGCTAACAATTAAGCTGTATAGACAATATGCAGCCCGTACCTTGCCTTGCTTCCTGGTGGTTTTAACAGTGCGGATTCTGGAGGTGTTTACATTGGCAGACCTCTTGTTCAAGGTGACTTGATCTCATCACCTTTCTAAAAGATGCTCTCAACTCCAGAGAAAAGCAGAGTCCCCTGCTCCAACAGAGAGCTGTCCACTTCTATAAGGTGGGATGGCATGAAGGTGATTTGACAAAGTATTTGCAAAATATTAACACAATGCAAATTTTCAAGTTTTGTTACAGTGAAGGAAGTTAACTGGAAGAAAGCTAAGGCTGTGCTAGTACTAGAAAAGGGTAAATGAAATGACCCAGGTAACTATAATCCTGACGGTCTGGATAAAATAATGGAGAAGCCAGCCAATATAAGATTCAATTAATAAAGACTAATGGGAAGATAATTAAAAATTCCAATCAAGTTTATGAAACAGACCTTGTCTGACTAACCCAGTATTTTGTTTTGATGAGATGATTGTAATTTTCGCTTATAACAGTAGCCATATTGGGATAATATAACACACTTCAGCTTCTGTGAGTCTTAACAACAAACCACTATTTTCATTAGCAATTCAGAACAATGGAAATTACTATGGTTCATTCAAAATGTAAGATAAACATGGCTCACGGAAGGTGATAAAAGAAGATAGCATCAGTGAGTGGGTCTGCTTTTACTGAGAAAAAATCTCATCCCTGCCCTATTTGACTTTTGCCAGATAGGAAAGACAACAAAAGATGGCAATAAAACTTACCCCAAAAGCTTGCAGATAAGAAGTGGGTTTAAGGAGAGTGATGCACAAATGAAGATGACAAGTCACTCAGCAGCCCCTGCAAAATCCTATTTAAATATGATGAAAAATCCAGTTACAATCCTAGGCATAGAGAATGAAGGACATGTCCCATTTGAATGCTCATATGTGGGTAACAGTGCTAGTAAATTGAGATGGGTTCAGAGAAAAGCCAAGAAAATAACTATAGCATCAGAAAACAAATTTTCTAGTTAAAATTTCATGGGGCTCAATCTATTTAGCTTAAAATAGGTGGAGGGGGTGAGAACAGTCCATAGCCAATGAGAAATTTGGCAAGAGAGGCCACATGCAGGATCAAAATCTAAAAGGTGTGGGTAGACACAGTGGCACTAAAAATAAGATCCAAACTGTAGAGGCAAAATTTTATATCACTCAATTTCTAGAAAGTATCTTAAATACATGACAATTTTGCAAATTTAAAGAACAAACCAAGGTAAGTCTTAAGCTCTGCCTAGATTATCACACAAAACCCCATCTGACTTTATAATCTAGGGATGGCCTAGAATGGACTACTATTGGTAGCACTGACAAACTCTTGCAAAGAAAACTAGCTGTAGCTGGTTACATTATTTGGCTACAGGCACCCCAAATCAGACCTCTGACCGTACACATGCCACAACTCAAGTTACTGCTTTGAAGAGATGCAGAAGAGCATCAACGCACATTGGGAAGGTGTTGTGGGACAGAACTGCTTTCCCTGTTACTGTGGTATGAAGAAGCACCAAACAAGATACTGGCCCTAATGTGTGAGGCATCATCGATGAGGTCTATAAAAGACGAGGTGAGATGAGCTGACAAGTTAAATAAGAGGGGTGGGTCAGGAACAGGAGGACAGATGTACTTCCTGTCATTGCAGGTAGAAAACAGAACCTCTGGGCAAGGCCAAAGACAAAGTGTGTGGCAGATGCAGGAACCGAGTGCAGATTTCTCCAACACCACAGCACCCGTGCCGACATCATGCTTACGCTGATCTGCTGTTGCAGGCTGATAGACAACCAGCTCTCTTGCCTAGCAAGCAAGGCCTCCCATGAGCACAGGTTTATCATTCCTTCTCTCACTGATGCTAACATTTCCCTGTAAATCCCTCAGGTCAGAAGCACTGGCCTCACACAGGAGACTCCAAAGCACCAATAGGTACTGCTCCTCCACTGCACCTCACGGCCCTCAGAGTGCTTTCCACCCTGCTCTTGAGGCTGATCTTATTTATGCTGTGTTACTCTGAATCACACAAATACACTCGATCTCCCCCCTCCCACATGTTATGTTGTAAACTCCTTAAAGACTTTTGTTAATGCAAATGGCATTTTTTAGAATTCCAGTGTATGGGCGGTGTGTGCTCCTCCAGTGCATGAGCTGCTTATCAATCATTTAATTGGGATGTCTTGGTCTTCACCCAGATGGTCCCTTTCAGCAGATACCATTGTGTTTTAAAACTTTGGATAATTATAGCCCTGTAAATGGAGAGTGCAAGATTTGTTGGCTGCAGCCAGCTCATCTTTCTTCTGTAACAGCCTCATTGTCTAGTCATTGCCTTATTCACAATGGGAAGAGATCCATGCAAATGAAGACACCCATTTAAAGATGCTCCTCAGCTGGGTAAACAGTAGCAGAAGCCTGATAGTAAGTCCAGGAAGGATTAAAATCTACCAGTAAGTTTGACTCTGTTGTTTTCCTTTCCCTCCTTCCCTGGGCACACAAGCATCTATGCTGCTCTGTTAGATGATTTAAAACATATTTAAATCCTGTCTACACTGGCCAACAATACCCTGTCAGCACTCTGCTTTTTTTTCTTTTTAAACAAAACCAATTAACCAGATTCCTGAGGGAAATGGGCCCATCGTCTCTTTGTTGTTGCCCTCCACAATGCTCTGGTGAAAATGCAGCTCCAGGCAGAACTTAGGCATTTTCACCAGCACATTGTCTGCTCCTCTCAGATCAGCCAGTAGGTCAGCTCCATTGAGGGGTCCCCAGCCTTGCCCAGGGGAGTCCAGGCAACTCTGCTGTACCTGGGCAATGCCGAACTCCTCCCCTGGCCCGTGGGCACCAGCAGCCGCTCCTTGGAGCCACAGCTTCTTGGTGTCAGCCGATGTCCTCTGCATCACATCACAGCACAGGCGGATTGCTCAGCTTTGAAGTTTAAAAATTACCTATGTCAAAAGCGAAGATAAACCTCTAAACAAATTGATGGAAGGCAATGGTACAGAGCTGACACAGCCTATGTCTTTCAGAGACAGAGTTAATGCATACAAGTCAAAATAACCGCTATTGAGATCCTGCGGTGCCCTCCAGCAAGGAAGGCCTAGCACCCGGGGCGTATCCTGGACACGGGGTGCCTAAATTTGTTTAACACCTCCATTAAAGTGAGACCATAACACAAAAATCTCAAAAATAAAATGTCTTGCTCGTTGCATTCAAAAAAATCTGAATTCCTCTTTCTTTCATAAGTTTGATAGGCCAGAAAAAATGGATGTTCTCCTTTTTTATAACTTTGCAAACCAGATTTTCTGATTTCCTGTAAGATTCTTCCACGGATGGCTGGAGAACAGGCTACACCATAAGAGTCAAAGAGAAAGCAATTTTTCATCAAACTCCAGTTTTGTTTACAATTTAAGTTGTTCAGGAAAACACCTATCCATAAAAGCATCCACATAAAATATTTAACACTCCACTTGATTATGGAACAAGAAAGCCTGAAGCTCTGCACCTTAAAGTAAAGCCACAGGACATCAGAATCAACACAGGTATTTTTAAAGTTTGAGTAAAATATAGGAAAACTTTGGATAAAACCTTTACTGCCTTCTCCATGTAATTTTTCTGTTTTGGAGGATATGCAAAGTTTTCTTACCACTTATACAGAAGGTTTAAAAAGCACAGCACTTATCACTTCCCATTCAAGACTTCGTGAGAAAAGGTTACTTAATTAAGGAGTTGACTTATTAAAGAACTTGTAGATTAAGCTGAGTTAACGACAGTGTTTAAGTGATAATAAGGTATACTTGGAAATGATGTATTAGGGCTGGGCATCCTCACAGAACAGTGTTTTCTATTCAAATTTCCTTCAGCAAAACCTTCTCAGAAAAGTGACATGCAAAAATTAACAATAGGTGTTTTTTTAGGGCAACAATGCAGAAGTTCACCAGAAAGGTACCAGCTTCACAAAGGCTTAAGCATATGAGTAACTCCTCTGAGTCAGAGTCTTGTCATACAATGTACTGTGTTAAATTTAGGCAGGAACTGGGCTACAGATTTCAGATTTTCAAGGACTTTCAGGCCAATCTGTTTCTGTCACTACCATCACAAGATGTGACTATACTGACTACACCATCTTGCAAGGCTCTGATGAGACACTGAGAGCAGAACTTAAGGGATTGCTCAAATCCATGGGTTCCTGCACTGCGTTTATCTGAGCAGTATCTTGTTGCCTCCCACCAGTGCATTAAGCAACATGCTAACATCTGTCACATATCTACTCTACCATCTTTTTTTCCCTCAGGTAAAAGTGCGCTTAGGAGAGTGTTTTGCTTTGGACGACGTGTGTGTGTGCACGCGCTCACGCTCCTGCATGGGAATATCTAACCAGTATTGCTTATGTTAGAGACAGAAAACCAATGAACCTGGAGCGGAATGCAACATCAGTTGTGATTTCTCAGCTATGTCAAGGTTTTTAGGGAAGCAAGCCTGCATGCCTGTTTATTACTGTTCTGACTTCAGTGGGGCTGGTTACCACGCTTATGTCTTTGTGAAATTGCAACCTTGCTTCTGTACTTTGTGCCTCATGCCAGATTTCTAAAACTGAAAATAATCACAGCGTTATCTTTTGCACAGTATTGTTTCACAATCACAGTATCTTTATTACATATGTTATTTATTTCCACTGATAGCGGAAAAAGGAAAGTTAAGATCCTCCACTATTGTTCCTGATTAAGCTATTTGTTTACACAATGTTGGAAAACTGTAACAAAATTACCTAGAAAAAACAAGCTGCCCCAAATGGGAATATAACTGCTTCCTACTTAATCTCAGGAACTACATTTAATTTACTTGATTTAAACAGATGTGCTTTACTAGGAGTAACACAGTGAATTTTGTTCATGGCACATGTTAAATAAAATGGGTTCCCTGTAGGAGAAAAAAAAATGTTTATCTAAAAACAAAGGGTTTTATTATTGTTGCTCGGTCACTTCAAACAGCAGTGAGTTCAAACAAACACAGCATTGACATCACTTGCTACTTATAAAATGTTGAAGTCTGCACTAACAGCCAATTAATAAAATAAAATCCCTATGTTCTCCTGATCACTCAGGGTTAGTCAATGCATTCTCAAACTTTTTTACTCAATGATTAGATTGCTCCATAACTAATGGGACTGTTTTATTACATTTTGAACAGAATAATGCTAGACTAATAATGTCAGTAATTGAGAGCAGCAACCAAAGACATTGGATAGTACCATGCAATTAAATAACTTTTTAACATATCAGAATTTTATCAATAGTACCATATATTTCATTTAATCTTATTCCGATTGGTTTGTATTTCTCCTTAAACATGCAAAACAAGCTTTCAGTAGAGGTTACTATTGTTTCCAGGTTTTAAAGTGTTTGTGCAGACTGCAAATTCTAAGACATTCGCTAAAATGTACAGCTCATTTCTCACCCATATTTTGGCTTGGTTTATATTCATTCTAAATTGATACAGCTCTCACACTGTGTGTCTGAAAGCAAACAGAGAGATCCCAAGATACCATCACAGTAAACACCCTGGAATAAAAAGAAAACTCAGAGAATTTAGCAAACACTTGCTATTCTCCAGCACTAATGAGGCAGAATCTCCTCCAGATTAATACGTAACAGTTGGCTGTCTAGAAAGCACAGAGTAGAGAAAGGTGGGGGCAGCGGCTGCTTTTCTTAGCCAGGGTGAGCAGAACAGGCCAACCATTATTTTGCAGAGGTGTGTAAAAACTGACAGCTCTGACCTTAACCCCTTCAAGTTTGCAGGAGAGCACTTGTCTGAAAGTTCAGCTACACCCACTCTTCCCCTCCTGATTTAAACATCCCCCCACATTTTAATTTAACTTTCTATTTCCTAAATTAAAAATCCTTAAGGAACCTAGAGGCTTTTTAAAGCCTTTTGCAATCAAGCCATATGCCAGACACAGTCAGGCTGACCATTAACTCAGGCAGCCTGCTGGTGGGTACACCTGAGCATTGGGAGGACTAGGTGGGGGGTACCACTGCTCTCATCTTCAGCACCAGCAGAGCCCATCAGAGTTCTGCTGCTCTGGCTTCTCATCGCATTTGTGCCCCCAGCTGCCCTCCCATGACTCACCCAAACAGGAGGCCCTCGGAAACAGAGATAAGCAAACTTCAAAAAGTCCTGATTCTGTTTGTGTAAGTGCCCAAAAGTTAAGAAACGGGCTTGGAAACACAGTGAGAATAGGCTTTCTTGGAAGATGGCCAAACATTCTCCAGTGAGGCTGGGCTATAAACACTTCAAGAATAGCCTCTCTCGTAGTATTTTGGTGGTATTTGTTTCTCATCCTGTCTGGCTGGGAAAGTAAAGCATCATAAAAACAAAAGGGCTCGGGAATAAATCTGCAGGCCTGCTTCTCTCTGGTCTTTTGCCCGAGCCCCAGGTGAACGGGGAGCTGCGTCTTCTGCTCCCTTTGCCCATGTTGCCTGCAGCACGCAGGGAGCGGATGGCAAGGGCACAGCGTGTGTTACAGCTAAAGCGGCTAAATGCTGCCTGCCACCCAGCATGGATCTCCTTCCCCTTCACCTTGCTCCTCATCCTAAGACTACTGAAAATAAAGAGGAAGAGAATATTTTTTCCCTGGTCATCTTCCCTACGTCAGCTCACCATGGAGTTCAGATGCGCCAGAGCTAGTGCAAGGGTAGGGGCAGGACTTTGCAAGGCTGGGGACAGGAAGAGGGGGGGGAACGACCAACCCTGCTCAGTAGCAGTCAGCTATAAATGGGAAACCGCAGTTGGAGACCTCGAACATTAAGTTAAAGCCTGTCTTTTTTGTATGGAAACATACTTCTCTGCTTTTAGGAACTGAAATGAGTCACCAAATTCATTCAGCCAGCAGTAGAAACTAGCCCTCCTTTCTGAAGTTCACCCACAGCTCCATTTAGGGCATCAGCTCAGATGGCGTGAGCATTGAAGTGAGCGAGCATAACCTCATTGCTCCACCTTGGGGCAAGCCACCCCGTGGCCCCTGCCTAAGGCACACGTTCACCATGAGCAGTGGTGCTGTGGGGGCTGGCGGGGAGGACACAGCTGCCACCACGAATGAGGCCCAAGCAGGATGGCAGGGTAAACAGAGCATATGGAGAAAATAGCAGTCCTGGATAACAACGCAAACACTCCCAGAAGCCGGGGAGCGTATGAAACCTGCCCGGTGTGTCTCATGGTTGGGTGGCACCAGAAGCTGAGCAAGCCACCTGCGAAGCAGCCTCTGCGGCTGTGATGGCTGCCGGGCTTCTCAGCAGCCTGAGGTCTCTGCAGCCATCCAGGGAGAGGAGAGCAGGTATGCGGGGATGTAAGCCTTGCACCAATTCACCCAAAAGTGGGGACTGCTCCCTCCCTCCCCCTTCTTCCCTTGTGCCAGACCCAAGGCTCATCCGAGCCTCTCATCTGATCCAGTCTGACTTGGCAATCCAGGAGAAAACCAAGCCAAAAAAGTCCCGGAAAGTGAGGAGTTTCCTGACTGGTTGAATTTTCGGATCTCGACCTGCAGCCAGGACACACGTATGGCCCCCTTCTCCCCCGCATGCACATCTCCCCACAACTTCCACTAACTGCATTGTTTCTGAGCCCTCCAGTTCTTGGTACTGGAGCAATGACTTTGAGGGCTGCTGCAGGGACACAGAGCAGGGGGACAGGAGGGGACAGGCCGATAATTGCACTACCCCCACGCAGCCCTCCCCAGCTTTCAGATGTGTGACACCTGCCCTCGTCCCCACCCCATGGGGGACATGCGTGTGGTTTTACATGACCGGGCCTGCGGCCGCTGCCAGGAAGCCAGTGGGTGGCTTAGGCCAGCGGGGTGTAAGCGGACGGTGGCAGCCGCTCACCACCTCTGCTAGGAGACTCCCTGCTTCAGAACAAGTGTCCTCGATCCTAATCTGGCCTGGCGAGCCAGCCCCCTGCACCAGCGTCTCCCCAGGCAAGCGCTGGGGCTCGTGGAGGAGAGGAGCTGGCGTTGAAGTTATTTATAGCTGTCGCAGCTTCCGCAACAGCAAACGGCAACAGTGCAAGATGAAACCCGGCCAAGCAAAAGTATTTCTTCATTGAAAAACAGATGACAGCTTGTTTATACTGTCGTAGGAGACAGGACTGTGAAAATGAGCGGCGGCAGCAGCAGGTTTGGAGGGCAGCGTCTTGGGTTGTGTTGTACACCTTCCTGTGGCCGCCCACCCACCCTCTGATGCTCCCCGACTGCATTCGCAGGCAGAAGGCTGCTGCCACAGCTTGGCCTGCCATCACTGCCCCTCTGCTGTCTCCAGGTTATATCTATGGTGCCCCCAGCCTCTCTAGCCTCCTCCCTTAAGCAAAGCTAATTACGGTTGCAGATTTGGGATGCTTTGAGATCTGTGGTTGCAAACACTATGCAGGAAGGCATTGAGGGTTGTTTCATTACTTATTTATGCCTTGATGTAAGAACCTGCTCTCAATTTGAACTCGCGGTGCTCAAAAATGGCTCAAAGGGACATCTGATGAGGGATGTAACAGCTAGCCAGAAGCTGTCGCCTCAGCACTGCTCCCCCTTCCCTCCCTCACACATGTCGAGGCCACGTGAGAGGAGGCCGGGTTCCTCGTTCCCATGCTGGGCTGCATCAAGCTGCCTAGAATTTAACAAATCTCCTGTGATGTTCAGCTAATACCAAGGCGGGTGGGGGAAGGGGGATCTAATTTTCTGTTATGTCATGGGGCTTGGAGGTCTGGCATGCCAAAACTTCAGCGTGATTACATTGGGCCTCAGGAAGAAGCAAGGCTGGTGCCAGAGTCAGGGTGAGAGCAGCTGGAGAGCAAGAGCACCTCTTCCTCCCACTTGGTAGCTGGCGTGTGAAGCGATGGCTCTTTTTCAGTGGCTGTTAAGGGAGTTTACAGAAAGGAGATGCAAACTGATGAGGAAGCCTTTTTTTTAATTCATTTCCCTATGGCAGTCCTTGTTGCATGAGACTGCTTTGAAAATATATTTAGTGTTATACTGCTCCACAAAGTGAGAGAGCATTTATTATCCTCACTTTACAGTCAGAAGCAGGAGGAGGAATACTAGGTTGCTCTCTTTTTTTTTTTTTTTTTAAATTGAATGTTTGTTCTGGACATCTCCATTTCTGAGGGCCTGGCTTCAGCCAGCTGTCATGCTGTGGTTCTCCCCTAAGGGAAAGCATCTCACCCGCATCAGGCTCACCCTGACAGATCTGCCTGGGGTCCCTCACACCCACCACCTGGCCTGTGTGAGGGCACCGGCCATGGCCAATGACTCTCCACCATCCCCAAGTCCCCTGGACCTCTTGTGAGGCTGTGGATGGCTGAGATGTAAGGATCCATCCAGGAGGGTTTGATTTCAGCTGGTGTAAGGGGATGGCAGCACAGCTGCAGGTCTCACAAGGCACAGTGATATAGCAGATGCTGAAGTCAGTGGGGAAGATGCATGACAAGGTCTACCGCTATCATAGGACAGGCATTCCCAAACTGTGGCTTATGGCTGCATCGAGGTCTTTATTAGGGACCTCGCTGGACACTTTAGAGGGTCTGGAGGATCCTACAAGTGAGGATGTCCCCCCTTGCTCCCACATCCAAACTCTAATGAGAGTGGCTGGGAATACTGTTCTCAAAATCCCTTCTCATGTTCTCACAACCAGTAACTGCTGTGACAGCCAGAGAGGAGCTGTGTGTTAAAGATCAAGGGTCCTCCTAAGCCAGCAAGCCTTTCAGGCCAGCACAATTTATGGCACGCTCAGCCCACACCCCTTCCAGTCCCATTGACTCCCAGTACAAACAACCAGACACCTACATGCAGCCAGGTCATCTCCAGGGCTTCAGCTGGAGTCCTCAGCTGGCTGGAACCTCCAGCTTAGACCCTCTGGGTCTTACTTTAAACACTCTGCCACCACACTTCATTTATGGGAGAGGTGGGAAGGTGATACATGCTGCCTGCAACAAAAAGGGTGGAGGACTGTGAGTCATTCAAAGCCAGCGCATGCTGCAAAAGAAGTTTGAAAACCTCCTGACCCCCAGCATTTATTATCCATTACAGTCTCTCATTCACTGCCACTGGGAAAAGCTCCTCTGACATAAAACACTCCTATATTTTGGGTAGACACAAGCAAAACAACAGCTTACCCTGCCCTGAAATTGCTCTTTTTTTTCCTGCAATCTTGCAAGCCCTTATTTCTGAAGCCAGATTTGCCCTCAAAGTGATTGTATTTTCAGAGCAGGTGAGATGTTGGTTTGAATTATTGACTCACACCTTTATGAAGCACACAGGATGAGGAGAGCTGCTGGAAGTTTCGTAAACTGAGCTCTGCAGCTCTGCCAGCAAAATGCAGCCCAGGCTTCATTATACATGTTCACAGTCTGATGAGTCATTATGGGCCAGGGATAATATAAAATAAAACCACAAAGTGATAAACAGTGGAGTAATACAAGTAACTCTGAAGCAGAAGAAATGCTGTATATCAAGAGTAAGGCCACCCTAACGAAAGATCCTCAATGAGGGAAATGACCTGGGAGCTGGCCTGTAAGCTCTGCACATCTGTGCTCTTCAGAAGCACAGGAGAGGCCCAGGATCAGCTCCAGTTTCTCGATTCCCAGGTTAACACACATCATCTGCACAGACAAACCACAAAGGGAAATGGGCCAGGCAACTCTGCAGTTGTCCTTCTGGCTGATTTATGAGCTGCAGGAATAGCCACTGAGCAGAGCCAAGTGACAATCGTATCATTTACCCCACTGGAATTGCTGTCATATTTAACGTTTATCCCACCTTATAAAGCAATGAAAAAAAAACAAATCAACAAGTGAAAATTTGAGGATGGGGAAGAGGAGAAAAGAGAAGTCAGAGCTGCTCAACCAAAATGCTTGGGCGATTTTCAAGTGTTTGCCCTCAAGTTTTACAACTGGACACATTTGTTGTACTGTAAATTAACTTAGAATGTGAAATGAAACGTAATTTCCAAATTGGAGAAGTAATTTTTTACCTAGTTTTGAAATGAGGCATGTGGTGATTAAAAAAAAACCCACAACTTTTTTCTTTCTCTGGTGTTTTCCCTATGATAAGGGGAATTCAGGTGGGCACTGGGGGTAGACTTGGTCTTTTCCTATGACCAGGCCATTTTTCCAGTGAATTTCTGATGACAAATGTCTTTCAAGAGATGAAGCCATTATGGTCTGCTGTCTCTTCACTTGTACCACCTGTCCTTTCCTCTCTGGCAACGTGGGCCAGATGGGAACCTTCCACGGGCCACCTACAGCTCTCTAAAAATGAGTAAGCAGAGACCTTGGTGCTGGCACCTGCAGATTACCATCAAATCTTTAGAGATGGGCCACTACACAGCTACTTCTCCAGCTTGAGATGTGACTGTGATTGCAAAGGTTGCTGCAGGGAGCAGCTTGCACACAGAGAAGGGAACAGCTGCCCTTGGTGTGAAAGGGGATGCACTGTCCTGATCCCAGGGTAGGTCTTGATGGCTGCGGACAATCGAAAAAGCCTTACACGCAGTCTGGAAATGGAGAAACAGGAGATCCAAATGTGAGGTTAATATCCAACTATTTGCATGTGTGTAGGAAACAAGAAAGACTGGGGAATCCCTTATCCCTAACAAAACGATACTGTTCCTGTGGTAAGCGCATAGAGAGACCTTGACAGTGAAATTCACCTGACGAGCACAAAACCAGCAGCTCTTCTGCTTGCAGGTGCTCCACGTGTTGAACATGCCATGGCCATCGTTGCACAGGACCACGGGGCTGCAACACAGCGAGCACCCCAGCTGCCTGTGCTGGTGGGCCCTTCCCTTCCCATGGAGTTTCCCCAGGCGCATGAGCCTGTGTGCCACCGACGTGCCCCCGTGCGACCTGGCATGTGTCACAGAGTGTCAAGAGGCCTTCCTGTAGCCCCGGTCTGTCTTCAGCTGTTATAATCCAGAGTGAAATGCATGTGACAGTGTCCGAGTCAAGTTAAAACAAATCAAAATTAGCATAATTTTCAGGTGGTTCCAAAATCCTGCCTGGCTCATGGTAGTAGCAGCAAACTAGGAAGTACTTATAGCTGCAGAGATTTTGCTGCTAGCATCACTGATGATTTACAAGGAATTAAGCAAAATGCTGCTTGTGCTGGGTGGCCTCGATACAGAAACATGAGATAAAACACATCAGTGTTTGTCCATTACCACAGGAAGGGGCTGGGGGAGAGAGGAGATATTTTTGCATCGTGGTCGTGTGAAAGGCAAATTTCACATGGATTTTCATGCAGACCCATAAATCAGTCCATGTTCACTCTAAAAGTTCATGGTCCTTAGCAAACCTCTCAGTGAACCGGGGCTGAGCTTAGAGATTGTAAAGAAACCTGAAACCAAGCAAGTTTCAACTAATTTCATATTTTGCCGTGAACATTTTGCTCAGGTCTAACTAGTTTGCTTAGGAGTTTAGGCAAGTACAACCGTGTCCTTTGAGAAAAAAAAAATGCTCTGAGAAATCAAATACACCGCACAAAAAGTAATTACAAAGAATCTTTACCTAAATCTAAATTGTTCCCTGCTCTGTGTTCATTGTATTACTTACAAAGGTTTCAGTTAAGGTGAGGATTCAGCTTTCATTTCAACACCTGATTTTTATTTGTTCATGATTTCTCCCCCTCAGGAAATTCAGTGTGCTGGCCTTAGTCTTTGCAGGGTTTGCTTTCTTTTGTTCAGGGAAGCATAATGGTTTCAGAAATACGTTAGCCAAGCAATTGGAGGAAAATCTTCTTTCTCCTTGTTGCAGAATAAAACATAAAATTAAAATTAAAATTAAAATCTGTTAGATCTTGAAAACATTTTCCTATTCTTTCCCTGTCTGCCTATGCCTACCTCACCCTTCTGGTCTTAAAATTATCCTGGGAGCTCTTTGAAGTAGGAACTGCTTTAAAGGTTTCACTCCACGGTGCTTAAAACACAGAAATACTGCCTGTGCCCACAGCCATACCCACATCTGAACTTCCAAGGTCGATCGCCGTCAGGCTGATGTCCCAGTGGTGTTTGATCGGGCAGGTGCATGGTGCCAGCCCCAATGCCCCCAGCACAGTGGGGTGCAGCCCCACAGCACATGGGCAGGCTGCTGCCTGCCTGCCTGCCGCAGCTGGGGTGCCTTTAGGGAGGTCTGGGGAAATCTCACGGCCAGAAAGCAATGAAAGGCAGAGAGCTTCGGTGTGCCTGGCACTGCGGCCAGATCACAACTCTATCTGCCTGCCTTATCCCCCACTGCCATGCGGCCCCGGCACTGAGGAAGCCTGCAAAAAGATGCTGAAAGCGGTATCAGAGCCGCAAAGTATTTTCCTCCTTCTGCAAAGCACAGTAGCTCCCACCAACAGCCCACCCATACACCCCTGGTCCCATCTCCTGCCCCCAAGGTGCACACCAGACACCTGCTCCTCAGGGCGCTGAGCAGGGGGGCTAGGGACCAAGGTGCAACGACAACGGGCAATGCACCCCTGTGCTATCTCACCAGCTGGGACCCACCAGCCCAGGGTCAGGGAGGCTTTCCTGTCACATGTCCTCCTGCCACCACCGCTGTTGGGATGGCATGTGAGGACGGAGAGGGAAGCAACCCGTCAGCCTGGCATCTCTGCTGAGATGGTGCTTTCGCTGCTGAGTGTGATGACGGGTGGGTTTCCCCACACCTCCTCAGAAGTTGGTTTTGCAAAGGCTGCTTTTCTTAGCCCAGTGTTTAAAAGCAGAAGTTATCAGGGCATAAATCATCCTGTGACTTGTTGCAAAGTCTGTGAGATGAGATAAAGGCAAGGCGGTTTGACAAACCGTTGGGAGCAGGGAGGAGAAGGCAAAGGGCAAGAGGGTTGTGAAGAGGGAGCCACAGCACCGACCCTCCTCAGATTATGTCACAGGTCAGCCGAAAGGATGCAAATAAGATCGAGAGGCTGTTTCCAGACTTTCTGAGGCTGGATACAGCTCCACGTACCCGCTACAGAGCTGGGCGTAATAAACATCACACTCACAGAGAGCATTACATCACATAAAAGAGAAAAGCCAGCAGATGAACTCACACCGTAAAACCTTGGCTTGGTATCTCGCCAAGCCCGAGCAGACAGCGCTGCTATTGCAGACACTACAGAGCCCAGCATGTTGCCACAGATTTTACCTTCCACTTCCCACTGCCGCCACCTTCCCCAGCACAGCTCCTGCTGAGTTTCCCAATAGCCAGGACCAGCGATGCCGGTGAATAACATGACAGGGAAAACTGGCATGGGGCTCAGATCCTAGCGCCCCTGGGTCCTCTTTTTTGGGGCCTTGGCAATGATACAGAGCTGAGAGGCGCAGCAGCACTTCCCCCTACTACCAGCGTGCGTGGCAGCAGGCACTGCAGTGCTCAGACCGGTTCAGCCTCGACATCTTACGGTGCTGTGACACAGCTTTCTCCTGGGGTCTTCTGAGAGCAGATGAAATATCGGGATCAGGATGAGCCAAACTGGCCCACTGGGGCCTTTTCTCTCTAATATCTTCATTCTGTCAAAATTATACTTGATCGTGTTTCGTTATTGTTGTTTCTGTGTTTCACCTCTGCCTCAGCAATTCCATCTGGTAGGTCGTATTCCTCTCTCTGATTGCTTTTTGGATAAAAGCATGCTCACTGGGGCCTGCTTGGAATTAGTTTTTCTTTTTATTTCCACTAGATGCTCAGCTCAGCCCCACAGTTCCCCTGACTTAACACAGACAAGGTCACCCCACCTTTGCCTTTCTGGCACATGCATTCAAGTACCGATTCCCAAGTGCTACAATAACCCCATTACATTTTTAACAATCTCCAAGGGGGAGTCATTTACAGGGATTTGAACTGAAAAGCGCAAGTTTCGTAGTATCCTCTTGCGTGTGCACTTGTGCAGATATTAAATCAGCAATGATAGGAGAAAGAAAAAATACTGTCTTGGCTGTGTCCCCAGGACATTCTTCGAAGACTGATGATGTACATCTGCCTTAACTGTCTGGGTCTGAAATAATTAAAGACCACTCTTCTTTCCCTCCCATTAATTTCGCTGAGTATCTGGAAACATTTTTTTTTTATTTAGAATTTTATGTCTGCCTTGTAAGAACACCATCCCCAATAACCTCCCTTCCACTTTGTAATTATAGCAACTTGACCACTAAGGTGTAACAAATGGCTGAACCACTACTGGCTACTGCACAGCCGTCATTTATACCCTCTGGCACTCTATTATGTCACGACAGGGTGGAACTAAAAGATCTCCCATCTCTAAAAGACTGCTAAAAAGCCCCCCTTTAAGGGGCAATTTCTGGATTGCTCTGCATGTGATAGCAATATTTAAAGGTCTGAAGGCTTTCCAAAGTGTGCACCGACAGGGCTGCAATGCAAACCTTCCACTGGTCATGAAGACCACAGACTGGCATGAGGAAAGAAGGACTTGGGTAACCAACCAATGTTGATGGGTGAATTACAGACACTAGACGAGCACACTTTGCAGAGTTACAAAGAAGGTAGAGGAAAACAAAACAAAGCAGGAAGTGTTTTAAAGATGTTTTTAGCTAGCTAGCTGGTGTGTGGCAACCACACGTCATGGTGGAAGGCCCAAGAGGGGCAAAATGGTCACCCATACAGAAGAGAGACCAACAGCTAGTGGGGCACGAATAGCCCCACATCCCTCATCCCTGTGTGAGCTGAGGCGAACCGATCCACCGACAAAGTGTCTGGGCAGTCTTGTTTTCCTCAGGTATTCCTATAGACACTACAGGGAAAAGGAACTATTTCTGACCATGGTCCCAAGGGCTGGGAAGGATGGCTGACTCTGGTCTGGGGAAAGAGCACTACACATCTTCAAACATTTAAAAGCTTACATTCTAACTGAAAAATATTACCTCTTCTCCAGACAGGGCACCAGGTAAATGTAGATTTTTTTCAAGCAATAACCTGAAAAATAGCAATCCCCAACCAATTTTTTATTTTTACCCAACTTCTGTTTCCTTGTTTGTACATGTCAATATTTACAAGCTCTACCACTTCTTGGATTATTTATTTTCCCTGGTCTATTTCACTCAGTGAAAAATCTCTCCAGCTCGGGACTTGACAGTTTGTTGCTGATATCCATCTTTATTAAGTTCACTGCTGCAAAAAAACAACAACAACAACATATACCCATAAAAAAAAAAAACTACAAACAAACAAACTCAAGATGATGCTCAAATCTGGTGGGGAAAAATTCTCCAAAAATAGCCAGTTATTTTCACTGACACACATTTTTTTTATGGATTTCACTGAAAGACACTTCTCCATCCACTTTGTTACTGTCAGTAAATTCACTGGCAACCAGCAAGAGCACTGCTGTCACCACACCTGAGGGGATGGTGGGGAGGGTCACTCTTCTTTCTTCACCTCCCTGCACTGCACTTTTTTCTTCCTAGGGACAGGACTGAAAGGGCTCAGAGCTGATAGCATTCCCCTTGTCATCCCGAGTGAACTCTAAAACAGCGACAATTGTTCTGGATTGCTTTTAAATATGGCCTTTGAAGGACAACAAATCACACTCTTTTTAGAAGTTCTCCGTAACATATAATGCAGGTTTCTCCCTCTCCTTTAGACAGACCAGGGCTCAGACACACTTCCATTTCATGGCCCCACCACCAAAGGGCACTTCAAGATAATCTGAACTTCCCCAAGGAGTTTTTAACACTTCTCTGGTGGAAATATTACTCTCTCAGTGGAGCTGCCAGAACAACCTGTGCCAGTGGGTCTCATCCTCTCCAGCGCAGCATCCGCCAGCTTGGCTCAAGCAGAGGATCTGCCGGAGCCTTGCTGCCTTTGCACCAAAGTGAATCAGAGCCCACCCCCGTGTTACATCCGCCGCTCAGAATGTGGGGGCAGAGACATCTTTAATCAATCTGGCTAGATTGAGCCCATCCCTTCACATTTTCCCTGTCCTGTGTTTTCAAAGTCAGAGCATAAGCAAGACAGTCTGGCATGCAGAGACCCCTTTAGGCTGGTTCTTTTCATCTCTCTGTCCAGACTCTACAGAGTAATCTAAAAATAAACAAAGCCTCTGGCCCTGATAGCAGTAAAGATAACCTGCCCGCTGTGAACCACCTTCCTGCAGCGCAGGCACTGGGGCTAGCGAGGTGGCGGGGACCTGGCTTCGCTCAGTGAACTCACGCTCTCGCAATCTCCTCAAGACCCGGTTGGTCACACCTCAGTGACTGGCCAAGCCCGCAGCACCACCAAACACTGCACATCATGAAAGAGATGCTTCAAACTGTTCAGCTACTTGGTGCAAGCAGGGCTCAAAGACTTGCCTAATCCTGAGAGCAGAGATCACCGCATCAACAACAAGCTGGGGTGCTTTGTAGAAACAGCACGGTAGTTTTCTGTGGTGGTTTGCTAGCACAGGTCAGCCTTAGCATTGTGAAAGTAAGCCCACGTTTCTAAGCATGGACACACCTGAGGAAGGGTTTGACTCATCCAGCCAGCCCCGCGTGAAGTCTTAGCCGGGCTGTGGCCCCACTCAACAGATGGAAGAGCTGGCTTGGGCGGTTCACTGCTCTGCTCACAGTCTCATCAGATGCTGCTTCTGCTACCGTTAGCTTTTTGAGAACAGTGATCTTTCAAATTTTCTGTATCCCCCACCTGTACCTATGCTTGTTTAAAGGTCGTCACGTGCCTGGACAGAAAAACTTTTCTGTGAGCTCCTCTGTTACTCCTTTATAGCAGTGCTGTCTGCGCTGTGAGGGACAGAAAGCCAAAGAGCCTGGCTTGCACCCCAGTAGCACGGGCTCACACAGGCTGACAGGCCGTAACACAATGTATGTTTCCAGCTTGGCAGACACTCACTCCAGAGGGGTTTCCAAATTTCCTCTCTAGCCTCCTGTGACAGCCTTGGATTAATTTTGTCTGGAAAGGAAGATTTATTGCCTTTGAGTCACTGCAGTTCACTTTATCTGCTGTACATCTTGAACCCAAAGTTCAGGTGGCGTTTAGCTATCACCCCTCTTATCAATTCCCTGTGGGAATATCCCAGTGGGACCCTATTTCTTCCTGCCGGCTGCTCATCACCTCTTATCTTTCTGACTTTCTCCATCAGCTGCAACAACTGTACTGGGGAGCCCTTTCGAAATGCCGGCTGTGGTTATACTGGCTGTAGGAAGTTAACAGTGTGGGCGGTGAGATTCACAGCACTTCGCATGCTTCCTCTGAGCATTTTGAGCATGCTAGCACTGAAATACCAAAACAAGAACCTCCAAGTTTTTGAACGAGGTCAGCTTGATACCCAGGGGCCTGACCCTGCCCCGCTGGCTTTAGCTGTGGTTTGCAGCCAAAGTTGAGAGCGGCTTGTTTTCCAGTTCCCAGTCGGATGCAGCTGAAATCCCACTGGAGCGGTCCATCCCGGGAGCGGGCTGCCTCCCCGCGCCCTGGGACCTGGCGCTGGCCCAGATGGCAGCAGCGCTGTGAGAGCGGCTGCTCCTGCGCAGTTCTCAGCGCTTTGGGCAGAGGTTAGCTCGCAAGATCTGGCATCTTCAGACCCAGGCCACTGTTCAACTCAGACTCAAACCCGTTGGCTAAACCCAACTTGGATCTAATTATGAATGGCTCTGGTGAGTGTGGGAGATTTTATCCTTTCTGCCTGAGAACAGCTACTCCAAAGTCAGGTAGCCCATATGCCTGTTTATTTGCCTGCTTACTTCCCCAGTCCCTTTTCTGAGTAACTAGTGATGGATGGTTACGTCTACCTTCAGTGACGGCTCCTCCCAGCCAGCAGCACTGCCTGGGGACCCCCTGAGCTGCTCCGCGGGGTACGTGATTGAAGGGCAACCTAAGGCTCGTCCCGCTGCTGGCGACATCATGGAACTGCTCCCGCAGCAGGGAGGGAAGGGATGAGCGGTGGCTCAGAGCCCAGCCGCTGGGTGCTTTGCGGGGTGGCAGCACCGGTGCGAGCCTCTCCGAGGCCAGCGTTGCTCACGGCTGCACACAGCCACATCGCGCACGCCAGCTGCAGACAAGCAGCGGCTACAGATGCAATCAGGTGTAGTAATTTATTGTTTTAAATGAAGGGTTTATTTCAGGAACTCAGTGTTTTATTCCCTGTCCTTTATGACTCATTAAGTCAGGTGAGCCACCTCTATTATTTACTTATACTTCTGTATTTCAAGGGCAAGTCCTAGATTAATATTTGTATCAGCTGAGCACCTTCTGAGGCCAAGCTCCCTCATTTATCTGCATGCTTAGCTATGGATTTATCTTGCATTCATACCCATGCCATATGAGTGCCTCACAGACAGCCAGTTCTAGCAGGTTTTTGGCAATTTGCTTCACGAAAAGCATCCAGCTTCTGTATTTGGTGCTTGTTAATAACTATCACTGCACTAATGTGAAAAAAAAAACCACTTCCATGCACTTCAGTTAGCATTTTTGTTTGAAAATACAACTGGAACAGAAAAAAATCATAAGAAATTTTTGTGAAGCTCAGAGAGCGCAAATGTTGCCACGTGGCAAAAAGCAACATCGCGTATGCATGGTAGAGCTGAGAGAACAGAGAAAATGACTAATCAATGTTAAAAAAAAATTAAGACAATGACAAAGCAATGACCAAAAAAGACAAGCTGACCCCTATTTCAACTTTCATATTTCCTTTCCATAAAATCATTTGAGAGGAAAGCGGGGGTTTCAGAGATGATATCCCCTGCCCTCCCCCTCCGCCCCTAAAAAAGCACTTAATCAGACAGAGATTTACAAACCACTAAATCAAAGGAGACTGTGAAATTCCAGCCCGAGAAGCGAACAGTGAGATTAAGTGGATTAGCCTACTGTACAGGAATCCGAGGAATGCAGCCTGCATGTGCTTTTGTTGTGGATTACTCAGCAGCAACATTATGGTTTTACATCTCCCAGGAACATATGGGCATGTGCACTTGTGCAAACCAACAAGACAGAGCAGTCCCTAGCACGCTGCTTCGCTGAGCCGGGTGTGCTGATTTCAGCAGATACAGTGCTTTCCAGGGAGAGAAGGAGAGCTTCCAAACATTTTGCTGTATGGGTTGAAAATGAAGCAGCAAACAAGCTACTCCTAGCAGAAAGAGACGCACATGCCAGTCTAGTTCACAGGCAAAGACATCTCGTTTTAACCATTAACCCTCCACCTGCTAGCGATCCAATGAAATCTCTCAGCTCAGGCACTGCAAAACTTTAGGGAAGTTAGGTCCCAATTGCAACTTCATGCGCAGACTGATTAACAGCCATTTGAACAGGTTTTTTTTCTTTTTTTTTTTTTAATTGAGTGCAACATTACACATAACTTTATAGCCTGCACAGACGGTAAAAAGCGGGTGGCTGGAAACATGGGAAAGAAGCAGTAAGTGACGGATAAATGAACAAACTATTACTAGCCAGAGTTAACAGTTTGTATTAGCAGCCAGCGATAAATAATTAATATAGCCCTAGGAGATGTAAAGCCACTGACATGGTATCTCTCGTTTGGTTCTAAATGGAACTCGAGATAACCTACTTTGAACAGTAATGTGTTCACAGTATGTGGGAATTAACTGCTCAATGTAATAAGTACTATTGAATTTCCCATCTCTGTACAGATAAAGGGCAACTGCCACCAAAAAACACAGTAATAACAGTAACCGAATGATAAAAAAGCAAACAAACCTGCTTTTCATTACATCCTTAAAATGTTATAGGTTAAAATAATCTTAAAAGGGCTTAAAAAACAGCAATTAAATCTTTCCATTTCTCTTTTCCAAGACTGCAGCTGAGAAAACGAAAGAGGCCTAAGTGCCCATACCGTGCTAGCCTTGCTAATAACTCTCTGTGAAAAATCTCATTAATTCAGTCTGGCTCTTCAGATCAGCCGCTAAGACCTTGTATTGTCAGTCATCCTCTGGCCTTTTCAGGATTTCCATAGCCTAACTAGCAGAGTCGCCATGGAAACCATGCAGTCATGCTTTGCACATCCCCAGAACTTTTTGTTCCTGACAAAGCTTGAAAAATCACATGCAGCATGGAGAGTTTAACACAGTGAACTAAACCCTGACCCACACTTATAAATGATAAACCCCAGCATACCAGCTTTATTATACATGATTTCCTTACAAGATACTTAGCCAAGCCGGCAAAATGCTGAACTAGACAACACATGAGGAAGACAGCTTCGGAGAGAGGAAACAAACAAACTGAAGTGAAACACAGAGTTTGGGGCTAGTTCTGCCTCCTTTGAAAGCGCTAGAAGCACGCTGGTACAGAAACAAGTGGTTTTGAAGTTGCCTTTCCCCGAAAATGGCATCCTCTGACGAGGAGGTGGCTCTCGTGACTGCGCGTCACACCGGCGCTGATGGACTGGGCAGCCCGGCCGGCAGAGGCGGCAGCAGCGGGAGCCGGGTCTCCAGTCCCGGGGCTGTGCCACGGAGATGCTGCCGGCGTCTGGGACAGCCCTGGCCGAACGCCACCCACCCCACCAGCCCGGGAGCACACGCTTGGGTCGATTTAGCAAAACCAGTATGAAGGCAGCAGCAATGCTGCTTTCAAAATGGGATTGTCCAGCTTGCGGCCTGGAACTGGCAGGCTTGGAGTGTGCATGCGTCCACAGGATAGGAAGAGGTAGGTGACCTGCTCCACAGTCTGGCTACTCCCCACCAGGTTCTGCTGGCAAGACTGGGGCAGCGACCATGAGCTGCATGGATCCTCCTCATCCCTGCCCTCACCAACAGCATCGCTGACCAATATAAAACATTGATTACAGCCAGCAGGGCATGGACAAGCAGGCAGCCACTGCGCCCAGAAACAAATCCATGAAAAGTCCCACTGCAAGGCCAGTGCCTGGCTACCCCTTGTTTTGTTTGGCACTGCAAGAGCCCCACAACATTTCTCCTCTCTCCTCCCCAGCAGCGCTGCCAGTCCGTGCCCAGGGAAGTTGCTGCACCAAGATGTTCAACCAGGAGGACCAGTGAGAGCCAGAGAGGTTATGTGCGGAGAAGGAGTCACCGCAGGCCAGACCTGCTTTGCTGCAGTAAATTCTCAGCACCGGTGTGGACGAGCAGCCGCCTGCTCAGCACAGTGTCTGGGCTTGTGAGAAAAGAAGTGACTCATAGCCAAGGTCATGCTGTAATCTGGGAGGACTGCCAGGGGAGGGAGAAAGTCACACTCAGTCTGGGCTGTGATGAGCTCACTCCTTACGTGGGGCGGAAGACGCAACCCACCGCAAGGGGATTGGAGAGCCCTGAGTGGGCTGAATTGGTCATTCGGGAGCTGGCGGCCCTGCACTCCCACCCCTGAGTTGCAAATAGTGAGTTTGGCATTAGGAAGTCAGCCTCACACAGGATGGCTCAGAAGGTTTTTGGCACACATGGTCCCTCCCCGGTGGGATGCAGGAGGTCAGAGCAGGATTTGTTTCCGTGGGGTTCCCCTGGTGCGTCACCACAACGGATGGAAAACATTTCCCCACCTTCTCCTCCCCCAGCAAGGAGTGGTGCCTAGCCAGCAGGAAGCCTTGTTTCTCCAGGGCATTTCGGAAGATAACCACAGGCATCGGAGCCGGCATGGTGTGGGATGCTCAGGCCTGAGAGATGTTGCCCAGGTGGGCTGGGACCCTCTGGGGCTGGCCCCATACAAGCTAGCGGAATTATCTTGCCACTGCTGTTATTCAGTGAGCGGCATATGCTGATGCTCTCTCCCAAAGCCGTTCACCACCAACGCCAACCATCTGTTTCACTCTCCGCCCAAGCAGCTGCTGCGTGGCTGTGGAGCATGCGGCTAGGCTACCTGCACCGAGGCAACTGCGGGTCCTCACTTGCAGGTGGCTGTTCAGCTCCTTTCCATGGCAAGGACCTGGCTGGCCTGACCGAGCCCTGCATGCTGTTTGCAAGGCCAGATGAAGCAGATGGCATGGGGCTGGGGCAGGGGGCCAGGTGAAATGATAGCTACTGCTTGTGGTAGCTTCTGTTTATTCATTTGCCCGTGAGGACTGAGAGGACCTGGCCACATGGGACATCCCTGGGAGATGATTTTATGCAAAAGCCTTCATTGCTGCTTGCTGTGCTGTGAAATTGTACATGTGTTGGATTAAAAGCAGTAAAACATCTTTGCATCTCTTGCCCCTGATCTCTTGTTTTCCTCAGCTTTGCCTCTCTCACAGGCAGGTCCAAGAGCCTCTGGCAGCTCAGGGACCACCAATGCCTGAAGCACTGTCTTGGAGCCCCAAGAATCATAATGGCTGCTCACCTGCTGAATACAGAGGGAAACACAGCCCCCCAGAGAGGGTAGAATTATTAAAATACAACAAGATGACAACATGTGCCACTTCAAAATTCAGAAGGGAGTGGAGATGGGTGGAAAGCAGGATTTGTTGCCATAATCGTCAAGATGAGGGTAAAGGAACGCTGATCTCTTCCCAGCTGCAGATAGCTCCTGTCCCTCCTCCTGGTCCACCTGGGTATTGGTGCATCAAAGAAGGTGACCCTCCAGCTCAATAAATACCTCCTGACTATGTTCTGTGGTGGCCCCAGATGATCCCCGACCCAGGATGGAGCAAGGTCACAGAGCCAAAGCTCTGCTCATTGCTTCAGCCCTTCCCCGTTTCCATGCTATAGATTAGCCACCTTCTCTCTGCTGCAGGCCACCTCTCTGTGGAGTGAGGCCTTTGCTGTTCGCTCCTTCAGCAAGAATACCCAAAATGGGTAATTGTTTTTCCTCCAGACAGACAAGCAACTTCCTTTTGCCACATCACTAGGCTGTCTCCTCTGGCCTGGTCCAGAACGAGCTGATAGCAGGTTTGATGTGCAGGCTCCTGGGACTCCTAGGGTGTTTCCCAGATGAGTAGCTTTTTCTTTGCCACTAGCTCCAGACAGAGTGGAGAAAGGCTGCTTATGGACAATGGCAAGCTCTGCTGGCACTGTCTCCAAAGCCACAGTGCGAGGAGGATCAGCCAGGGCTGGTAATCATGCCACCTACTGCTCTGAGACTCCTCAGGCAACTCTTCCGTCTGACACTAGGACACTGGTCTGCACCACACCAGATCTAGAAAAGTACCTCCAAGCCCAAAACAGGGAGGTCCTAGCCCATATACCCTGGCCCCACTACCACACAATGTCTTTGCACACAATGGGGTCTTGAACAAGAGCAACAGACTCTGACAGGTCAGCAGAGATTCCCACCACCCCACCAATATCTGGGGATGACAATTCATTATCCTCAGCTTCAGCCTCAGTAAGGCAAGAGCCAAGGTTCAGCTGATGATTATTGAAAGGATAAGGGAATAACTGTGAGCTCTAAGCTACTGTGCAAAATTAGAATAAGAAAGGGCTACTCTCATGCTTTGCTATTGCAAAGCAAAGCTTTTTTTTTTTTTTCTTTTTCCCTGAAACTGCAGCCATACCATTGTGGGTGAAATGTGGCTGTCAGCCTGGGACATGACTATAGACCCAGACAGAGCCCTTTGCCTTGGTCAGAGCAAACAAGGCTGAGCACTGCAAGGAGACTTTGGTACCCAAGAAAGGCTAGTCTGGGACGCTTCCTAGTCAGCAGTGCTAGATCTGCTTCTTGAGAATGTGAGCAGAATTTGACAGCACACCATGAAGGGATAAAAACCGAAGGAAGGAGGCAGAGAAAGCATTGAAGGTACCCAAGAGCTGGTTGCTCACCTAGTGTCAGCTTGCCCCTGCCCACTGCCTTGATCCCTTCAGGGGACAACTACCACAAGATGTTCTCACCATCATCCTCAGACCACTCATCCTTGCTGGAAATGACAAAACATCTCTGAGCAAAGTGGACTTCTGGCTGCCTGGTGTCCCTCCAAAATGCACCGCCCTGCTGCCCTGGGGTGTGGAGGAGCTCCCGGCAGAGCATAGCCATTTCAGACCCATCACCGCTGCCCTCCACTTTCTTTTGAGACTGCACTTAAGACCTTAGCCTAGGCTCTGAATGGCTATGAATGCCACTGGTGTCTGGGCTAAAGCATTTGCACAGAAATAACACGATAGATCACATCAATTCACTGTCAGTCAGGACCTGCTGAACAAAAGCCTTTTTCTATGGGGTCTTGTATTTTCCTGCAGGCCCAGTTTGGATGGTGGTAGACAGGACATGGAGAAACCGGTCACTTCTCACTTGCTCTCTGACTTAGAGTTTGCTCGGCTCAGCGACAACAGCTGGCTGTTGAAATTTCTAGATTATACAGCAAAGTCTGAGGTAGGATGCTCATACAATTTGCACGTTATTGAAAACGAGACTACTACAGGGACTTAAGCTTACATATAAAAAGGGGATGGCATGTGTGGGGCATCCTGGAACACAGATCATTCTTTGAATCTGCAGGAGAAAAAGCAAGGCACAAATGGGCAGGTGAGATAGCCACTGGGCTGACTGTGGGAGGTCCATAGTGAAGGACTAGCAGAGAAAAGGCAGCAGAGATTACAGAGTCCAGATGAAAATTACCTCTTCAGGATCTTTTCAACACATTTAAACCAGTAACATACATGAACCCTGGGTCAGCAATTTTCATCACAGGGTTCCTGTGGTTTTGATCTTGCAGTAGGTACCCTACAGTCTTGCAGAAGCACAGACACTCCCTGGAGATATGGGCAGGCCATTTTACCTTTTCTCTGACTTCACTTTCTCCTTCTTGACAACGTTAATAGCAGATACTTTATCAAGCCTTTCATAAAAACCATTTATCGGTAAAGCACTTGAAGAGAAATGTATGATGGCCATCCTTCTCCATTTCCCCTTGGAAACAATAGGAGCTACCGATTTTCAAGTTAAAGTTCAATCGATGGTTGGGTTCTATGAGAGTTAAATATTATCCTAAATTGAACCAGCAGCTAGGCAAACAAATGATAAGCTTTTAGTGAACTCAGTAGTAACATGAAAAAAAAAAAAAAATACAGCCCTCCCATGTACATCGTCTACAGGTGTACAATGTTTATTCTCTTCCATGAAGTTGTAAATGAACTTTGTAGTTGGCTCCACAGTTATTCAATCACTGTGAGATTTTGTTAGGTGTGCAATTTGGCTATTATTTGGCCACACAAAAGGCAAATAGGTCTACTGAAAACCCACCTTGAGCTGTCTAATTTTTGCAAGTTCTGTTAGCAGTAAAAATCTGGATCATGCTTAGTTTTACAAAGTCCAGTCCAGTCATGCCTGGTCCATCTGTTATCAACAGTCTGAATATCTTTCACTGTTAAGAAGAAAAATTCTTCTCCTTCTATGCCTTAGATACTTTACAGATATTTTCATTGGAGAGAAATGAAGAGAGAAGAGAACTTCTTCATACTACATCCATGGAGAGCCTCTGCATCTTGTATAACACCTTGAGGCTCATGCTCACTTAGAAACACCTTCTGAACATGCAAAGAAGAGATGAAAACCCATCAGCAAGGCCACAGTGGGACTACAGGTCTGATCCATCCATCTAAGATGTTGCCCTCCACCTTCACTCAGCCTCACTAATGCACATGTGTAAAGGAGCTCATCTGCTGTGCACACCCAGGAGATGTGGACACTGCCAGGAGACTGCATAGGGTATCTCCAAACCATATTTCTGCACCAAAAAGGGATTTGTGCATTTCTAAATATTAGTAAAAGTATAACAGCTCAAGGACTGAGTCAAAATTCTGAAGCCCAGAATTAATTTGCAGCTGTCTAAAAATGTCATTAAAAATCAGCTCTCTTGAGTCTGAGAAATCTATTTGTGTCTTCTCTGAGAACAGGCTCTAGGAAAGACCAAACTACCTTTCTGGTAAGTTCCCCGTGTGCACCCCTCTCCTAGTTGCAAGTTCCCTTCTCAGCATCAGGCTGGGTGTTAAATTGGAAGATGTTGGTATGACCTTGTATGTCAAGGAGAAACATGGATCTAAGCTCAAGGTTAATGCTGAGCATGCTCCAAGGAGGCTGTGCAGTTTACATCCTGTATCTGGCATATTGGACTGGTGGCTGTACATTGGGCCTCAGCATTCAGGCGCTCAGCCCCGAAGCAAATGTAGCATTAAGAGACTTTGAAGACAGGTCTGGTCTTCAGACAGAAAAGAAGGTGATCATAAAGAGATGGGAGAAGCAAGGAAAAACAAACAAAACAAAACCAAAAAAAAAGGGGAGGGGGAGAGGGAATCTTGAAAAAAATCATGTATTCTTTTTGCATTTCACACACAGCAGGTTTCTTACGGATTTCAACACCCAGCTGCTTCCAGGAATGGAACAGACATGCACGTGCCTGCAAAGCAAAACACAGCTGGAGAGCTAATTTTAGGCCTACCAGTCCTGGCAATGTCCCTTTAACAAACGAAGAATGTATGATTTTCATACATATGTACAAACACCAAATTCTTACAGTTAATTTAGATAGTTGTTCATGAAGTTTGGTCCATGTACCATCAGGTGTGCCTGTCATCCTAAAATGTGTTATTTTACCTAGATTGTAAAATTACCCCCTCTTTTTCACAACGCACTCCTTGTGCCCGCCTTGACTGAACCTCTCAGACAACAGCTACTCCTCAGCAGAAAGGAAAAGCTGGGTTTCAAAAGTATTTTCTGGTGAATTTGTAGTAACATTCATCCATCATAAGGCTGCCAAGTGATTCAACTTTATTCTCTAATGAAAGGAAAAGTGGTCTTCCTCTTCCCTTCAAAGAAGCAAATGCTAACTTATAAGGAAAGAAACAACAGGCAGTATGTTTGTACCTAGGACTGGATTTTGGAAAGAACAAGTTGCAGCCAAGGTTTATACGGGAAGACATTATCTTTGTTACAGTAAAACCTTCTCATTTGGATTATATTTGTACTACGGATCAGAAGACTTGTTTGGAACTTGATTTGAGGGTTACAGAAAACAAGAGTGACCTAGATTTTAAACCTTTTACTAGAACCAGCAAACACTGGAAAAGCTTTAGAGGATTTCTCTTTTGCTCATAATAGGCAAACTAACTCTCAGTTTGCCAAATGTTCCAGCACCTAGAATTGCTAGGGAATCACAGGGTGCCAGGATTCAGGAGAGGATGAAGCAAGCTTATAAAAAGCACCTTGTTTTGCCTGTCTTCAATTTGCCGATATTTTCTGACCCTGTCAATGCTTTCTTTCATTTCCCCAGTGGGACACTGATTTTGATTTGTGCTGCAATCCGCTCTGAATTGGTGGTAAAGGGCCTGTGGTACCGAAGGGCTGGTTCAGAGCACTCCAGCTAAAACATCCACCTCTACCAGAGACTCAGTGGGAAAATGACAATAAACCATCCTCTAAACCTTGCATATGCAAACTGTCCTTCCCACATCATTGGGATCTTCTCAAAGAAAGGTATGTTTGAAGAAAGGCAATAGATTTATCCACTCATAGCCAAAATAAGGAGCAAGTCCAATGATACACTGACAAGCTGTGATCCAACATGCTAAACATTACACAGAAAAGATGACACAGTGCCTTTTGTCTGCTCAACACAAGCTAAACTAAGAAAGTGACTGGGAAATGATGGATTTCTGCCCTGAGTGATACATCTGCATTTTGAAGAACCGGCTAAAAACGAAAGCTAGATGTACAACTCTGCTGTCTGCCCCACTACTTCCAGTTCAGGCTTGTTACAAACATATTTATCAGACACTTCTGCAAACTTTTCTCAGACTGCCAGGTAATAACTTGCATGACACTAAGGGTAATCTCAAATATATCTTTCTTTCCCTTTTTATTCTCCTTAACACCAGAGGCATCCATCCCATCATTTATGCAAGAAGCAAACTGGATAATTTATGGAAACAAAAATAGTCTACTGAATTGAAATAAAATACTTCAATGTGTGGCAATAGTAAAGATTGAAATAAATTCTGTCATCACACAGACACTGAGTTTTACAAAAAATGTGCTTACACACAAAACTAATGAAAACATTAATTCCATATGAAACTTCCTCCCCAACAAATGAGATAAGAAAAGCAGACCCTTTTGACAGTCCATGTGTTAAGAGATTTCAGGATTAAGCAATGCCTTCATTCTTTGCAAAACACTATTTCCTAATTTGCTTCTAGTAGAGAGGAGCATTTCACATAACAGCATGTTCTTCATCAGGTAAAACAATACTTAAAATAACCTTAAGTGTGCATTCTAATAGAAGTTGCATTTCAGCTCTGTTTCTAGCATTAACTAAAAAAAATAAATAAATCATGAAATGATTTAATGCTGGTTTTCTGCAGTTGTGACCATCAATCTAGCAATTTTCTGGACATAGCAAATATTGAAAAGTATCTCTTATTATTACTATATCTTATTATTACCATCTCCCCTGAGGTGCAATCTTCCAAACTTGATCCAGCTTGCAATAGACACATTTCTTTTGAAAGGGAGTGCTAACACTGGTATGCATGCAAAACTTTTCTGCTAATGAGCTAGTCACAGACTCTTCCTCAAAACAAACAGATTTCAAAATTTCATTTAAAAATCTGATCAGCACCAAAATTTACAGTTATGTTTTTTATATACAAGTTCAAATCAGCTCAAGGTGATGTGATATTCCTGAATTAGTGTGAACCATCTACAGCAGAATGACAACAGTGCACTGAAATTATCTGCACAAATTTAAAATGGTCCTAAATTCAGATCAAAAATTAAAATATGCCATCTTCTTGGGTGGTTGTTCTTAATACTTTGATCTAGGCTATTGGAAGATCAGATCTTTTCTAAAACTAGATGTGGTGTACATTTGGACCTGACATCTATTTTGCCCCACAGGATGCAGAGAAAGGTACTGACAGAGCTCTGTAAAGAACAGATTTTTAAACTTGGTGAGGACACTGAAAAGGCAGTAAAGAAACAGTTACAGTTGGACTTTTCTCTTTAAAAATGAAAAAAAAAATCTTTTGGTTTGACTGCAATCATTTCACTCAAACAAAAAATCTCTGATATACTTGTTCGCTTGACTTATTAAAAACAGCTTATTTTAAAACAAAAATACTGACTTCAGAATGAAAAATAAACACTTCTGTTACTAAATATATAAGGAGGCAACATTTAATTTTTAAAATGTTGAGATGAAAATTTATGGTAACATCTTATTAGGAGCCAAAGGGCTTTGTTTCCTTTCTTTCTATTCCCTGACCTGGGAATCCATAATTATGATCCATGACTGCCAGAGGACAACTTCTACAAGGTTGGCATACAATGACTAGAAAAATCAAGTTGCTGGTTTAGGCTCCACATGGAAAGATGATGAGTAGGCAAGGCATTGGTAGAACTGAGCCCTCCTGAAGCTGGACCTGAGTGCTGCTTACAGGATTAGCTGTCCTCAGGCTCTCACATACATCCTACCATCTTGTTTCCAGAGACTTTGCTTTGGATCTCAACTGAGCAGCCAAACCATGCTTTGGCTCCTCAGATTTTATTAGACAAAATGAAAGAACCGACTCCACATGTCCAAAGAGGCCTTGAAATGTGAGTGGAGTGTAAATATGCACTGGGTATGAAACTGCAGTGCCAGAGGTAAGTATCACCCATGTATTCGCACAGATGGGTTATTAACTTCAAGAACCTAATTATGTTGATTTAAATGTCAACATTGTTATTGATGTCACTGCCCATTATACTAAACAAAAAATCCAGCTTCTGTGACTTGGGAATTCATGGTTGCGTGTCTCGCATTTTGACTTCGGTCCTAGAAGACAGCGAGACATCTTGAACTGTCAATATTTCTAACTTTCACTTCCGACTTTGGCATTCCTCCATGATACATTTTAATGTATTTCTGTATCTGCTTGGCAGCCCATTGGAAATCATCAGTTTAGAGGAAGCATAAAATTAATGCCAAATTAGACAACAAAGAAGCCATAACATTTGTTTAGCTCCTTTCTCTGCTCATCCAATAAAAGAAGCCACACAGCTTATTGTCTGCTCTAGTAGAGGATACCCAAGTCCCTGGACCTTGCTGCAGAAGGTACCTTGTCACCAGATAAAAGGGAAAATAAATGGGGTTTTTTAGCTTACAGAAATTCTTAGTGAATTCTGGTCATGTCAGTAGAGACTTCTTTCCCAAATCAGTATTTTTTTTAATGTGTGTAATTTTTCCCTTTCCTATGTTATGGCTCTGCCCTTCTGTTTTTACAACCTGCAGGAAGCATATTTCAAAAATATTTATTAGCTTATTAAATCAAATTACCCCTGCTCCTGCTGGACCGAGCTTTATAGAGTGCCCACAAAAATCAAAAAGCCTGTGCTGCAGCAATAATTTGTAGTGATGGAAGAGAAAACTATTCCATAATTTTTTAATTAGCAATAGCAAAAACTTCAATTTACTAAATCAGAAAATTTTGGCAAGAATTGCTCTGTCTATTCAAATTCTGTGGCTTAACACTAGAAAGGTAAGCAATTGCAGGGAAGATCGGCTAAAATGAATAAGCGCATTTGTTGAAATTTCCTATTAAAATGATCAACAATTAAATGGTTAACAATATTGTCACATAAATACCCATAACTACACTTAAAATTTAAAAGGTCATTCAGGGAAATGAGAGAATTTCACTTTTCTTTTTCTGCTGTTTCTTGTGTGCCTATGGATTTCATGAGTTTGCAGAAGGAAAAAAGTACCTTTTGAGATACCCAACCATACAGCCACCAGATCAGCTTGTCATACGGTGAGCTACCTTCAGACCCAACTACCCTCACAGGTTAGCCGAGCTATCATGCTGTGTTTTAATTTAGTGACTAGGGAATGCTTTAGTCATATTAGCTAGCTCAACTTTTTCAGCATCTTTCTTGTAGTTCACATGAGTCCAAAATACAACAGGATATCTGTTTGCCCTGCATTTGATTTTAAAATTAACATTTACATGCTGGAGAATATAGAATATATATGCATATATATGTGTATGTATATATATGTACACATACTTGTACGTATGTGTATGAAATCAAAAGATTTCCAGGAGTCCAGTACAATAGCAATAAGAAAAGCAGATTTACTAACATTGCAAGTTTTGCACTCAAATTCAGAACTCCAAAATTGCCTGGGAGAATGGTACCTGAATGCTAAATTTTTGTTGAACTGATTACAGGCAGAGTCACCAGTTGCAAAATTCAAATTGATTTACAAAAATGTTTACACCTGCATCCACTCAGAATTTGAAAAAATGAAATGCAGGGATATAAGTTATATTTACTTCCAGCACTAAAACAGGAAGATCTTGGAAGAGTAGGAATCCTTCTGGTTTTTTGTTTTTGTTTTTGTTTTGGTTTTGGTTTGTTTGTTTTTTGTGTGTGTGTGTGTGTATGTGTGTGTTTTGTTTTCATTTGTTTGTTTGTTTGTTTGTTTTTCCCCACTACTCATTTTTATATTATAAATTCAGGTCTTGCATGTTTGCCTTGTAGTGTCTCTTGAGGCTTAATAAACAAAGTTGGTTAAATAAAGGTTTTGAAAATGAATATTTGGGTCTTCGGAGAAAGACTTCCCCCTTCTCTTTGCTTTCCTCTCCCTTTCTGTAAACCCATTTCAGTACTTAGCTGCTTTATAACCCACTTAAAATCCTAGATGACACTCCTGATTTGAAAAGCCAGCAGTTTAATAAAGGGCAGAAACAAAGCGTCTCCTTAGGCCTTGCATTAGAAATAAGGACAACAAGCCATTTCATCCCCGCCTTTACTTGTCATTGCAACCACAGAGGAAGTCAGGATTGTCCTTGCTACACCCATGTTACAGTAGTTTACCGTAAAACTTGTGAGTGCATGAGGGGGAGTTTTAGACCCCACAGACGGCAGCAGAACAGGACATCTGTGTGCTGCGAGCAGCCTGCCTTGCCCTGCTGTGCCACCAGCTGCCCCATCCGGGCCACCCCACACCGCCGTGTGCCACCAGCTAGCGCACCCTGCCATTTATCCCCACAAATCCAATTAAAAATGAAACCTGCTTGTCCCCCCATTAAAGTTATAGCAGATCCAGTGGTTTCAAATCTTATTTTGAACAAAACATCAGAAGAGAGAGGGCAAAACCCTTAGGTGGCTGATGGCCAGGTGTGCTGTGCCAGGGGTAGGAGCACCTGGGGAGGCCTTAGCATGCTGGAGAAGGAGGACAATGGTGGGCAGGATGGTAGAAGCACGCAGCAACACCGCTGGGAAGGTGGGGTAAGGGGCAGAGGGAAGAAACAAGCGCAAGCGTTCAGCAGTCAGCTGTGATGCTCTCCTGCCTCCCTATTTTTCCCCTGCTTAAGAGCGGTTTGTGTGATGGGCTGCTCCTGAGAGACGAGCGCGTTGGGAACAGGGAGAGGTTTCCTCTGGCTCCAAGGGCTGAAGTTGGGAGCAACCATTGCAGGAAGCAAAATTAAAGCTGACACCAGGCAGTCTGGCGTTACAGCCGTCTGCATTCCTATTGATCTGAAGCCTTAGTCTGCATTCTGGCTTTATCAGCCAGTGGCATCACTACTGCCATCTCTTCCCTCTCATCCTCCTAACCTGGAAAACACTTCTGAGGGTGCTGAGAGACAGTTATCAAAGATCCACTGCCTAAGAAAAAAACAACATGCCTCAGAAGAAACAGCTGCCTGGCACCTTTGAAGAAAGTTTCCTGACACTTTTTCTATTTAATTAAAAAAAAGAAAAAGCCAACCTCAATATATACATGATGTTTCGCCTTGCAGATCATTTCAGAACTGTGTCTGACAGTGGTGGATTATAATGAACCTCTTATCAAGACGTTGCCAGCTCAAGACAGACAATGCGTGTATGTATATGCACAGATTTCAGTCTTGTTAACATCAGAGAGCGAAAAGGATGGTGTGCGGGAAGATTTATTGCAGGGAATTATCCCCATACACAAAAAAAAGCAAAACAAGCCTGCATCTCCAACACGGAGTTTTTGCTCCTGATTGGCTTGGGAACTGGCAGCGCTGACCCAATGAGCAGGGCTGACGGAAGGGATAACGCCAGCAGCGAGCTGCCTGGAGTTTGCTCCATTTAATTTAATTATTCCTCTTCTATGGCCATCACACAAAAAATATCTCGAGGAATAAAATACAAGTCACCCCACCGCAGAAAGAACAATGGAGTAAAAACCAGATGACTATGTCAAAAGAGGCCAAGAAAGAGCTTTCACTTTCTTAGATTGCTGTTATAGTTTTAAGGCAGCATAAAACACATCTTTGTATGGGGGGAGAGGGTTTAAATAACAGTATTATTTTCAGGCAAAACTACGACTGTCCCTTACTTCATCATATGGAGGCTAAAGGCTGCCCTGTTGGGGCTATCGAAACTACCTCGTGCTTTGCTAAGTGATAAAACAACAGGTTCTTAAAGTTGTACTCTCACCCATGGCTTCTTACCAGGGTCTCAGAGCAAAGTTGTAATTAAGCCCAAAATGCTAGAACTGCTCTGATCTTGAATGGATGACATTTCAGTTCTGGGGCACAGGATTTTGATGCTACTAAAGCTAGCCTTTCACAGCAGAAGAACTGGAACTGCAGCTGTCATACTGCTATTATTCCTGCTGTTAATTCTTATTAAGGAGTACTTTTTACAAAAAAAATGGTAAAACCCAGATATTATCGTGAATCTCACAACTGGCGGGTTTGTTCAGATAATGTGGAAAACCAAACAATCTATGGATCAGCAAGGTTTTACCTAGCCATATGTAAGCTCCTTAGCTAAACTCTAATATTTATGATAGGGTTAATCCAGTAAACAGATAAATTGGTAAAAGCGTGAAAGACCACACAACTGCGTGTAGGCAATAAAGACCACACACATACCTCTTTTCAGGCTTAGGGCACTGAGAAAATAAGGATGTGCCAAAAAAAAATTTAGACTATTGGACTGAACAAATAAATACTAGTCATTAGAATTGAATAATGGACCATGAATCCAAATAAATAGTCAAACTTACGAGGAAAAAGCTTCCACAGTTTATTTTAGCATTGTTTTAACATCACTTTCATGCTAACATAATGGGTGAAATCATAATTTCTTTCCAATCTATAGAAGGTTTTGTCACTGATTTCTCTGGGGCAAGAATTTGACCATATGATTTACAGCATGCAAGATCTACGGCACCTCTTAATATCCTTATGTGAATCTACTCTAAATTAGGACAAATACAATCCAAGCAGTAAAATACAAGAAGCATGACTGAAAAAGACAAGTCCATATTAAATACATAAACTCTGGGAAAAAAAGGTCTTGCTCTAAGCATAATTTGAATCATTGCAGGACATGCAAGCAGGCATTGGAAAGCTTGGATTCTTCTTTCTAAACCTTTCTGTTAGAAATACAGGGCTAAGTCTTGCTGACATGAAAAGTGTTCACTGGCTTTAATCGCAGAAGGTTACTTTTGAAATCAAGACAAAATGTTCTTCTAAAGTCTATATTTGAGGAAAATGGTTTCAAACCTGTGGTCCATGAACGTTTTGGGGTTAGCAAGAGATAATTGAGATAAGCAAATCAACTACCAGAGAGCTTAAAATCTGCTGTTCTGTCTCTATATAGTGATTTTTTTTCCTCCAAAGGTAAACACAAACAAACAAACAAAAAAGTTTCAAAACACTAAAGTAGTTTAAACAGGAAAAAAAGAAAGAAATAAAACCAGCACAGTCCTACGGCTTGAGTTAGGCAGCCAGACTAGATAATTTCTAGTGGTAATTTCTGGCCTCATCACTTATGTGTAGCACAGACAGTGACACACTAGACATATGAAATCCTACTGTTATTACACTATTTCCACATCTCTAATTAAACCTTATCTATCTAAAGTGCTCCTGCATTACTGGATATAGGTAAGCGAGAAACTTGATATTTGCATAGAGCCTTATACATTCAAAAAGCTTTGCAAACAATAACGAAGTAAGCCTCACAAATACCGTGGGAAGCACAGAATTCATGAATCCCACTTTTACACATAAGGAAATTGAAGCAGACTTTGATGCTTGTGGCCATGCATATATTCATAAACAGAAGCTGCAGATCTGTAATGTGGCACAATTCATGTCAAATTGCACATCCCTCCTCTTAGCAGAAAATTGTCGCACACAACAGCACAACATTATATATTTTACGCAGATGTGCAAAGGAGCAGAAAAGAGACATCCTAAAATCCTAGGTGATTTAGATGACCACATAAAGCAGCAGTAATTACTTAGAAAGTGTAGCACCTGTCCCATTTGTATCATGACAAATCAAAGTCTATATTCTTTTTAATTAACTAGCAATTTCTGATACTTCACCTTTGGGTTCAGTTAAGGCATAACTTGCACCAGGCTATGCTTTTAGGGCTGTTGATCAGTTCTTCCTCACAGGAACAAAAATCCCTTTAATTCTCAGGGAAGGTATCCAAAAGCAGACACATAGGAACATTGGCAGACCTAAAAGATAAACTTCCCCAGTACAAAATACATTTGGAAGCTATCCTTAGAGCTATCTGCTAATGATCAGTGAAACTTTGTGTAGTGAAAAGGAGAAAATTAAATTTCATAATTAAATAACAGCTAACTTTCTCTATCCAAATATCAATAACCTGCTCTTAGGTAATACTTTCCACAGCATTGCCAGATCTCATTACATGATTATGTATTGCAAGGCAATTGAGTGTTTGCTTTTTTGTTGTTGTTGCTGTTTTTGAAGGATTTTTATTATTTTAATATGAATCTCTCCTTCTACTGTATTAAATTGTCATTCTCCTTCTACAAGACTCCTTCCACAAAACTCCTTCTACAAAATGGTCCACCTCCTCAAATGGCCGGTGGGGTAGAAACCATGCTTTGGCCTTGCTGTACATACTGCTTCACCCTCACAACCTTTGTGGATGGAAATGACTCTGTCTTTTGGAAATAGTATTTATTATTCATGCTGCAATAGTGCCTGGAGGGCCACTTACAGATAGGGCTTAGGTTGTAGCTGGCACCATACGTGCATGTAAACAAGACACAGATCTCTGCTTAGCATGCAAGTGTATAGTTAAATACAACAGAAGAGCAAAATATGGGGTAACACCACAATCGTTTGGCTCCTCAGGGTGCTCACTGGTCCCAGCGCACGCAGGAAAGCACATAGGGAGGTTGGGCCTCTGTTGTTTAAAGATGGATAAGGTCAAAGAGCAAAGAAAAAGCAGCTCCTGCAGCATGGTGAAACACAAGACACAACACAGACTTGCCAAGAAAATGGAGATTGCTCTGAGTGTGCATGTACTTGTGCACCTCTAAGAATATTTCATGTCAATTATGGAATTATAGAATCACAGAATCACAGAATCACAGTTTGGGTTGGAAGGGACCTTAAGGATCATCTGGTTCCAACCCCCCTGCCATGGGCAGGGATGCCACCCACTAGATCAGGTTGCCCAAAGCCCCATCCAACCTGGCCTTGAACACTTCCAGGGATGGGGCATCCACAGCTTCTCTGGGCAACCTGTTCCAGTGCCTCACCACCCTCTAAGGAAAGAATTTCTTCCTAATATCTAATCTAAATCTACCCTCTTGTAGTTTAAAGCCATTACCCCTTGTCCTTCCACTACATTCCCTGATAAACAGTCCCTCTCCAACTTTCTTGCAGCCTCCCCTTAAGCACTGGAAGGCCGCTAGAAGGTCTCCCTGGCACTTTCTCTTCTCCAGGCTGAACAACCCCAACTGTCTCAGCCTGTCTTCACAGGAGAGGTGCTCCAGCCCTCTGAACATCCTCGTGGCCCTCCTCTGGACTTGTTCCAACAGGTCCATGTCTTTCTTGTGCTGGGGACACCAGAATTGAACACCTTACTCTAGGCTGGCTCTTGCAAGAGCAGAGTAGAGGGGGAGAATCACCCTGCTGGCCACACTTCTTTTGATGCAGCCCAGGATGCGGTTGGCTTTCTGGGCTGCAAGCGTACTTTGCCAGCTCATGTTGAGCTTCTCATCCACCAACACCCCCAAGTCCTTCTCCTCAGGGCTCTCAATCCATTCTTCGCCCAGCCTGTATTTGTGCTTTGAATTGCCCTGACCCAGGTGCAAGACTTTGCACTTAGCCTTGTTGAACTTTGTGAGGTTTGCATGAGCCCACCTCTCAAGCCTGTCAAGTTCCCTCTGGATAGCATCCCTTCCCTCCTGTGTGTTGACCGCACCACACAGCTTGGTGTTGTCGGCAAACTTGCTGAGGGTGCACTTGACCCCACTGTCCATGTCACAGGCAAAGATGTTAAACAGTGCTGGTCCCAATACCGACCCCTGAGGAAAACCACTCGTCATTGGTCTCCACCTGGACGTCGAGCCATTGACCACAACTCTTTGATTGCAACCTTCCAGCCAATTCTTTATCTACCAAGTGGTCCATCTGTCAAATCCATGTCTCTCCAAATAAGAGACAAGGATGTCATGTGGGACGGTGTCAAATGCTTTGCTCAAGTCCAGGTAGATTATATCAGTTGCTCTTCCTTTATCTACCAACGATGTAACCCCGTTGTAGAAGGCCACCAAATTTGTCAGGCACAATTTGCCCTTAGTGAAGCCATGTTGGCTGTCACTAATCACCTCTTTGTTTCCCGTGTGCCTTAGCATAGTTTCCAGAAGGATCTGCTCCATGATCTCGCCAGGCACAGAAGTGAGACTGACTGGCCTGTAGTTCCTTGGGTTTTCCATTTTTTCTCTTTTTAAAAACGGGGACTATGTCTCTCCTTTTTCAGTCACTGGAAACTTCACCAGACTGCCACGACTTCTCAGATATGATGGATGGTGGCTTCATTCGCCAGTTCCCTCAATACCTTCAGGTGCATTTCATCAGGTAACATGGACTTGTGCACCTTCATGTTCCTTAGATGGTCTCAAACCTGATCTTCTCCTACAGTTGGTCATTCTTCATTCTTGCGGTCCTTGCCTTTGCCTTCTGCAACTTGGGTGGTGTGGCTAAAGCACTTGCCAGTGAAGATTATTGGCACCCTACTCAGAGAAACAGATGTCAAATGCAACTTTCAATGCCATGGGTTTCAGTCCACCGATACCTCATGGTAACTACCTCATATGAGTAACCACCTTTGGTTAGGCAGCTTGCTTCCATATTAAAACCAATGAGGCCACTTGCCCCATCCCTGTCTCTATTGCTTCACTTCTACAGGACAAATCTTCTGAAGCCTCTCTCCAGGACAGCTGGGAAATCTTGGCTAAATTACATCTGCATCCAATTACCACCCATTTCTCCTCATGCCAGCTCTGTTCTTTAGCTCTTCTTCCAGTGCTGAGACCTGTATCTTTTTAGACAAAAACTGGCCTGAAATTTTATTTTCCCAGTCTGAACAAGCCCAGCTCTTCTACTCTGTTCCTGGGAGACAAGGTCCTTATTTTCCTGATCATCCCAGTATCCTATCTCTGCTCCAGTCTCAGTTCAACTTTTGCCATCAGAAGTGACCAGAATGGGACAAAGACTCCTAAAAGGTAGCCATGTGGACTGATACTTCCCTTTCCCCCACTCTTTGCTGAAAATCATCTCTCAGATTCGTCTTTGCACTTTTTGTTTTTTTTTTTGGCCTTCATATTCATTGACATTGTGATTGACTAATAGGCCAGTCTTGTCTTTCTCCTTCTCTGTCATTTACAATTGATGGGTTTCCATTTTAACATAAATTCTTATTAACCCCTAAGTTATTGCCCATGCCATTACATTCTATCACTCAGTTCGTCAAGATCTCATCTCATGTTGCTGAAGGGTATTCCATTAATCCCTTGCATTAAGGATGCGTCCCAAATTTATCATCAGTAAAGGAGGAGCACTACTTTTTTAAGTTATGAGATGATTACATACACAGGCTTTTAAAAAAAAAAAATCAAAGAGAAGGTCACAAGGAAGGTGAGGAGGGTCATCTGACTATCCATTTTAAGCCTTGTAATGTAAAACTGCCTGTTCCTGCTTTTCTTTTTCGGAGTGTTTGAATCTGGTGATATTGCTTCCCTCTGAAGAACCTAAATCCATTTACCATCACTCATAAAATTCTTCTCAAACCAGTTTTAAGATATTATCCTTCCTGTCTCCCTCTTATGTGGAGGAAATAGAGACAGAGAGATATTAATAGTTTTGGCCAAGGTTTCCTGAACAGCTCTAAGCAAAGGGTGCTAATATTTGAAGACTCTCCTTTCTCTGGAGAGACCCTTATTCTAAACCTGGCCGGCTGAGAGCTGACCCACTCCCAACTCTCTCTTCACCCAACTGCTATTCAGTTTTGACAATTAATCACGAGGGATACCTGGGCTTAAAAGAGTTGACGAGAAACAAGTCACCAAGTGTCCTTCAGTATGGTGGGGGAGGAGAACGCGAATAATGTGGCAGATTCAAAGGAACAGCTTGAAAGCAGCTGGAGAGCTTTGCAAAAAAAACCATACACCACACACACACACAGCAGCTGCATAGAGGGTGCCATGCGCAATATTAATTATAGGTGCGTTATGGAAGACAATATTCAACATTTCCAGTGCCAAGAGTTCAGGAGAGGAGCAGCCAGTGGCACTGTTTCACACTCCCCTATGTACCTCCTCCAGGACTTGATTTAATATTATAAGGATCCAAGTCTGTCAAGCTGTGACAACTTGTATAAGGAAAATTTTGGATGTCTCACTGAAATACACATTGCAAAACCCCTTCATTGCAAGCCACAGAGATTTCAAAGCCTGCCTTGAAAAATTAATAATAAAAGTAAGGGAGTGTCCCTAAAACAAATCAAACTTGGCAGGGCTAAGTTTCCTTGTGAAATTAATTTTTAGCATCTTCTCTCCAGCGGCCTGCCTCAGCTGTCTCCCTCTGTGCACACTTAATGATCTTGTTGAGCAGATAACCAATCTCTGGTTGATTTACAGGGCCTTTTATTGTCTGAACTGTCTATAATTTTTTAATAGAGTTTCAGTTGATATTGCAGTAAAACAAGGTTCATTTTACATATTTAATGAAAAAGTGAAAACAAGCCAATAAGGACACCAAAGGACCAATTTGCCAAACTGTTCCGCAGAGGCTGAAATGTTTTGCATGCCAAATATCTGCAAAGCAAATGCGCAGGTTCTCTAGAATAAGTTTTATGTTTAACAAAAAAAAAAAGAAAACTGCATAGCGTGCTTAACACCTCTTTCATGTTGTGACTTGTTGGTATGTTATCCACCTTAATATCCCAAAAAACATTAGAAGGATGTGTTCTGTCTCTGTTTTTAAGCAAACAACAATATATGCACAACTTAGCAGGGGAGTGCGAAGGTTTTAGTTGTGCTCTGCTCTGAGAGTCCAACCTGAAGGAAGCACAAAAGGGTCAATATTTGAATGAATCCTCCTGAACTGATGCAACTCAACACAAAATATACCACACCAGGGAAGCAAGCTAGATATTTTCAAATGATTGATTATTTGCTGTGCAAAAACAAATGAAGTCAGTGCATAGGGAGCGCAGATATTCTCAGTCATGACTAAGTTAGGTTTCCCACCAGTGGAGAGTAAACCATACAGGAGCCTGAAGAAAAGCTCGGTTATTTGTTATGAGTCCCAGCGTAATGTGCCTGAAAAAGTGTTGTTAGGAAAATAAAAAATATGTAGGTTCCTGCTTCTTCATCACCCTCCCTTGGATGGAAGCAGCCTCAGAGACGTTAGGCTCTGCCAGGTGAGTACCTGGCACTTGTCCTCATCAGCAACAATATGTTTTGTGTGGGCTCCAAGGCTCACATGCACTGCCCAGTTCCCCTCCAGCCTCTCTGGCATACTTTTAATACAGGTAATGCACTAAGAGCCATGCACCAAACAGATACTGGACTCTGGACAACCACCTAAGACAAGTTTCTGGTCAGAGCAGTGGAGCCCGGGGGATGGGGGTGTTGCAAGCAAGCTGGTGAGGCTTTGTAAGCAGAGTACTTGCAGCTAGCTTGTCTTCCTGTCACCTCTGCATTTTTTAAGCTGCTGCTCACTGTTGCTGCCTTATGGTGATTATTTTCACTGCCAGCAGTGTCTTTTGCATATTAGCAACCATTAATCCCATTGCATCAGCCGGCTTAATTGGAGTAGGCTGTTCTGATTCCCAACCTCTGTCCTCCATTCCCTCCCCCCAGCCCTGCAATGTTTAAGGGATGTACCAAATCTATAGTGTTTCTGCATCTGAATGGAGCGTATGAAAGCTACTTGGTCAGATCTGGTTAATTGGGGGGACTTGTGGTCTCGTGGTTAGGAACAGGCCTGATCAGGGATAGAGAGGGAAGGAGGGGAGGGAGGGGGTGTCTTTTTTTATGAAAATGTGGACCTCCCTACAGTAATTCCCCTTCAGCTGCTGCCTCACAGATGGACCTTTTAATTGAATTTTCTTACAGGCCTGAGGGAGGGAGTTCATTTCAGGTCAGGTGAGGCAATTGAAGTGAATCTAATAGCTCTAGTTTCTTTTCACTGGGAGCAGATAGAAGTGTGTTGTTTTGTTTTTTTCCTGTCCCCTCACTTTCAGCTCAGCTAAAAAGTTTCAATTAAAAATTGAAACACACACATGGTGATTTCCAAGGATTTGTTGTCTTCATTTTGCCACAAGTGGCAACGAGGTCAGCAATGGAAGAAATTTGAAGCAGTTTGCATCCTGTTCTGGTTTTGTTCCCGACACAAGGAGGGATGTGGTGTGTGCAACATTCACAAAAATGGCATGAAAGTTTCCTCTTCTTGTGCTGGCAAACTAAGAAACATTTTCCTTATCTAGAAACCTGTTCACCATGGATGAGTTACCAAATTACTTATCCCTATAGCATTTTCTTTTAATATTGTGATACTTCATAAGCACAGAAGTCCCTGCCTCATCAGGTTTGTATTTAAACTAGTTAAAAATAAGAGGGAGCCATCCCAAATAAAGCACTCTTGAGCAGGACTCACCATATTCACATTAGATAAGGAAGGCTGGGCTTAAAACCAAAGCAATGTGAATGTAGCTTATACCTCCAAAAAGTCCCTCCCTTGCTGATTTCCCATCTCACAACAATTTCCAGAGCTAATTAGCCATGCCAGCAAAAGGACATTTATTCTGCCATAACTATGTCTACATTAGGGTTTTTCCGTGGCGCAATGCTGCAGAACTTTCTGTTGTGGGCCATGCCTTTAGCACAGCAGACCTCCAAGGACACGGCCTCCGCTAGCACAGGACAGGTGCAACCCTGTGTGGAGGCACAGGCAGAGGAGGATGGTCAGGTACATAGTAGGGGTTGACCTTGTCCTCTGGGAACCTTGCCACCAGCACCAGTGGAGCCAAGACAGCTTGCCAGGAGATTTGTCAGCAAAGCAGGCAGGATTTTCTCAAGAGACCATCTGGTCACCTATGGCCAGGGCAGACAGAAGGCAGGATGTCACTCAGGGTCATTCACCTGGAGGGACAGGGGATCTTCAGGGAGATGGGAGCCAAGACCCCCGTGGCTGCCACGGCACAGCTCGGGAGGTCCTGAGTGGCTTGCAGGGAGGGCATATCATGGTCAAAGAGGTCTGGGAGAGGAGCTGTGCTTTCACTTGGCCAAAAGCCTCATTCAACACACTGCCAGCCTCAATCCCATATATGTTTCATTAGCCAGCATACAAGGCTTTCAATAGCCCTCCCCTCTTAGTCACGTCAGACGGGAGCTGGAAGGCCTGCTGGCCTTCTAGGGTGCAGAGCAGGTTCCCGCTGCTGCTCAGACAAATGCAACTTGAGCCAAGCCTGAAGGACAGGATGGAGCATGAGACCAAATAGCTGTCCTGGATGCAGCAGCAGCCCAAAAAGTCAACACAGTTGCTTGTAAGAGGAGACCATGCTGTCTGCAGCTGTGTTGCTGTTGCAACCATTTCTTCCTCCCTCAGCTCATCTTCAGACCTCCAGGGAGTCACCAATCACCTGTAAACCCTTGGGCTCCGTGCAGCACCTCCAAACAAACCCGCTGGCACCAGGCTGATATTCTCTATATAACAATTTGCAACCTCATGGGAAAACTGGGGGGCTCAGAATGCTCCAAAAGCTTGGAAACCACCCCTTTAAGGATTTTTCCAATGCAAAGAAGACATGCATGTCTCATTTTGCTGATTTTGATCTAATATGAATAAGGAAATCTGGAAGTGCCAATTGTTTCTCATGTATGAGAGCTGGAGAGCCCAGGCAAGCATCGAGGCAAACTGGATCATCCCATGAAGGAAGGGGCCCATTACCTTACACAGCCAACGTGTCTAGCATAGCTTCTGAAAAATGCCTTATCCAAAGATCTACAAAATAACAGCACACTTAGGAGAGAGTCAGGGAAAAAGAGACATTGGAGACTGCATACCTAAAAGTTAGTGCAAATGGCTAGAAGTTACTGCAAAGGTGAACTGTGTCACTGATACAGGTTTGTCAGGTCATTGGTTTCCAACAAAAAGCAGAGCACTCCTAAAAGAGCATGTGGAGATGTTTAAATCAGAGAATCTTGGAGGCGGCCACAAAGAAACCACCATAAAACGCATATTCAAGTGGACTTGATCACTTTATCGCCTCATCTTATTTCTGGTATATTGCTTTGATCACAATTTATAAATAAAAATAAATTACATCTTGTGTCACCATATTAATTCATTTCAATATTTCATATTGTAGTTACACTTCATTTCTAAATGCAACTTCACTTAATTTTCAATTTTCAAATGCTAAAGCTACAATTAATTGATTTTGAAACTTTTTGAGGAGAAAAAGGGAAGAACTTCACACAGCTCTACCTGCAATATCAAGTAACAAATGTCTGTCTGTGTAAAGCTAATACACAGGCTAAAGAAGCTCTTTTTGCAGCTGGGTCCTTTGTCTCAAAACATGCTGGAAGCAGATGAATTTGGTTCTGTTTTGTGCAAGTGCTTTGGCCATTATAACTTTTCTGGGTGTTGTCAGACAAATGCACCTAGCATTTGGCTTCTCCACTGGCCTTCCCAGCATCATCTCATTCACATACTCTGTGGTTTTTAGTTTATTTTGCTTTCTAAGACCCAGCAACATACATAAAAGCAGCTTGGCCAGTGAGGCCTCAATGCAGATGAAATTTGGGGAGAGGGTCTGACAGAAGCCTTGGCTACCTTATTACAATTCCCTTTATAAAGACCCATTTAGGGGCCCCATGTGGAAACAAAGGTAGCAAACCATCGCATCCCTGCTGCCAGGAAAAAGAAGGGGTGGTTTAATCAACCATCCGTGTTGCACTGTAGCAGAAGGGGCAAAAAAGCACACATTTAGGACCAGATGCTTCTCCTTTAGTTGAAAGGGTGATTAAAGCACTTGTGCTGAAAACTGCGGTGATCCCTATGTGATAAATACAGCAGTGCATGACTGACCCTGCCCTTTCAAAAGCAGGGAGCAGACTCTGTTGCTGTGGCAAGGGTATACAGAGGTGAGAGGGGAAAAAACAGCAGTGGGTAACATTCAGCTAAAAAGCTCAACCCACACAGGAAAATTTAAATGCTGCATTTGCTCCTTTAGGGAAACTCACTTTAGTTTCAGAGCATACCACAGGCACCCTAAAACTTTTCTAATCAGAAAGGAGGAGCACCGACGAAATCCCTGTGTGGGATTGACTATGGGCAACATATTTGTATTTGTCTTGAGACACCCACTTTTCCATGTGTAAGCAGAAAGATTTCTTTGAAATGCAAGAAAGAATTCAGGAAAAACATTGCCCATTACAAACAGTCATATGAATATTACAGGACAGCTGCCTGCGCAGTGTAAAATACGCGCAGGACACAGTGTTGAATAGCTATCATAACTCTTGCTACAAAAGCTGTTCTCTGCTACACCATCCCTTCAGCACCTTCAGCAGTATACAGAAGGCTTTAACATACTGCATTAGAAATGCCAGCTGGACAAACATCACATATATTCATTCTCCAATAAATCAATATTTCAAGACACTATTTTTAACTTTATGTATCACTGGTCTCTTGCTGCCTGGGCAGCTCAAAAAAAAAAAAAAAAAAAGCAAAAAAACAGATTGACAATTACAATGGAATTTCAGTCTCAAAAGGAGACAAAATACAAACTCAATTTTCCCCATTATTCCTTTTACTGTTAAACATCCACACCCATAAAATTGTCTAGTACTGATAGAAAGGGTGAAGTCTTTAGGTATGAGAAATTTCACATTTTGCTGAATGCCTAAACAGCTATGATATATAAGTTGACTCAAGCAAAAGATAGTTGCAGCAGTTTCTCAAAAACAGCAAGAGTTCATAGAAGCAAAGCAGAAGGCAAAACTGCTTCTGGGCACTGCAGTCCACACATCAGTGAGACCACAGGATGTGACATGTACAGTTCAGAGACTAATACACCAGTCTGCTCAGTCCAGAAACTGTAAATGCTTCTGTCAAATGAATTTCCCATATAATAATCTTGTAAAGACTGGGAGATCTTATTAGGTGCTTACAGGAGGCACTTAATAATGGAAAACATAAGCTTTAAAATTGCTAATAGATAAAAGGCAGGAAGCTAGGACGTTGAATCTTTTGCACTGGGCATTTCTTTCCTCCTGAAATTTCAGTGTGCGGGATGAGAAAAATGGGTACAGTTTCCCTTTACATGACAGGAACAATAATTGAGTAGGATTATATGTCATCCATGAAAATACTATATTTATGCCTCATTGTAATCCATTCATTGGTTTATGGATCTAAAGTCCCATGGGTATTGTCACAAATCCACATAATGTCCTCGAGTAGTGGATTTTGCATTTGGATCTGCGATGTAGCTTGCGGACACAGAAAATCATCTGTAGCCAGACAATTCCCAGGAGAGCACACAGTGGGGTGCACTAAATGAGAAGGCCATCCCACAGCGCAGGTAGGAAACCAGCCTTCAGGTCCCCAGTCTGCCAGCTTCAGAGCACTTCTCCAACCAGTAGACCATTCTCCCCACAAAGTCATCAGAGATTTTACACATCCATCACCTACAAGCATTGGAGGTGACTATTCTATCATTTATGTTGTATGGAGCCACTTCTTTTGCCTAAAGACGGCAGAAGTCCAAGCCTAACTTCATCTGTTTGACCATCTAGAGATATCACTACAGCCCGATCTCATAAACCTGAGACCCATCATTATTTCTTTCTTCATACATTAGAAATAATCCTGAAGTAGCACAGTAACATGTGATAACCCTCCCAGTAGAAGATTTCCTGTGTGGCTTTGTACAAGATCTATACTTCAACTTCCCCCTGGAAACTGAGGGTTTTTGTTGTTTTTTTTTTTCCTGGCAATGCGTTCCTTACTTAGCTTTTTAGCTTATACATTTCCTGAGACAAAGACTGTTTTTTATTTTATGCCTGCAGCAGACTCATACAGGCTCCAATATTGGGTGAAGCTTTAGGGTAACATTGTAACAGTAATTAAAAAAAAAACATGTTGACGACCTTACAATCAGTGCTTTATATAGATTATGTATGTCTGCAGGTTGAGGGAGGTGCACTTTGGTAAAAAGCTTTCCTCATAAATCATTAATTAGGTATTTACAAAGATCTCAGTCGCCAAACAGTTGAAGCTTTCCAGTCCTTAACCAAGACAGGAGGAGCAGTTAAAGAAGTTGTCACATTTCCTTAGATGTGCATCTCAAAGTTATTGTGTGTTGGTCCATTACTGAAAGTTACAGTAAAGAAGTCACATTCTCCACCCGGGGTGTCAGCTTGATTGTCGATATAAACACAGTCCTTTGCTGCAGTTACAAAGTACTGTAGTACTTTGCTGCAGCTGACTGTAAGTGGCCTACACCTACAGTGTGAAATCTAGCAATAACTACTGTGCTACAGCTAAACAGACTCCAATAGAAAGCAACAGCCTAGTGTGGTATCATTCCGAAGTGTTTATGCCCAAAGAATATCTTCATGTCAAAAACCCACCCCTGGTTACAGTAAATGGTAACACTCCTATCATAGGCAGCAGTATTTCTGCAAACCACCAGCACTAGGACAGAGGCATCAAGGATCTACCTACAGCTGACGCCATGGCCAAACCAGCAAGAGGCAGCTGCATGGCCTGCAAGATAAAACCCTGTAATCTTAGTCTTTGGGTAAAAATCAAGGAGGTTATTTCTTACCAGAAGTCTTGAATGTAACATGATCTCAAAGCACGTTAAAACTTAAGCAACAATTATTCCAGCTACTTAGGTACTGCTACCCAAGGAAGGCCCTAGTACTGATCCAAGGTGTGGACTCAGCTATGCATTAGTAATAGAGCAGGTAATCCCCTCCTAGCTGTCTTGGAAAACCCTTTCATATGTGATCATTACACACTATATTTGATACCTGTAGTCCTCAGTTTTTGTTATTGCCAGGAGATCCTGGCAGAATAAAGCAGACACAATGATGTTCTGAAAGAAGAGTCCACAATGAAAATGATTCCCAAGTTAAGAGTGGAGGGACTGATGGACAAGAAAAAAGGAACCGAAAGTCAACTGGCACATCAACCTTCAATTTCCCAGTTTGTTTGCTTTACCTTTTCTTAAAGTAAGATTCTTTTAAGATTTCACAGCACTAAATTTCTTAAGTGGATTAACAATCCTCGAAATTGTAAGAACTTGCAAGAACTTGCAGTAAGAGCCACTAGCATGCACGTGGCTCTTAGTGCACCCATTCATTTCACTTGGACCACCAGATGCTAACATATGACCTTTTGCAGCCTCTATGAAACCTGAAGAATAGAACCTTTAAAAGGAGTTTTTTGACCTCAGCAACAGCTAGCGCTTATGCACCAATATCAGTGAAGCAAGGGTGCTGCTCTCAGAACAGTACTTACAAGGAAGATCGCCAGACTACAAGATGTCCAGCCCCAACTGGCATGCCTCATTGCACAGAACATCTCCTTAAAGGACCAAGAATGGTGTAAAGCAAGACCGTCGGAGGAGAACCACCTTTTGGGAAGACACAGAAGTTCATTATTAAAAATGTATTGAATATGTTCTCCCAGTTGCATCGGTGCTGAACCTGCTAAGCAGATTAACAAAGGACAGCAGTTTGTCAGGTACCTGGCAAGTAGCCAGCACTCCAAGGGTTAAAACATGGACCTTTCCTCCAGAAGGCTTCATTGACTCCTTTGAAGCCATTAGTCTATTGTACAAATCCCTCCTAGTTTTGAGGATTATGGAACAAATACATTGTAATGCCTCCATAGGAACCTGGCCTGTGGGGTCACCCTGACTTTAGCTTGTGCATTATGTCCCAAGCGACAAAAATCGAAGCACACTAAATACTTCATGAATGTGAAATGTCCAGAGTTTTAATATCAGGAGCTTTGCTGCCATACATTTTGTCCTGAATGCATCTAAATCCACATTTCAGACTGATGAGGGAAGAGCTGATTTCAGTTGACACTCGCAACAGACAAATATAGGCAGTTTCAGATTTAGCTTAATAATAGTTCAGTTTATGTTGGGGTGGGGCTATCTAGCTTTATGTGTTATAGTAAAGCATGTCCAATAAAGTTATACACAATTCGTGCAGAAAAAAATTACTTCTATTGAAAGAAAATCTAAAAAAAAAAAGTTGGTCTGCTAAGACACTCAGAGACCCTTCACAGCTGGATGACACGAACTAACTACACAGTTTCACTGCTTTTGCCTCCAAGTGAGGAAGATATGAATGGAATATACGAGATAAAAAATTATCAGAGTCTCTTCAAGATTGTCACCTAACAAATCATGTCCTCATGACAGAGAACAGAAACTCTCTGTCCTCTTGGTAATAATAATAATAATAATAACAATAATAGTAATAATAAAAAGGACAACCCTTTACTTTCCACCTAATAACTGAGGCAGTGGAAGAATTTCTGCAGCCTCCCACACCCTCAGCTCAGCCTCACTCTGTTCCTTTTTTCATACAGACTTTTTTTGTACAGCAGAGATTTGCGTAGACTTGAAACTGCCTGACTTTGATAGGTAAATTCTGGCTGATCTCATCTACTGCTCAGTATACTCTGCATTAGTTGTATTTTCCCAGTAGACATGTCGGTCAAGATTTTTTTACCAAGAGAATTTCCTTTCTTGGCAGAGGCAGAGATCCCAGTAGCGCTCACTGAAGGATGGAAGAGAAAAGGAACACAGCAGGATTGAAATGCTGCCATTTAATATTTGAAAAAGTTAATAGCAGCTGGAAAATACTGACACTTTCACAGACACAAACATACACTACAGTATTTGGCTGTTTGCTTTGGGGGTTGCATTGTGTTTGTTAGTTTTTTTTAACAGAAGTATTCATGGAAATTATTGTGATTTTTTTTAATTATTTTTATTTGCATTTTGTTAATTATCCTCTAAGAAATAATATGCTGCGATCTCTCTCATAAATACAAACCTAAGACACTTCAGAAAAAATACGGATATATTCTGTTAAATTATATGTGAAGAAACATTTTACAAAGTTAAATCTCACTTTTCAGTCTCATACCAGGGGTATTCTTCCCTCCAGCTGAACACACTTTTACATTAGACAGTTTACCACTTTAAAGGTAAACTTCCCAAATTTATTCTTTATGAGCTACCAAAGAAAACAAGTTTTGCTTCCCAAGCCAAGGCTTTGCAAAATTGCATAGCAGTGGATACTTTCAGCCACTCTAATGTCTTGCTGCAATAATATCGTAACTTAACATCATCCCAGTGGAGACGGGAATGCACTGAAGCCTCTTCCATCACTGGAAGCATTCCCCCCTCTTGGCCTGATAACGAGCTTCAGTCCAGCTAATGTCTTTCTCTCAAACATCCTATGAAATAGCAAACTTGCTCAAAAAAAGGAGAAAATGATTTCTTAATATGTGAAATGACCCAGAAAAACTCAAGCAAGTGCCTGGAACTGGAAGCAGTGCAACAACTTCACTGGTGACCCACTGAACCAAGTCACTCGCCTGAGCACCTGGGCTTGGCCCTGCTGCTCTCCAGCCCTTTTTCTGCAGCCTTCCTTTGGCGCTGCTCTGCACTGGGAGGATTTTCGAACTCTCCCAAAGCTGCATGCCATATTGCTACGGCTGCTGTGCAACATTGCTAGTCTTTGTATTACCTTCAGCACTTCACTTATTTCTAAAACTAGGGTAAGGCCATTGCTGGGCTTACAGAGGTGCTGTGTGCTCTCAGTAAGCATGGATGAGTCCTGAAGACTGCTTCTGTGCTAAACAACAAGCACTCACCACACAGCACGCTGAGCTGCTATGGCTGCATGACAAGCAAAGAGCAAGAAAGCCAGTCTCACGCTGCAGTGATTTCATTGCCATCCAGCACTCCAATTTTTCCTCTCCTTACTATGGACAGTTCATGTTTATTAAGGGACTCCATTAGTTTTCAACCCCCCTTCACCTTGCTGCAAAATGTTTTTTCCTCCAGGGCTATAGCAGCAGCTGGCATGCTATTTCCTTCTGAGGTGTAGCCAAATAATGGCCTTTTGGAGGGGGATCTGTTTCATGTCTTTTCTCCATATGTTCCTTTCAATTGAGGGGTTTAATACACTCATTTTCACAGTAGCTAAGTGTTTTTTTTTTCTTTTCTGTATCTATTATTGAAAAGAATAAATGTGCAGAAGGCAATGAGACACAAGAGTCAGGTCACTACACCAAAGCTTTCTTTTGGGAGTGTTTTTCTGAGAGAACTGGAGAGAGTGGGGTTTAGCCTTGCCCACAATTTGATCCACTTGTCTGGAGCACAGGGAAGTAAGTCATGCTTACATGAGACAAGGGAACAGTCTTCCTCTAGCAGTATACAAGTACTTTTTCCAGATCCAGTCAGATGCATTGTCCCTAGTTCAGAGGATAGCATTTGCTGTAGTATGACTACTTCATTTGGGGTCAGGAGTTTTTACCAAGATGGCTATACACCAAAGCAGATGCAGACAGACTTGAAAAGCACTATGTAGGTAGGTAGATAGACAGATAGATAACTCTGGAAATACTGGGAGGGAAACAAGCAATAGTAAGAGAAGCCTGCAAAAGTGTACGTCTGCGCTGTCAAAGACCTGCTATCATAGCCTAGCCTAAGAGCGTTATTATAGTTTCAATATAACTGGATACACTCTAGGGGACTTGACCTGTTTAAAATACACGCTACTGCCTATGAATTCCTATGTATCTGTGCATAAAGCACAAAAACAAAGGATCAAGCCAGGGAAGTGAGAAAGCTGAGGGAAGGAGCAGAGAAGCTGGCAGGTGATGGCAAAATGAATGTTGTGTCCTCCCCTGACACGCCCCAAATGTTTTGTTCTGAACAGCACCTCAGCAACAGTGAACAGTTTGGAGGGACATGGAGCAAATCAACTCAGGAAAGCCATCTTGTGCTGAGGAACACAATGGAAAGACACAGCAAGACACTTTGCCTGGGAATTTGGGGAGGCAAGATACAAACAGCAAGGAAGTGTGAGACCTCAGAAAAATAAGAAGTTAATGTCTAGGCAGCAGCACCCAGTAAGCCTGGGGTGTAAGAGCTGCCCTTTGAGAGATCCTCTCGTGTCCAACTGCTTCACTTTTCCTTCCATAGCATCAGTAACACAAGCTCTCTCCCTAGTGTAACCATATTTACGTAATATCAGTAGAAGCATCAGGTCCTGGAGATACCCACTGTTCAAAGTTTTGACAGATGTATACTTACAAGAAAGGTAGAAGGTAGGAAGTTCACCAATCTACAGACTGTTCTGGTGAGACATTAAGGTCCTCACTGCCAAATGCCAGGTGTCCTGCTTTTCCTCTGCAGAACCATTCCCAGTTCTTTACAGATGGGCAGCACCAACAGATCATTCAAAACAGCCCAAAAGGGGAAAAAGCCCCAGTTCCTCTCCCGAAGAACTTACAGCCATGAGCTGGTACACGTGAACACACTTGAAAATATCAGAGGCACACTGAGGTGTATTTCTTAAACCATTCAGAACTGATTTCACTGCTCAATTTGCACTCCATGCAGCATGTCTTGTGAAGAGAAAACAAAGGGCACACCAGACCACACAGAGAAGCAATGTAGTTACCAGTGAAACGTTTATTAGCTTAGGAAAAGAAACACAAAGGCTTCTGTTCAGAATTTCACCCTCTCCTCACCATCCTCTCCTCATCTACATCATCTTCCTTGCCTGGGCTGTTATTTTACAGCTATCCACTTCACAAAGTTGTAGTTTATTTAAAGCAACACTTTATAGTGCAATCTCACTGTCATTATTTAGAAGTAACTGTCTTAATTCTCAAAAGCAAGACAAGAAATGCACCTCCAGAATAGGCTGTAACAAAACCAAGGATCTTGAATTTATCCTCATTGGCTGAGGTCACCTCATCACTCAGAAGAACTGCATTCAAGTGAAGACAAGGGGATGGGAAATATAGATGCCCACACCCAGTAACAATAAATTCCATTTTCTCTGCAGTGCTATTACGTGTTTCCCTCTCATAGCTCATACTTTTCATTTATATTCCCTTAGCTTCCACTCACTGGGCTTTTAGCATTTCTCGCACCAAAGGTTCTCCTGCCTCTCTTTCCTTTATGCCGGACTGTTCCCGTTCCCACTGTACCTTGCGCTCTCCTTTCGTCCTGTCCTCTCTGGCCCTGCTTCTCCCTCTCTCCCCCTCTCTTCCCAGCTGCAGCGCTTTCTGTTCCTCTGGCACGGCATCACAGAGTGGAAGCTGAATAATAAACATGCATAAAACACAAAACCACTACTCAGTCAGTGTATGTGCTGTCAGTATATACGCTGACTACCCATCTATTTCCAGAGATCCCGAAAGAGCTAAGGAGCTTTATGCTATTAATATACTGTGGAAAGAGGAAAAATTCCCACCAGAGGCTTTCAGCTACTCCACAGTGCCTCGGCCTGCACTTTGAGGCTTTGCACAATTTTCTGACTTGCCCAGGTTTTAAATCAAAGCTGAAGGCCTATATTCCTGCTCTCTCTGCTGGAATCAAGCAGTCTGGAAGGAGTCTTCATAAACACCAAGCGCAATGCCAAGGAGAGAGAAGAATAACCAAGGAGACAACTCACTGCATTGGCTCCTCTGTTTCTCTGGCAGGACTCCCTGGCTTCACACAGAATATGACTGACTTTGTTGCTTTCAACATTTTCTTCCATTTCGAAATATTTTACTCATTAGCAATCCTCCTTATGCTCAGAACAGGAGATACCAATCAAGCTCTCTTCTTCCTAGCTGCGAAATTCCTTGATGCCGGCACTTGAAAAGCTGCCCCTTTCCACCATGCTTATCTTCCCAGGATTTTTGTTGTTCTCACTTAGCCCTCTGTTTCTGGAGAAGCTCACCTGCCCTCAGATGTTTGGATACTGTCTTCTAGGCTGATGATTCACACACACAGTCTTTTGCCACTAATACAGTCCCTCATCCACAGCCCTGGCTGTCTATCACATGAATTTTTTGTCAACTTTGTACCGGGTTCATTCAGCCCTTCCTGCTCCAGCTTCCTCTAAAGTCATTTTTGACTCTCTCTTTGACATCCACCATGAAGTCTGCCCATAGCCCAGACCCAGTGCTCACTCAGTCTCAACGTCATCCAGAAGCCATCCTTCTGATTCCACCCTCCCAAATGTCTCCCTGCTTATTCTACCTTGTTCTGGAAACATCTTTGAGGCTCTCCCACACATACCATCCTATTTCAGTCTTCACTAGATACAACCACCAGAACTGATTCACTTCCATCTCCACTTGAGCCTGTCAAAATTCACCAAATCTTGTCGCTCACTTCCCGTCTGTAGTTGAACCAAATATAAACATCCAATTTCTAATTCAAAGTGTTCTAGTTCAGTTTCTCCTTCTCTCTCTTTAGTCAGGCCTCTCAGCATCCCTCCTCCACCAGGTATTGGACAGGTAACCAACTTTTCTGCAGTGCATTGTGCTTTGTAAGGTCTCCCAAAGGGAGAAGTCTCCATGCTCAAGTTTCTCCTATGGGCCTGCTTCTGACATGCTCCAAACTGTCAGCTGATGTAGTCCACGTAATGTGTCCCTGTTAGGCCTTTCCTTAGTTCCCCGCTGATTTCTCCCTTCTCATTGTCTCGATGCACAAGTTGCTAGTCCTGTGTCTGGAGATGCAACGAACGACTGACCCCATAAACACGTTAAAACCATCATACCACCTCTCAGCATACATTGCAGTGCTGATGCACTGTCCTCTGAAACAAAGCCTACAGAAAGCAAGGGTGCCTTCGCAAACCTACTACAAGCTGGACAGAAGAGTCATCTCTTACCCCCAGCAAAACTGAGGCTCCAAGAACAACCACTGAATGGAAATCACAAAAACCTGCTGAATGAATCCCTTTGGACGAGGACTAGCCATCAGCCCAAGAGAGACAGTCACCGTGCAGTAAGAACATCACGCTCTGCTAGCAGCAATATTGAAAAGCCAACCTTCTTGTCCTCTTCTAAGCAGTTTGCTAGAAGACACAGAAAAGACGTGGTAGAGGTAAGTGCTAGAGTATTTGTGATATTGGCTGTATGTAGCTGTGGCAACCATACCACATGGCAGCCCAAGGACACGCAGCAAAAAGTGAGTCAGGATCTGCCAATCATTTGTTGACTTTTCAGACAAAAAGGGCAAAGGAGCCCCCCACACCCCTATCTCATGTGAGAGCTCTGTAAAGCAAACCACACAGATAAACGGTATTTGCAGGATCAGGCTGGATTGTTTCCAAAGCACATATTCCATGCAGAAAGCTGCAAGAAAGAGTAGGTACTGAGAGGAGTGTGATAGCTTACTGCCCTAACAAATCAACAATGGAACTATTTGAGGAAAAATTGGTTGAGCTACTTACAATAATTTATTACTGTTGCTTTTACAGGGATAATAAATAGATAAAGTCTCCTAGTGCAACTTAAGTAAAACCAGAAACTGCAAATCCACATGAAGCTATCAATGAAAAAACAACACATCACAGTATAACTCACTTACTGACACCTCATTTTAAATATAAGAAAAAGTCTGCATTATTGACTAATCACTTCTGAAATGCAGTTTCAAAAAAGAAATCAGCATTTCTGATTCACCAGAATGCAAAGTAAATCAGCTTGAACTGCTCTTTTGACATATTTTTACAAATATGTAAAAAAAACTGGAGGCTTTCACATTTTATTAAAGAAAACGCTTGGCTTTTAGGTTGAGAGTTTGCTTTTTAACAGCCAAGTTTCAATGGAGCATTAGTTTTTATAGACAATATCAAAGCCTTCGTAAACACAATGCTATCAAAGGAAGCAATAATAGATGTCTTATTATAGTTACGTGAACACTATCATTTGGGGGTGGCACTAAAGCACCCTGAGACCCAGACACAGACCTGAAAGGCATTTTAATAAGTGAATTGTTGCTGGCTAAGTCCCCTGTTCTCCTCTGGCATAATAATCAACATGCCTCCTTTCTCATCTCCCTTCTGGGTCTCGTTCCTCTTTTCATACTGGCATAGGACAACATCCACGCCCCCACTGCCAGCAGTGCTGCTGCACCAGGACTTATCTCCCCACCTGTTCTGCATGCAAGGTAAATCCTCCCTTTACCCAACTCCACAGCCCTGCTTTTTTCCAGTACCCCACAGTGTCATCCAGATCCCCGTTGCTATTTTGATGGTTCTCATAGGCCTGCGGACAAGTTGGTTATTTCAATACCCACCCTATCTTTGATAAGGAGGGCAATTAGATTAGTTTACTGCAGGCAAAATCAATACCAAACATCTGTGGGGCAGATTAGCCATTGCTAATTAGAGCTTTTAGACATTATTCAAATAAAATGTATGAGGTTAATCAACCAAGGCGGAAAAAAATCCATAATATTCTAAGTCTGTCCTTGATTCTTCAACCTGGTTTACTTTGGAATTAGGTATGGAAAGAAGTTCCTGAAATAAAGGTAAGCTTTTCTAGTCTGGGAGTGACATGGAGAAGGGCAGTGTTATTTATCAGCAGGGAGAGGGGTATTCCATTATCATATCAGAGGTGCGATTCCGGTTTCTAGACATTTAACCTGATTTTGTGAGTATTTGGGAATTTACTTGAATAAAACTGACAAAAAAATCAGAGCTGTATATTTCAAGTCTACTTACTCTTAATGAATTATTTTAGTTACAGGTATTTATTTTTAAAAGACATTTTTAAAAATTGTACAATTATGTATGTAATTAACCAGCTATAACTCCATGGCAACATTTTCCCAAATTAGCCATTTATTTATTTTCACTTAAATAGCACTTTTAAAAAATATCTGCTACTGTATTTGGCATGTAAATGTCTATTTCAATACATACTTCATGCATTAATTTTCAGGCCATATAATGTATTACTTTAATATCTTCAGAGTAGACTGCAATTAGATAATATGTTCAAATATGAACAATACATTTTCAGTGCAGCTTCCTTTGAATGCTCACCCATAGCACATTTTGCTTAATAGGAATTTCCTCTGTAGGCTACTGGAATTCTCATTTCTGGAAAGGATCATTTCTCCATGCAATGACATATCTTTTCCCCAAAATTGTATTCTTAAGCATTGATTTAAAAGTACTGTAGGAAGATGAACATGTCATCTTAAACGTGAGCATGAGATGAACATGTCATCTATAATACACTTGGAAAAGTCTTTTTGATTCTTAATAATAATCACAAACTTATAAAGACAGAAAAGCTTCCTTATTTTTAATGTCTAAAAATAAACTTAATTATATCATCTAAGTAGAATTTTAGAAAGTGTAAGTATATGCACACACACTTTAAAGAGGTTTTCTACTTCAGAGATAGAACAATATATACACACATATATATATATATATTTTTTTTGGCGGGGAAAATATAAATCAACAAAACCAAACCCATGCTAGGACTCAGCTATCCAGTTCTCACTGTTCAAGGGAGAAATTGTGCAGTTTGGCAGAATAAGCCTAGGTTAGCTAAACATTCAAATTCATTTTTCCTAAGCTTACTGAATTCAAGCACATCCTTGCAAGATTTGAACTACAGCGTAGTTCATTTTTAAGTATATTTCCAAGTGCTTTAGCAAGCCAGGGCTTTGATAAGGCCCGAACATAGGGAAGAGAGAGTAGCAGGAGTCCCGCTGGGGCCACCATGCCTATCAAATATGGATCTAAGCTCAGGGGCTGACTTTCAGCCCTGCGCAGATTAGGGTTCAGTAGCAACACATTTGCAAACGTTCCTTAAATCTGGGTGAGAAAGGTTGGAGACCAAACCCTGTCTGTGCCATCACCCTTGTGAATATTGGAAAAGAAGAGCTTTCCAGTGATATGAAGGAGCGTTAAATGATGCCAACCTAACACCGCTATGTACAGCTTAAGTGCAAAAAAAAAAGGATCACCCAGGCAACAAATTCCCTAATTCCCTACAATTCGTTGCGGTTTGGGGCAGGCAGAAGCTGATGCCTGCCTGCAAGCAGAGCGCCTGTCACTGGTAACCTGCAAAATACTCTGAAAACACGTTTTGGTTAAATTGCTGGTAGTCTTCAGATCAGCTTCTGAGATCATTTGCTGTTGAGGCACGGTGTAGCTCCCTCACAGCTCTCCTCTGCACTGTGCTGGCTGGGGGGATGCCTGTGTGAACAGACAACGAAAACCACGTGGGTACCTTTCACAGCCCAAGGGACCTGACGACAGTCTCAGAGGAGGCTGGAGATGAGAATAAGAATCTAAGTGCTCCTGTCACATGCTATTGCCTATCTGCTGGGCCATCCTACTCTGCATATAGGTGTCTGCATTTTTTTCATTAGGATTTAATTTTTGCATTGTTTTTCCCATGCCTCTAACTTTTTGTATGCTTTTTTTATGATTATTATTAGACTATAGCACATTTTTCAGCTATTTGCAACTGATTTTTTTTAATATCTTCTCATCTTTACAAAGCAGCAAATACTTTTGAACCCACACATGAAAATATCAGTTTCAAGATGCTTGAGACCTTGCCTGGCACCTCGCATTCATCTCATCTCATAGGGATTTGGTACAGAATGAAAGAAATCTTATGTCAGAGTAGAGTAAGGCCATTAGCATTACACCCGTATAAAAGGCATCAGACATGTAATTTTATAAAAAATACATTTCCACAATAAAGTAATATCTCCAATGACGCACTTTCTGAATAATCCATTTTAGTTTCATAGTAGCTTGCTGCAATAGTATAGTATAGCAGTAGTACGATTACTACTATATTTGTACCCTTTTCTTTGGCTGCATTATACCTAAAAGCATATTTCTTAGAGGATTTTATTTTCAAAGACTGAAGTATTGGCTTTTAGGCAGAGTGACCGTATCCACAGCTTTCTGAAACAAAAAAGAAGGGAGAGTTTTCAAAGCTGAGCATCCAGGATCAGCAAAGCTACTGCCTTGCTTAAAAGCCAACTAGGGAGCCCATGCCACAGGGATGCCACCTTGGATGGAGCTCACGGTCTTGGGCTCCTGGCACTGTATTTAGAATCATAGAATGGTTTGGGTTGGAAGGGACCTTAAGGGTCATCTGGTTCCAACCCCCCTGCCAAGGGCAGGGATGCCACCCACTAGATCAGGTTACCCAAAGCCCCATCCAACCTGGCCTTGAACACTCCCAGGGATGGGGCATCCACAGCTTCTCTGGGCAACCTGTTCCAGTGCCTCACCACCCTCTAAGGAAAGAATTTCTTCCTAATATCTAATCTAAATCTACCCTCTTGTAGTTTAAAGCCATTACCCCTTGTCCTTCCACTACATTCCCTGATAAACAGTCCCTCTCCAGCTTTCTTGCAGCTTCCCCTTAAGTACTGGAAGGCCGC
>VXAL01016035.1:191342-205049 GCA_013399475.1 Chauna torquata | reverse complement strand
GACTGGTTCCAGTATTGATCCCTAAGGCACACCACTAATTACTAGTCTTCATCTGGACAGTTTACCACTGATTTCCACCTGCTGGTCCTGGCTGTTCCACCAGTTTTCAGTGCACTCACTATCTGCTCATCCGGCCCATGCTTCAGTAGTTTGTCTATGAGGATCTTAAGGAAGATGATGTCAAAGGCCTTACTGAAGTCCAGGTAGACAATATCCATTGCTCTCCTCTCATTGACCAGGCAACTCATTTCATCATAGTTTATCAAAATGATCAAGCTTGACTTCCCCTTGGTGAACCCATCCTGACTACTCTCGATGACTTTTGTATCCTTCATGTGCCTGGAAATGGTTTCTAGGATTAGCTGCTCCATCACCTTCCCAGGGATCGAGGTGAGGCTGACTGGCCTGTGGTTCCCTCGGTCCTCCTTCTTGCCCTTAGTGAAAATAGGAGTGACATCTGGTTTCCTCAAGTCTTCAGGCACTTCTTCCAAATGGCGTAATTGATCAGAGATTATCAAAAATGGCCTTGTGATGACATCTGCCAGCTCCCTCAGCACTTGTGTGTGCATCCCTTCAAGGCACGTGGACTGGTGTGTGTCCAGTTTGCCTAAGTATTCCCTAACCTGATCCTTGTCCATCAAGAGTACTTCTTCGTTGCTCCAGGTCTTCCCCTTGATCTCTGAGAAGTGCCTCAGCACTTGTGTGTGCATCCCTTCAAGGCACGTGGACTGGTGTGTGTCCAGTTTGCCTAAGTATTCCCTAACCTGATCCTTGTCCATCAAGAGTACTTCTTCGTTGCTCCAGGTCTTCCCCTTGATCTCTGAGAAGTGGGGTTCCTGAAGACTGGTCTTGCTGGTAAACACCGAGGTGAAGAAGGTATTCAGTACTTCAGCCTTTCCTATGCTGTGTCACCAGGGCCTCTGCTTTATTCAGCAGTGGGCCCACATTTTCCCATATTTGCATATGTAATCAAATTCCTAAAAATGTTCACAGGCAATATTTTCTGAGAATATACCTTTGAAATAATTTTCTGTATTAACATAAGGGCCTTGCCACAAGCATTATGTACAAGCAAAACTCTCTCTTCCCTTAGTGTATTAACATAAGGGCCTTATAATAAGTGAACCCATCTCTTCTGTTTCACAATCTGTTACATTATAATCATGCTCTACAGGCTGTTATTGCTGTTGGGGATAGATCCAGCTGGTACTTATTATCTTGACAGATTCAGTGTATAATAGGAAACTTCATGTACTTGTATCAGTTGACTATAACCTACTTTAAGAATAGAAAAACATAGTCTATTTAGTGGGTAGCTAACCACTAAAATAAAAGAATAAAAAATGTTCTGAGAAAATGAGGTTTATCTGGGTTTTCCTCCTCATTGGTATTCCTAGGGTTTTTTCAGGAATCTTATTTTCATACAATTTCTTCTAACCATGAACTGATAATTATTCAAATATTCAAGGAATAGATTTGTGGAATGACATCAGCCAAGTTCAAGTGTCTTCAGTGCATGTTGTATATCTCCATGTGCACAGCTTGCGATGTATGCATGGTAGCTGAACGTGGGCAGCTGCAAATCTACGTACAGGTTTCAAAAAAGCTGTACTTCTGTTTCAAAGTAGCACGTATCAGCAGGTTCATTTGCAAGCCTCAGAAATTTTTTGCCTTCAAACAATATTCTTCATGTTGTCATCATATTAACACTGGATAATGTAATAATACATTTTCAACCCTCAAATATGAGGTGTTAAATAATTCAAAAGAAACAGTTATATTTTAAGAAAGGACTTTTCTTTGGATGGCAAGTTTCGCACATTCATAATAGTGCTTAAAGCAGTGCACCCTTTCTGCACTGTTATTAGACATTTAAAATGGAAAACATTTTTGAGCTTGTCTTTCATTAGCAATATCACCTTTCTCTGCTTCTGTTTCTCTCTGCCTCTTCCCCCACCTCCCTCCCACCCACAATGTGCAGCTTTGCAGTGTTACTCAAGCCAATCCAAGCATCAGCTGCCTTGGAAATGGGCAGACCCATCTCTGGCAAGATGTTCCCACTTTGTGTTAGCACGGACACGTGATATGCCAGATACAGAAACTGATATGACTGAAAGCAACTTAAGGGAAAAAATTAGCTGGATCGGTTTCCTATAACGAGTGGTGCCACAGAAGAAGGGAAGGCAACATGTGGCCAGGAAGGGGAACGGAGCAGAGCAGCGACCCCATTTTGGCAATCGTGGCACCAGCCTTCACTTGCCCTGTTAATTCCTTATCATTGCAACTTTTATTACCTTTGCATGATGCTGGCTGATTCCTTGGTTGTATAGAAATGTGCAGAACTTCACTGGTCCTGCCACCTCGTGCAGTTTTCTGCCCTGTCCCCAGGCAGTCAGTGCAGCCTGCAGTCAGGTTTGCAGAACGCAGGATTCCCGTCTGTGCTACAGCATCTGCTCACTCCCGCATCCTGTGAAATGCTGCTTTAGGTGATGCCACGCTCGCACTGTAGCTAAACCACCTACTGCAATAGTTTTTTCTACAGATGATGCGACACTGCAAGTGGATCTTCAAAGAAGAGGGAGAGACGGAGGGGAAAATTTAGTGCTGGAGGCTTCAGAAGATTGTGATGTTGACTTTCTCCATTTAGACATTAAATACAATTTCAGGTGAGGTATGCTAACATTAGTTGACCTATTCTCCTTATATTTTAGCTGTGCTCTTTCCTTGTATTTTTGTTAAGCTCCCTGTGTGCACATACAGCAGAAGATATATGTGCTCTGTGTATGCACTCAGCAAAGGAAGCTTCAGTGAATCTGCAATTCCACCTATGGTGTTTGTTCTAGGCGTAAACTGAAGCAGCGTTGTTGCTACAAAGGCAAGTGGCTCAGCTTTGTTTCAGCAGAGAGGAATTCCCAACACTCCTTATGTAAGTGTCTGAAGGGGGTTAGCAAATGGGTAATAAACGTGACTCTCAGCTCACTAAAATATGATTTCAGCTCCAATGCAGATTGTGGGATGAACACACGCTTCCATTTTCTTCTTCTCTCACTTTAACTTCATCTTCACTTGTACTATTTTTCCTCATATTTCACACACATAAAGGCCAAATTTAATTAACTCCTGCCAAAAAAAAAACAAAAAACCCAAAACCCAAACCCCAGTGATTCTTGGGTCTATTATACACACAAAAATCTTTCTCTAAATGAGGTTTTGTTTAAATTTCGTGATCTGTGTATTAAAATGATCAGTTTTATTTTTTAACAGAGGAAATACATTGTAAAATGCTTCTGTTTCCCCCTTGATTTACAGATATGAGGTGTGCTCATTGGAAAGTATGATTGCCTTGAACTCTGAACCCTGTTCAGCTCTTAGTTTTGGGTAGCTGGTTTCATAATGGTTAACTTCACTTGAGCTCTCAACTTCTAAGAGCTAAGCCCTGGTTTTCAAGGAGGTAGAAGAATGTAGGCAAGCACATCATCTGGTATCACATCAAAACCCCAAGTTTTATTCAGTACAGTATTTTGAGGTAATGCAAGGAATTAAGAGGCAGTCTAAGGAAATGGGGGTCTGCGAAGAATGTGCAGGTTACCTTTAGTGAATGCTCTCAAGTGTATGAGAGGACATTGGCACTCAAACTTGGTCATTGCTCTGTATGAGGCTTTCTAAACTTCTTGACATTGCAGCCTCCTGTTAACTCAGGTGAAATGACTTTTTTTGCCAAAGTGGGCATATTAACCAAATACAGCAATACAAATGAGTACTATTTAACTTTACTGAACAGCTTGCAGAGAGCGTCTGCCTAGGGCCCACGATGCCCTACAGTACAACAGCCGTACCACCTGCCTTTTGCCCCTGGTTCAGAAGACCTGCATCAGAGTCAGCAGGTAATGCTCTGTAGGTACCTGGTGATGGGGTCATTGCAGTGCCTGTCTGGAAGTGGGTATTTATCGGGCTAATTGCAAAGGCAAGTTCGTACCTGCTGAGATCATGGTGTCTGTGTGTTACAGAAGGTATGAAAAACACTTCTGCAAGCAGGTTGAATACAAATGCAACCGTTCTTGGTGCCTGTCTAACCCTGCACAGAAAGCTGTGGCAGCAAAAGCCAGCTGTGTGCCTTCAAGTCGCAGGTGGAGGATTTGTGTTTTCCTCTGCTGGACCAAAGGAGACTGTGCTGGAGGGTGGTGTTGCAGTTAGTTAAGCTAGAGAGAGGCAGGTGTCTGGTTTTAGCACCTTACAGAAGTGCTGCTGTGAGAACGGGCTACACAAGCACAGTGGTTGCCTGAACTAGGAAGGGTGAAACAGTATTTAACACTTCTGAACTGGGTTTGTGTACAGTTGAAATTTATTCTCCTTCACCAGGGCCTGGAGCTTTCAAAAGGTGAAGGAGCGATTGCTTCTTTGTCTGTATGTGCATGTGTAGCATCATATATATCTACAAGTCCCAAATGTGATCTTAACTAACATGTCTTCTCTAATGTTACAGATAATTCCATTTAGCCCTAAGATGCTTGTCTTTTATCTTTAAGTATCTATATTTTTAGGCAGAATGAGACTTTGTATTTTACTGCAACACAAATGAGCCACAGCACACAAGCTTGACTGTTAAGGCCAGTAAATATAGTGTTAACCATTCTTGGAACATGAAGCTTAGTAATGCTTGTAATATAAACACATAGTTAGAATTCAAGTCTGAATTTTTTGTCGGTAAATTTTATTTGGTAACAGTTCTGGCCCGTTCTTTTCTGTTCTTTTAGATAATCCCAAGGCTGAGGGGGTTGCTTTTGCTTTCAGTACTTGAGGCATAATGACTTGTCATAGGAATGTGATGATAGTTCAGAGAGCTTGTTTGTTTTTGTTTGTTTCTTTAAGCCTTTAACATATATTTTGTTTCTCTAGCTGATCTTGCTGTTAACAGCGGCTTTGTCTTTAGCTTACTGGTGGTTAACAGTCTCCCCAGAGTGGTGACTTGCAGTAACTGCAGAGCAGCTCCTTGCATGAGCACTTTATGTGGTACACGTAAGAAACTCAAATCTGAAGTATACTGCAGTCCAGCTATATTTTAAGGATGCACGGTCAGGAACACACTGTTTTATCGATTATTACTTATGCAATCTAAACTTTACCTCTTTCTGTAAGACTTCAAGTGCATAATTAGTAGAGATAAGTCACATATTAAAAAGCTTACACCTGTGAACTGCTTTAGATCACATGCAGCATATGGTACAGCAGCTACTACCATCTCTAGTTACTTTCGCATTTAGGTCAAAACTAATCTCATACTTTTGGATTACTTGTGATCTATATTATCTAATGAGGTGATAGTATTACAGGTTCACATCCTACACATAGGTGATCTCTATGTATTAGGTTGTTTTACTACAAAATAATGATATAGCTGAACTTGAAATACTTTCCCAGTGAGATTAGGTTATTCAATACTAACATTATTATTTCCTGAGTAATTGCATAGAGCTGCTCCCCATTCAGACAGCTGGTTCAAGCCCCCCTTTCAATAATGTAAGCTTAGACAAGTAACTTTGATACCTACATTTAGGATCTCTTTATCTGGAAGCGATCTCACTCTTGCAGCCCAGTTCAGCTGTCCTCACATGGGTATTTATTGAAGGTGCCATACGGTGTCATCCCATCTGGTCTCCACATGCTATTCCAAAAGGGCGCGGATCAGTCGCAGGTATCGGGCACTGTGGTGAGCACATGTGGGCCGTCCTTGGACACGAGGTAGGGGCAACTAACTGAGTTCTAAGCATTTTCCATCCCAAGTAACTATCTCAATTACTGGCTGTTCTGTGACATAATCCTATTGCTTCCTTTTTCTAGTCTTCCCTGAAATTCTTCCTAGCAGTTGAGAAAACTCTTCTGACTGATTTTTTTTATAGTTGTTCTGGTATTCTGAATTGTTTTGATTTAAGATACTGAATTCTAATTTTTTGTTCAACAACTGCTGATATGTCACATAACAGCTACATATTTTAAATCAAAATGGAAAAAAAAATAGACTGCTTTGAAGTCTCAAAGGTCATTTTGTTCTTAAAAATAGAACATTCAAAATGTCTGGGATCTAGGGAATTTTTTTGTTTGCTACTTTTAGTACCTTAGAGGTCTGTAAGAGAAATGTGAAGACTGATAAGAAAATCTGAAAATGAACGGGTGAGTGTGCGAGGATCAGGAGGAATGGCTGAAGGAGGAATAAGAGAGTGGCAAGTCTTGATGGCATTCAGTCAGCAGCTTATCAATGTCACAGCACATGTTGAACACAATTTCTTAGGACAACCAGACTGCAGGTGGGGAAAAAAAATAAGGGGCGGGGGGGTGAAAGGGGGCCTGAAATGGACTACATGCAGGCTAATACAAATGATTGTCTGGAGCTATTGAGAGATGATGGCAAGACTTGGAGCCATACAAAATCCAAACAGAGAGATGAAAATTAGTGGTTAAACCAGCTATGCCTATCGTTGACTCTCAAAAGTAAGACAGAGGATGGAGAGAAAAAAGGTAAAAATCCCTGCAGCTCCTGAAGTTCACACCCAAGACCTGCATCCTCTTACCAACCTCAAACCCAGCAGACATGAGGACTGTGTACCTGGTGCCCCTTGTCCTCTGTGTCACTATGAGCAGTCCTGGGCGGACCACTAGGACACACACATCTTGGGGCTTGTGCATGTGTGATGTAAGAGGATGAAAATTGCCTTCCGAACTATAAAATGAGTATTGCTACGTTGCTGAACTTTGTTGCTGGGATATTGCAGCATTACAAGTTCCCTTGTTTCCACAGGCTTTACTGCTCAAATGTGTCCAAGGTGACCTAGAAGCCTCTGATAACTGGGCTAGCTGATCCTAACAGCTCAGGACTTACTGTGTTGGAAGAAATGACTGACTGCAGGGATCTAGCGTTTCTGCAGACAGATACTGGGTTGATTGTATATGCAGGCATAATATAGTGATATATTTTTCTGAGTTATCCAAGCATGACATTCCATTGGAAAAAGCATTTACAATGAAACACAGTATATGTATCCTTATGCTGTCATGAATCAGCATTGACTGTTGACAATTTAACTTACATTTCTCTTTTGAAAAAGGATCTCTGGCATGAAACTGTCAAATAATTATTATCCAGTATTTATTGTGTGATAGCATCCAAAAGATCCAATTCAGAATGGACTACTTTGTAGCTTGTATTGTTATTAAAATATATATATATAATGGCAATGCCTGGCTGAAAGGGGGTCTAATGCTAAGTTCTGGATTTAAACAAAAGCTGGGCAGAAGCATAAATGCATTAGAGTAGCAGGGAGTTCAGTTTTCAAGTGCTAAGCTGACAGTGTATGAGAGTGTATCAGGGGTGTGCTTTTTAAGTCGATCTGCTGACTATCCCCACATACAGTACTTTGGTTTGTCTGGAGCAGTCTCAGAGTGAATGAACTGGATTCCTCGTGGGTGAAACTACACTGAGTGAAATGCTCCAGGAGCCACCTGATGTTAGCCAGCCACAGATGGGTGTTATTGTGGGTAAAGATGAGAGCTAGTCCAAAGTAAATAAGCAGACAAACCCTAACCATGTCTAGTGTGGATGTCAGGTCCTCAGGATCAAGTGGTTTTCATTATAAATCTGCTTCTATTTGTCCACAGGATCACCTGGTGGTCTACAATGACATGCTACCACATGCTGCCATGCTCCGTAGGTGGTGTGCGACTCCACAAGATGTTGCCATGGCTGATCAAGAAATGCTGCAGTGCTTGGTGAGTCGTGAGCTCACCACAATTTTTTTTCTGGTAAGTAGTCTGAAGCTTGAAGTTGGAGTGGAATGTAGGGAGGTATAGTGCGTGGGAGAGAGGAACCTTCAGATACTCTTTCCTAATTCAACAGTGCCTCCTTGTCCCAAATGAAAGCAGTATTGTGGGTTCAGAGCAGTATATACAGCAAGTTGGACAGAACCTTTCCCTCAGGAGCTTATGTCTGCTAATAGGAGCTTATAAATAACTGAAATAGTGCCTTCAAGAATAAAAAGAACGCTTCCTCCTGAGCTAGAGCAATATATTTTCAGGAAACAAGTGTCTGTAGCTAATCAGTAGCCTCTGCTGTTTCCACAAGCAAATTAGACTTTTTTTTTTTTGAGATCTTGTATATACATTCGACATCAAATTAGTGACATTCCACTTGTAAATATATTTTTACTGGATTCAAGCAAATTGATTTGTGCATGAGTGATGTTCTGTGACACAATTACAATGTCTTAATATTATCTTCCGTGTTACTTGCAAGAATGTCATTAGTGTAATAGGAAATTGTAGTTATGACTGAAAGCATATGTCTACTATGGGTTTAGTTATCATATTAAAAATGAATGTCTGAGAGATGCATTGCACTTTTTATTAAAGTTTAATCTTGTATCAAAAATAGCAATAATATCACTGGAGACCTCATAGTCCCACAGTGTAAATTGTCTGCTCACAAGACAATTATTGAAAGGAAGATGACTATCCTTTTTTGTTTCTTCTTGGCTAGTAGATGTTGTTCACATAAAATAACAATGTTAAGGATATGTACTTCCACAGTACAGTAAAGTTTTCTGCAGTGCTTCTGTAAAGCATCTAACAGTTATTTCCACAGATGCCTTAGATAAAGGGCTAACATGCTGCAATTCTAGAAAAATAAGGATGAAAGTGTACAGTAGCAGCTGCTGTCAAATTCTCTTATAACAATGACAATGAGATCGAATGGATCTGAGTTTGCTGTGAAATTTGGCTGCCAGACCTTAAAGTGCATGACAGGGAGCAGCAGTACTCTGTTGGTATGTAGGTTGGCAAGTCAATGATTAATCACTGTACCTAAAAGCTGCTGCTATTCTCTGGTCTCTGGACCTACCTGGAACACACCTGGAGTCATTCTCAACCTGTTAATGCTTGGAAAATCAGTACAGGGCAGGCACATGCATACGGGTTCTTGCACGTAATGTGAAAATACAGTAATGGTAGGGACTGTTCCCCGTATGTGCCACCAGTGAGGCTGATGGTGTGGAGCAGGCTGTACTCGTACAGACGTGTCCAAGAAGAACTCTTTAAGTATCCAGTAGCAATACCTCAAGCATCTTTCATTTGTGAATCCTATTCCACAATTAAATTCTAAAATCCACTTCCTCTTTGGCATGTACCCTTACAGCTGAAGTGAAGGATGTCTCACTGCTTCCCCACTGTTTACTGCTAAATTAACCAGCTAGTAACACTGTTCTCTCTGCCTTCACTGAGGAGAGAAAGGCTATCTTGCTGGGTGATTTATAGCATCTCACTTAAATGCTATGAATTGCACCAGGAAGGACCTTGTTTCTTTTCTCTTGACTACAGAAAAGACCTTAGATCCAAATTAGGTGTTTAGGCTAGATAATATGAACTCTTTCCTGTGCTGACAATGCTACACTCAAGTTATTTCAGATATTTGAAAATTAATTTCGTATTTTCATATATTCATGCATTTTTCTCTTTATTTCCAATAGCTCCCTCTCCTACATAGACAGAATGTTTCTCTAACATCAGGAAAAGAAGCTGATCTCCACTAACAAGGCACTGAGTGAGACTGGAACATGAAGAAATCAAACTAGGAAAGCTACAGGGTGGGAAAATGGGGCAGCTGAAACTTCTGTTGTCACTGAGATGCTCTAGAATCTGGTAGACAAGAGGAAGAAGAGTTAGAAAGCACTTGACTCTAGCTGTAAGCAGTTATGGCTACAAAAAAAAAAAAGCAAAAAAAAAAAAAAAAAGCTTAACTTTAACAACAGCTGGTTTTAAGCCTTTCCAGCAGTTAACATCAAACTGCATCAGAAGGAGCTGTGAATAATAGAGGCTCCAAAGTCCTGTTTGTTATGTAGAAAGAAAGAAGAAATGTTTTAGAGAATAACATTTGCTGCCCCCAAGGCAGAGAAATTATTTTTTCCAGGGGCAGGCACATCATTTGTAAGGGGAACTCAAGCCTTAGAGAAAATAAATAGTTGCAAGTAAGTAATGGAAGGTCACTGGACCAAGGTTCAGAGCTAGATTATGTACCTACCAATGTGACAAATAAAAACCATATGTTCTTGGACACAGTGTAGCCTGTGATTGTTACCGTGATAGCTGAGAAATTACATGAAGCAATTAAGGAAATATAAGATAAGGTGTGTATTTACAAGAGTGAGTATTTTAGTATCAAGCAATGCTGAAAGTACATGTTCCTGCTTGCATGTTTGGCAGGAGGCAGCCATGTATCTGCACAGACTGCCTGCCCCTGCCAAGGGCAGCGTAATTTCATTCTCTGTGGTGAATGCTGTAGAAAGGTTATTTTCGGACTGGAAAATCTAATTGAAAGGCTGGAATTTTCTTATATTAAACTCCAGCTAATAATGACATGGCAAAAATTCTTAAGGCTTTCAGACTAAATGAAGCACTAAAATCAAACAAACTGTAGTGATATTCTGTAGCATATTTGGTGCTTCAGGAAAAAATCTTGCCAGCAAGATAGTAGGCAGATAATTTTTTTTTGCACAGCAGGAAAAAAAAAAAAAGACCACAACTAACTAACTTTAATGCTTGCCTGTGATACTGTTCTAATCTCCTTGAGATAAACTCACCAGAGTGTTACAACTAAAAAAGTGATCATGCTGAGTAATTTTTTTTCTTTCCGTATGTTATGTATTTTTCGGCTGTAACAACCTGTGACAATGGGACAGAGTTTGCTGAGGCTGAATGTAGTAAGTTTGTGGAAGAGGGGAGATTTAGACGTGATGTTGCTAGAGCCAAGTATCTCCAGTATAACAGTGTATTGGGAAGTGGTATCGATAATCTCATGCTAGAAAAGACAACAGAATCACTGTAATCCACATTTAACATTGTTAAATTGCAGAGTGATGTTAATGAAACATAAGTAATTTGCTAATAATTTGGTCGCTACTTAGAAGGATGTCTGTTGTTTGAAGGTGAAGTTGGGATTTGCAGATTTATGAAGACCTGGATAAGAAAAAAAAAAAAAAACCACCCTGTAAATCTAGTAAAGCTTGGCATGATTTAGGGTGCAGGGAGTTCTTACTGTTTCATGAAAATGATGGTGTGCATTTATCAACACTGTGCATTGAAGCACTGTATAATTATCAGGTCGGTTGTAGAGAGGCAACCTCCTATAATCACGAAAGCTTGCATCCCCAGTTTAGCTATCCACTGTGGAGAAATAAACAATGTTTTTACTAACCCTCCTAGAAAGGTGTAAGAATAAAAGGTTGTAAGTCTTCCATTTTGTCTAAGAAAGGAGCAGTTGCTGTAGACGCTATGTCTGCACCTCCATCCTCTCTGCAGCCAGACTGGATATGGAAAGAGTTAAACTAGATCTAAGTAAACTGGTGTCTACCTGAGCACACAAAGATTACTGCTTGATTTCTGGAAGTGTCATACCTACATTATGGTGGCAGTGTCTGTGCTACTTAGCCATCACTGCAAAGCTAGCTGGTCAGGAGCATACTGTGAGGATGTTGCTGTATCGCTTCTGATGCTGGAGCTGGTTCGGTGATCCAGTCACTGCTTTGTTTTGTACAGCAGAGATGTGCCTTGTGTATAACTGCTGGGAAACAAAGGCCAGTGCTGTCACAAGAAATAACCTTCAAAGACTCATGACTTTGGCATCCTAGGTAGCTACATACTTTGGAGAAATAAGCAACACTTATTGAACTTGAGATGGGCGTGAGATAAGTGGGTCAGACTTGGGCATTTGCCTGAAAGAGCACCACCTTTGTCAGGTCAGTGTTGACAGGGATGGATTAAAGGCAGTCAGTTACTGAGCCAGGGAATGCTGCAGCCAAGGTGTGGGGGAGCTGCCCCCGTTGTGACAGCCGAGCCTCCTGTATGTTTGGGTTTCTAGATGACATGTAAATAGCACTTGGCTCTCTCGGATAATTTGAAAACTGCTGTGGAAGGACTGCTGAATGAAGAGTCACATTCAGAAAGAATTACTTTAACCTCAAGCAATGATAGAGCTATGATGTAGGTTTGTACTAGTGGGGTTTGTCTGTCAGCACTGCTACTTTAGACTAGTAGATGTTTAACCTCCCAGTTACTTATATTGATGTCTTTGGAATAGCTGCATATTGCCATTTGCATGTGGACTTGCAATAGACTCAAACCTGTTGATATATTTTACTCTGGCTCTCTAGGCCATATATTTAATGAATTGTGAAGTGGTACTGATATGTGAGATAGCATTATAAAACAACTTGTGTTTTATAAGTCCAAAGTACTACCTGTAATGGATTTGTGTGTGAATGGTATGAAATAACTGTTTCTATGTTTGGAAAAGTTGACTTTATCTACAGTTTTGGGGCAAAAGCACAACTGTAATTTGAAGGTATTGTATTTTTAGCTCAGTATCATACTTTCTAGAAAAGTATTAGAGAGGGCAATGAAGCTGCAGTGCAATTCCAAGTAGAAGTTCCTTTTCCAATTAATTTCTGAGATACACAACTGAACATTCCAGATTGTGAATATTTATTTCAGTAAGGCCTCTGTAAGAGTGCATATTATTGTAAGGCAGTTTATAGAGCAAACGAGCTAGTGTCAATGTACAGTATTGTTCATTAAATCAATGAGAGCTGCTTTTGACTTCAGGTTTGCTCAGGTTCACAGATGAATTCATTCACATCAGTCTCAGAAGTTGGCTGTGAGATGTGTTAGCCTCCCAGTGAATGCATTTGCATTTATTTGTTCTAGGACGTGTAGGTGCCTTGCTAACTGAGGATGCTACTGATTAAAATAACTACATGGGTTTTTTTTTTTCTTCTTTTTAAGTATTGTAGAGCAACTCACTGGGTTGATGTCCCCACTGAAAACATCCAAACAATTGCAGTGGGCTTTATGAGGAAATACGGTTGGTTCGATGTGTTACACTCCATTCCCTTATCTAATGTTGTGTTGTAATGAGAGAGGCCACCATGACTGATGAAAGTAATTGTTTGGTGCTGAAAACTTGTAGCACTTTTAGCAGTTAAACTCAAGTTACCTTGAGCAATATCAAAAATTGGTACCAATCTACCCCAAAGTCCCCATTTCCTATTAAAACCTAAGTGTGAAGTGTGTGTGGGGGGGTGGCGGAACTTGCAGGATATAAGATAAATAGAGATAAAAAAATAATTTGGATAGCAAACTTCATAACTTTTTGCTTTGGAAGTGCATGCAGAACATAAATATTCCTACTCCAACATCATAGACGTCTCTTAAAATATTGAATTACTCTTTCTTCTTAACCTGCTGTGTTCCTGCCTCCTCTTTCAGCCTGTTTTGCAGACAAGTCTGTGGCTTTGCACTGTCCCAGTTGTACCTGCTGCAGACAGACAGGATGCAAACACCCGAATGCCCTCCATTCAGTGCAAGATGGATGTCACTCTGAAGCCACCCCGGCACCACCTTTCTGTAGGGAGTGACTGGCTGGTGTTTAGAGGGCTGGTAACAAGCAGACTGATACAAGGGGGCATTGTGTGGCAAGCAGCACAGGGAAGAAATCAAGAAAGGAACCGGAGAACTTTTGAGTTAGTGAGATTTACCCAGGAGATGAACGAGTTGTGGCAAAATTGTGTCACAGAGACCTGCCGAATGGGTTGTGGTGAAAAAGGCAGTTCAATGCTACAATCTCACCCATGTTTATGGAAAAAGAATTTAAAATTCCCGCCCCCCCCC
>VXAL01016035.1:166787-191322 GCA_013399475.1 Chauna torquata | reverse complement strand
TTACTTTCTTTCCCTGTCAGTTAGCCCTCAGTCCCAAACTCTGAGGTGGAAGAACAAATTCAGTCAGGGAAACGCCTTTACCTGAGGTGGAAGCAGCGTCAGCCATGGCCTGGGAACTGCTGAGTGCTGGAAGAAAGCCTGAGGAGAATGAGGCACTGCCCTTGAGTCCCCGAGGACCTTCCCCACACCAGGGACACCGAGGGACTGGGATGAACCTCTCTGGCTCGGGGAGGCACCTCGGTTTGCCGGTGGGTGGTTTCAGGGGGAGGTGATGGTGCAAGTAGCACTCTGCCTGCCCCGTGCAGCCCTTGCCTTCCTGCCCCTGCCCAGCCTGGGCCCGCAGCCAGAAATAACAGCCCACTGTTTCTCTGAGGGGCACAGTACTTGTGCTTGTTTTTTGTAAAACGTCTTTTTGAGCCTTTGCTGGCGGCCTGTGTGCTGCAGATTACGTTTTGCTGTTGCTAGGTGGCAATGTGTCTTCAGGAAAGGAGGGCCGCGGAGGTCTGGGGAAGGGGGCTTTGCTGTGGCGCCTCAGAGGCCTCTGAGGTAACAGGGCCAGGAGGAGAACCCACAGCCTTTCCCCCTCCCCACTGTTTTTGGGGTGGGGGGGCAACTGCCTCAAACCATACATATATATGCACACAACCTGACATTATTTAATTGATGTGTGTTAGGCGGGTGGAGGTAACTAATCTGTGTTCTGCTTTGAGCTATTTTAACACACAGGGCCCAAGAGAGAGATGTAGAAGCCAGGCGCAGGCTGGGACTGGGGAGCAGCGGGTGCCTGTGTGGCTGGGGTGCTGCAGGGCCACCCCGCTGCTGCCCCAGCCCGGGCGGTGGGCCCAGCCGTGCTGCTTCTCTGCCCAGGGGCTGCTGCACCCGGGGGTGGTTGGGCACTAACAGGAAGGGGCCTTGCTGACAAACTTAAATACAAAACTTCACACAACTTAATCCAACTGTTGACAGGAATAGGCTACTACTTCAGAGGCTGATGAGTATTCTTGTTTTGTTTGTTTTTTTTATTTTCCAAACTAGGAATTTGTTGCAAGATGTGAGCCAAAGATGTCTTGAAATCTACCTGCTTGAGAGTATGTTACCTTCAGAGTACCTTTTCTTCTGGTTCTTCTCCTCTCTGTAAAAAGACCTTGTGTTACTTGACCAAACATAGATTAAATTACCCGGTGCTAATTTATTTGGTGGAGATAGCTTTTACTGGAGAGCAAGACAGTCCTGTGTTCAGAAAGCTTTGCTCTGTATAAGCAAGTGCTGTTTGTTATAGATGGTATAACATGTTCCAGCTTTATTTGTTCTGAGCAAGATGTGCCAAGGATACATCCAATGTTTTTTTTGGTACTCGTAATTGGGGTTGGAAGGGAGAATTCTTTTCATCCATCTGATCCTGGTTGTTATTTACTCAGAAATGACAATTATTTTAAAGAGAATTAATTATGAGCCAGTCACAGAACTTTAGTTCAGTGCAGCTGGTTGTCAATGATTGACTCAAAAGCTGTAATTATTACAGGTTTGGAGAGAGAGCTGAAATGACCCAGATGGTTAGCCCGATTAAACTGATCCAAAAGTCGTCAGAAGTAGTGCTAATCCTCTGTTTCCACTGGGTACAACAGTGCATACAGACCTGCTATAGCAGGGAACAGGTGCTACTGGATCAGGTTGAGGTGGCTGAGAGCTGTACCATAAAGACATCAAGCTGGACAGACTTCTGAAGCACAGAATCCCTGGTGACAAAAAGCTGAGAGGTTAAAACACAGACACTGAATGAAATAGACCCATTCTGTCAGTCTCTGAGCGGTTATTGGCCCATACACAGTAAAGGGATAAAACAAACTAAGAAAACAATCTGAGAAGGAAAATGAGGGCAAGAAGAGCCCCATTCAGAGTTGAAGCTCTCTGGAAAATAATCAGGAAAAAGTTTGAGCAGTGTTTTGTGTTCTATCGTATCTGCAAGCGCTGTATTCCAACAAAAAACAAGTCTGTCAGTAGTCTTATGTGTAACTAGTTTTGGAGCACTTGGTGTACTCTGGCACTAATTGCTGTACAAATGTGTTAGTGGAAGCTGCTTCCCTATGATAAAAAGAAATACGTGACAGAAATGTTTAAAAGAAGTGAGGAAAAAGCAGAAAATGCGTTGGTGTGAAAATGTATTCGTGACTGCTAAATCTTGTAATAGTAGGCAAAAAGAGATGCTGGAAGGACCCTTGAGATTGAAAAATATAAGGGAAGGATCATAGATGTTATATTCTTTCTTCAACTAAAGAATGACATTGAGGAAGCTTTTAAAGCTTGGCAGGGTGTTTCCAAAAAATAGAGTGCTTCATGGGAAATAGCTGTAGTAATGTCAGAGCATGCACCAGTCAGGTGGCTATGAGGTTGCAGTGAAGTACTGGTGTAGCACATATAATCCATAAGTTCATACGTAATGATTTGGTGGGAGAATAACAGACTGCCTACCGGAGTGTTGTGTAGGTTCAGACTGCTCTCTTAGCTCTGCTAAATTACATAATGGAGACAGTGAAGTGTGGTTCATTATCTTTGACATTTTGTTCAAATGGGAGTTGAAAACGAACAAACAAAAAAGGCTCCGTAATTTAAAAAACAAAACAACAAACAAAACAAAACAAAAACAAAAAAAACCATAAAAAACAATGTCTGGGTCAGCAGGGAATTGCAGATGTATATAGAGGCAACTAAGGCAAATCCAACCAAACCTTAGTATGCTTTGGGATCCTGGGAGCTCAATTAGTAACAATAAGGCTAGAAGTACCTGCAACAGAAAACAAAGGCTGTGAACAGCAAGAGAGTCACGAGAGGTGGTCATGGGATCGGATGAGGTTGTCTTTTCAGAGAGCCCCATATTCTAGAGCTACAGTTTCTACAGACTTCAGAAGGAAGCAAAATATAGGGGATCCAAATGAGCTGGCTTGACCAAGGGATAGGCAACATACAGCAGTTTTAATTTGTAGGATTAATTATCTTATCACCTGATAACTGTGATGCCTGTGTGATGGGGAGGTCACAAGAAAATGCAAGGATCCACAGAAATACCTTAAACATAGGTATTAAGCTTATGTGTATATATATCTGGTGTTGAATTACATATAACTGGTGGTTAATTGTTTTATTTGCACGGGAAGTTAAGGCACGGTGAACTTTCCCCTTAAAAGTTTCTGGAATTAGCTGCTGATTGTTGTGTGACTACTTGTGTTGAATAATGTTGATGTGTTAGAAGTTTGACACCAAATGAAGATGACCTCTGCTTGCCTTGGATTTCCAAATTCTACAGTGTGCGTAAGACAGATGCATATGCAACTAATAGATGTATTATGCCAGTCAGTCCTCTTTAAGGAAGACAAAATTCCAACATCATAATGATTGTTTATAAAGCCTTAATGTGATTTAGATGAGGCTGTCCAATAATTTACAATATACTTATATTTTAAATAATGCAACTGGACAGTCTTCCTTCAAATGAACAAATCTCATTGTCCTGTATACTGTATATTGGTATAGAGCTAGAGAAAACCAGTAACTGCATTGTTCTGTTAATTCCATTTATTTCTCTATACATTTTACTTTATAGTTATTCAAATTGAGTAATTACTTAGAGACAAAGCTAACTGATCTTTGTTGACAGGCTGTAATGACTTAAACCAGCACCTTATTTGCAGTGCTCCTCTTAAAATGAAGAGTATACTCATAAGTTTACCTAGCCACTGTACAAATATTTTAGAAAATAAGGTATTTGCTTCAAGAAATACCAGTTAAACAGATACTAAGACAGCAAAGATGCTAAATCAAACAGAAGAGATAGGGAAGGCCGTTAAGAGAAAGGATTAAGTTATTCTTCTCTGAATGGCATTTCCATTACTTTGAAACTACTTGGAATGAAATGGGCAAATAGCTTTGAAGAAGAAGAAGCTACATTGTGGTGATATCATTTGCTTGGGTTATTATCTGATGGCTTGGATTTGGAGGAAGGGTGGAGAAGAGTTGGAAAGGGATTTTAATCAGAATTGTTAGCAGCAAAAAAAAAAAGGAAGGACGGAATATAAGTGATTCATGCAGTGGAGCATACCCTGGGCGGTAGGCACTTGCACAGCTGGAAAGACTGTCAGTTCATTTCGTTGGGTGTTGCTTTCTTCTTCCTCTTCCTAGCTAGGCTGTGAATATAACAGTCAATGATGTCTGCACAGTGCCATGTGCAGCCTTCCCAGACCTCCCTCTCTACTGGCTAGTGCTGTGCGGTTCTGAACTGAGCACGGGGGAAAGAGGAGTTTGTTGAAATGCAAAGCAGGGCAGTCAGAGGCAAGCAACACCACCACAAGACTCCTGCTTTTGATCAGATAGATTGCATTATCACTGGTGACCTAAGCAAGGGGCCTGGATTTGCACAGGTTGGTTCAGAGATTATGGTGAATGTTGTTGGTAGTGGGAGAACCAGACACCACTGAAGTGGACTTGACTGGAGTTGTGCGGGGAGATAATAGAAAAATTGATACTGTGTTCTTTCCTCTGCCCTGAGCCATCAGTAAAAGAAAGTAGTTTGTCTTCAATTACCACAATGAGGTTTTTATAAAAATGAATCAGACAACGGTTTTGGAAAGACGTGGAAGCTTCCCAGCCTGAAAAAGGCACACGCTGTTGTCTTTTGCTGTTGCATGAAAGAACTATACCCTGTAGGGACAAAGGGAGGGCTTACTTCAGAGACCTCAGTGTTCTTGGAATTGGGAAAGATTATCTGATTGCTATTTTCACTACTTTGGAAAAGTGGGAGAGGTTTTCTTCCTTGCCCTCCCTTCCTTCCAGTGGTAATGATCCGGTTAACACAGAGGATGAAAATGTGTTTGATTTCCCTAGTATTTCTTGTTGTTTCCTGACTTTTGAATCTCTCCATTGCCTCTTCCTATCTAAGTGTACATACCTGTCAAACAGATTGAGAGAAAAATATATCAATTTCTTACCGAGAAGCAGGTATCCTGGAACCAAACAGGCACATTGGTCTCAGGACGCCGTGGAAGCAGCTTAGAAACAGGGGTGCAATTTTGTCCCTGTCCTTCCTGCTGCTGTCATGTTCCCCCCCCCATATTAACAATGTCAGAGGAAACTTAAAAAATTGCTGTGTGGTTTATTGCTCCTCTATAGTATTTCCAGATTGGTTTATTGCTCCTTTGTACTATTTCTGAACACTCCTATTCCATGAGGTTCTAATGCCTTCAGAGGCACTGCTGTCTTGAGCCAAAGCTAATTAATTTTTTTTATTATTATTTTTAAGAATGGATGGCATACATTGAGTCTCACAGCTATCAAGTAAAGCTTTCTGCAGATCTGGCTGGCTCTGTAAGCAAGGTGGGAGCGACAGGCCACCACAGGCATAGCAAAGGTGGAGGAGAAGGGTAATGAATAATTGGTTTGCTGCATGACTTGGAAAGGACAGAGGGACTGTGAATTTCAAAGATATTTGAAAGAATATTTGGTATTCTCTAGGGAAAAAAAAGAGATCTAGATCATAGTCCAAATATGTGCAGTTGCCATCACAGAGCTTCTATGTTACTCTACTATGCAATTTACAGAGAACTTGTGGCAAGCACTAGTTGTTTCCTTAGCGCTTGGACCCAGAGTGCTCTGATGGCTTGCTATTACGCTCACCATTACAGTAGAAGTTGTTCAGCTTTGCTTTTAAACTTTTACCTTTTTTTGATCTGGCTGTTATCTTTCCTGAACAGCCTGTTATACTAAGTTCAAAATAGTTTTGTAACACATTGTGACTTTGTACAACCCTAGTAAACAGAAACAATATTGAAAGAAGCACACAGTAAAACGTTAAAATGAGTAACATACATCATTACTAACAAATTTCTGTGAGCTTCCGTGAGGCACTGATTTCACACAATGTGTGTCTATAGAAATAAACATACACATACAGTTACAGATTCACAGAATGGGCAGGGTTGGAAGGGACCTCTGAAGATCATCTAGTCCAATGCCCCTGCCGAGTAAGTTGTTCAACTTGCTTCCAAAACTAGCCAAGCAGGACTACAAAGTGACTTTCATTCCCATGACTGTGCTATACTAGTTGGATAGTCCCTTGAAGTTTGTTTCCAGTCTACAGGTCAGTATAATTTCTTATATATTCAGATTCTAGCTACTCTTTTTTGTGCAGCAAACAGCCTGCTCTGTAATACTATCTTTACTGATAGTAATCTAAAATTTCAATCCAGACATTGCAGCAGGACAGACTCTTGCACCCCAGACACCCAAGATTGTGTTTGTGTTGTGTTCAGCGTTTTCTCAGGGTATCATTTAGGTACTTCAACCAGGTAGCCACATATCAGGTCAGATTTTTCAGCCTAGAGAAGGAGAGAATAAATGTAGTTATCCAAAATATAGCATACAGAAATACCAAACTGATATTCGTACTGTTGGGAGGGAAGAGAGTGCCTCTTTATTTTCTTATTACTAGACCAACTTTATGGAACTTCCATATGTGTCTTCAAAACAGGTGTCCCAATGTAGTGTGAGAAAGTCAAAAGATGTCTTTCTAGTTTATATAACCTCATTCACCTTCAGAAGGGACAGGTAGCAGTTGTATATGTAATGCTGGTGGATGCATTTTAGGAAACGTAGCAAATATAAGTTATTTCAAAGGCAATGTCTATCTTGCATCTGCAGAAGCTCCAAAGTTCAGCCATCGCAGTGCTAAAAGACGACTTGTCAAGAACGTAAGCATCTGTATTGCAGGCAAAACTGTGACTAGAAGATGAGAATGTTGAGCACCTGCTCAACAAAATTTGTTTTTTTAAAATAGTGCTCATTTCAGATCTTTATTGTTCTCCAGTGTTTCTTCAAAAACGCGCATGTGCTGTGCTTGATAAAGTTGGATACCAGCATTTTGTCTCCAAGCATTGAGTCGCTGTGACTTTCATTTGTTATTGCTCAAAGAATGAATCAAATTTCCTATAAAAAATATTTACCTTTAGCTTCATCTTGCTGCTCTGTGAGTCCAGTTTAGCTGCTGCTGAAGACCCATTAATATTAAATCGAAAATCTCTCCTTTTCCTTGCTTGGCTGCTGTGGAAGTTCTGTATCTAGACATTGGACTGAGAAATCGATGCAATGTTTATTCCCATCTTCAAATAAATTCTAGGACTCCAACATTTTCAGTTTCCAATATACGTTGCTTATGTATATATGCTGCAAAGTCTTTTCACTTCCTGTGTTCCTGCTGATCTGTAACCAGGTTGCTCTGATTTTTTTCTGTGTTGTGACACCATAACAGAATATTATAGTTGTGTAATGTCATACATGAAAACCTGTAAAACCTGTATCTTGACTTAACCAATATATTCACATCTCTAAACCCAAACTTGATTTCTTTTCCGAAGGCTGCTTCAATGATTAAAACATTTTGAATGCTTCCATAAGAAAATGCAAATGAATTTTTTAAAAGCAGACTTTTCAACAGAATCACACATTTATGAATGAGACATTTTGCACTTTGGAACTGTATATGAATAAATATGGTTCTTACTAGAAATTATTTAATAGGTTAGACTGGCAAGCACTGAATCTGGCAGCATTTTAAGTCTTAGATAAGTCAGCATAGAGTTTCCTATGTCAGATTGTTTTCTTCCTCTATCTGTTCTCTATTCCAAGATAAAATCTCTAGAACCACCACATCTCGGATGTATAGCATAATTTTAACGCAATAGCAGATCTCAAGACTGTGACTAGGGCTGAGCCTGAATCCTGTATTTGCCTAACAGTTGCTTTTCTTTCTCACAGGGTGTGCTCTGCTTATTAATAATTTTTTCAGTTGTGGCAAAAACATAAGCATAAACATATATATGTATGTGAAAAAGAAGACGACGATAATTTTACAGTTAAGGGTTTGTTTGAAAGCTTTTTTATTTTTTTTACGGCTTTAGATACCAGAAAAAGCACCTATTACCTACCATGTATTGGAAAAAAAAAAAAAAAAAGATATTCTTAATCTTTGCAAGTTCTATCAGAGCAGATTTACATTGCATGGAATCCTCTTGCATGCCCTGAAAAAATAATCACTATATCTTCTTTCCAGTGTAGGTTTTACGTATTTGCAGCCATTCTGTGACAGCTGTTATAGTTCCCCAGAGATTCATTCTTGGATTTCTATTTATTTTTGCTCTGCTATCACTAACTATTTATACTGCCTACCATTGACTTTTTTTTCCAAGCCTTGAAAAATGTTATGTCTTCATATGGTCAGAAAAACCTGGCAGAACACTGTAAAGAATATCCAGAGTGGCACTCCTTCAAATATATGTGTACAGATATGTACATATATATATTTAAGTGCATGCCCAAATTTTAAAGCTGGGCAAATGTGGCCTCACTGATACACATTTAAGATAAAATCAAGCAAACCTGACAAAAAGGTTTTTGGAAAGAAGCTACTGGGAAACAAACAAACAAAAGAAAACCCATGACCTTATTTAACCTTGTTGGCTAAGACAAAAATAAATCTTGCACAAGGCTATGTGGAGCACTAGCCCTCTGAAATGAGATGAGCTTCAGAGGCTGCAGTGTCAAAACACTCCAGGTGGCAGGCAAGAGTAAAGTCAGGCAAAGCTGGATGTCAGATGGAAGCAGGCCTCTCAACGTTGGAGGTCATTCAGGCTTTTGTATATTCCTTGGGTAGGAATGGCATCATTTTCTACGTAAATCTTGAGAAAGATCCCCTGTAATGGTTAAACGGTCCAGAGAATAAAGCTGACAGTTTTGGGATTGAGACAGCTGTTTTTTTGGTTTAGCTATTGAAATAAAACAATAATAAAATAAAAAAAAAGCGTAGTACAGTTTCAAAAAACAGCTCAAACCCCAGATTTTTCCCCTTGGCGAAAAAGGACAAAAAGTAGATCCCAGACAATTCATTTAACTCCAAAGAGATCGATTCACTTTTTCCTAGAAAATTATTCTGACTGATCTGATTAAACATGACCAACTTTGAAAGAGGAAACTGACATTTTTTGTGACCTTAAAACACAGACTTTTAATGATATTAAATACTTCTTAGCTATAAAGATAGATATTCTAAACTCGACTTGAATTCACAAAGGCAAAGAGTTGAAACTCCACTCTTGTTACAGAAATGCATAATTATCAAGTTTCGATTGTTGCTTTTCAAAGCAATAACAACATACCAGATGCCAGAAACTGGAAGGAATTATAGGATCTGAAAAAGACCATTGAAAAACTACCTGTTTGGCCTGCCTACTGCTGTCATGGCACATCCTCTGTTACTTCAGCGAACTCCGCTTGGTTGGCTGTGTGCACTCGTATGAAATGCCCATTAAAATCAAGAGGGAGTCTGTAGAGGCTCAGAAGTTTTCAAGCATAGAATTTACTGCAGCATTATTGACTAAACTACTCCTCTAACTAGGTATGGCTAAAAAATAGATTGGTCTCTGAAAGCACCAGATGCAGATGGTCTCAATTCGTGCTTTCATCCCAAGTAAGGCATATAATCCAGAAAGAGAGCAGAAAAAATAGTTATCATGGAAAGCCAAAACACTGTGTCATGCTTCCTATTAGTTAGCTCTTTTTAGAACTTAAGTTGTACTTTTAATTTCTGATGCGTCCTTTTTCTGCATTAAAGAAGAAGAGTTGACATTGGGATGTAAATGATTGATGCTCCTTTGAAATAAGGAAAGTGATCGAAAGGATGGATTTTAATGCTGTAAAAATAATACTGAAGTGTTTGCTCTTCTGACAGGCGAGGCAATGTTTTCATTCAGCAGCAAAAATAGGGTGAGCAAATGGTTAACGTTAATGGGATGGGAAAGCTATGCATCTGAGGAGAGGTCTGTACAAAATGGCTGCCTGCAGCCTTAACTGTTAATTAGCTGCAATACTGGTTCAGCAACCACAGCCGTGTTTCGTGTGACCTCACTGGTGTGGCATCTGGGCAATTATCTTTGGGATAATGAGCCCTTTCATCCATAGCAGAACAACAACATCTCACTTGGCTTGCAAAAGATCAGAGCCAATCTGCTGCTCATCAGGGTGCCTGCCATCCCCTTTGTATCACACCTTATTTCAAACCTAACCTTTCACATCCTGCATTAATTGTTTTTAGATTAAATATTAATGAATCCATTTTAGCAGTGTAGGGGGAGGGAGACGGCTAATAAATACCAAGTATCATCCAAGTAGTAATTGGGATCTTAAATATTCCTGTCTGAGTTTTGAAAAGAAAGAAACAACATTCCAGATCACTGGTTACAAATGATCATAATCTTTTTCATCTATGAAGAACTGTAATTAACAGCAAGTATGGTCCTTCTTCCTCAATTGCACAGTTTTATGAAAATAATTCTTATTAACTATTCACTTAATGTACAAAAATTATAGAAACACCCAGCAAAAGACTGCCTTTTTTCTTGATCTTCTTATTTTCCACACCATGCTGTAGAGCAAACCTTTTCAAACATTTGACCCTTCACAGAGGTTTTCCCATAATTTCAGTTCATTCTTAAAGGGTATTGTGAAGACTTGCTTGATGCCACTGAAGTAATTGAATATGTCGTGGCTAAATTTCTGTAAGACTACTCTTTCATGTTTATTGATGAGCTATGAAGCTTTTTCTCTTTGAAGAGTACTCATGAAGATATGTCGCAATTTCACAAGGTGTGGCAATCAGTGCAGGAACATGACATGAATTGTTAATGTTTTGAATCTCTTTGTTTCAGCAAAGTATAAATAGGAAAGACAGAAGCTGGACTTCTGTTTCCATTCCCTGGATTTTGCTGAGTTTATGTGGTTTCACGTTTTCTCCCCCACTTGTACAGTACAGTTAGGCAGCTGCAGACTTTGATTAAACTGAAAGACAGAGAATTATGGTTTAATTGTCCTCATAGTCTGCAGCAAGGGCAGTTCTTCCAGCTAAGACAAGTTATTGAGTTTCCTTGAAATGTCAGCTAGAGAGGTATCCATTGCCTAGTATAAAGCAGCAACATCAACATTTGTTCTGTTGTCTTTTTTTTTTTTAATATAAGCTAACACTAATAAATCATCATGTTATGAGACCTACAGGACATATCTTTGATGGGTCTGAAAATCTCTTCCTCATTTCTATTCGCATGGCTATCTCTAATTTGCTTTTATGCTCATTCAGCTGTATCTCTCTACTTACTGTTTTCCATGTCTTTGAACTGTTAGTTTCATGACTGTTGTTTTTCCTTTCTTTGGATCAAACTAGTCAAATGATGCAAGTAATTAATTTACGTTATTTCTAACCTGCAGACATTTCATTACCACACTGGGAAGGTGAGAAACTAAGAGATTAACATGTGTAGGATATTTGTTTAAGAAAGTCAGAAGGAGATATTTTAGTTTTTGTACGTAAAATATATATAAAATTCTAAGTTGTTCAATCATTGTCCTCTATACGGCTTAAACATTACTTTGAATTTCAGTTTTTCGATCTTTGAGAGGAATAAGTTGAAAAGTCTGTTTTAAATATTTTATGGAGTTTACACAGGTAATTCAGAGGCAACAAAAGATGTTTACCCTGAAAAGTTAGCTCTGGCAGAGTCATTCCACAACTCAGCTTTCCAGCTCTGGTTTCCATGGTGTCTTGTGAGAGATGACAGGAATGTTTTGGGAAAGGAATGTGTTACACTGGACTGCCCCTGCCTCACCAGCTAGTGCTGACACCATCTGATGGCTTTTTTGCTCAGAACCTGTCTCTTTATTTTGAATATCTAGTGGATGCAGCTTCTGTAGCCATTTCCCTGTATTAGTTATCATCCGTGAAGTTCCTCTATTGATCCATTCCACTGTTCTGTCTGCCTTCTGAAGCACTGCCACAGCTTTGATGAGGGGAAAAATAAAAAAGTCTATTGTCACCCACAAGCATTCTTCTTTTTCAGTGGATAGGCAATTTAGTGTATAGGCTCTGCTGCCATTAAAATTTCCCTTATGAATCTCTGAGACATCACAAATGCGCAAAGTGCAAATATGATCAAACACAGTTCACTCAACAAAGGTTAATGAAGACAGCCTATTAGTATCCTGCTGGGTTTGTTGTTGAATGCATTGTAGTAGTGCCTAGAGGCTTTGATCTCAATGGAGCCCCAGTACAGTAAGGCGCAGCATGCACCATATGCAGACAAATAGAGAGTGCTTGTAAGTTCATAGACAAGGCTGACAAAAGAAGTGCAATCGAGATGACTGACTTGCTTAAAAATGAATTTTAAAGTGTGCGAGAACCATTCACGTGTCCCTATCTCCTGCTTTGCTAAGGTGGCGATGGAAATGGCTGAGTTGTTAAGGATATGGCTTGGAAAGGGAGGCAGAGGAAATCCTGTATTTCAGTTAAAATGTGGTCCAAAAGGATGTCTCATGCTCTTTTTGAAGATGGTGGGGGTACTTTGCACTGTGACTGTCCCAGTCAAGCCAGTATTATTCCACCTTCACAGGGAGAGACTGGGATAAGGACGCTAGGCTAAGGAATGGCAGATGTATATCTGAGTTACAACATGAATCCCCCTCTCCTGCAACACACTTCTACATCGAAAGTATCATCTTTCCGTGCATTCTCTGTTATTCTAAACCGAAGTATAGAGAGTGAAATGAGACAGGAGATCTTAAGCACGGTTGTTTACCAGTTGTATACTTTTTCTGAGGTTTCAGGGCATTATCCATCTGTAACCAAACCCTTCCTCTTGGAAATTCAGGCTGGCTCTTGTGCATTCAGGGTTTGAGTCAAATCTCTTCAAGACATTGACTTGCTGAGGAGTCCCCAGTTGTCCTTTCAGTTTGGCTTGGAAAATGTTTTGTTGCATCACTCCTGGTGTTCTTTGCTTCTTTTATAACCAGCATATTACTGCGGTTTTTTTTTTTCCTCTCCATACTGAATAGAAATGTACTTAGCAATTGCTATCTTTTTTCTTCTTTCTATTTGATAGTTCTTAGCCTGTAAAACATCATTTTTTTTTGATCTAGTTAGATCACATTACATGCATGGGTATAAATTGTAAGCGACGTCTATTAGCCTAGAGCTTCATACTTGTCTCTCATTTTAAACAGCTTTGTGTGCCTGTGGTATTGCAGAAAAAGCAACGATGGCTAGCGCTTACAGGGAGACTTAAAGAATGCTGATGCCAGAAATGTTTCCTACTCTGCTACTTGCTTGTTCTGTGACCTCTGTGATGCACTGTCATACTTCAAGGAAGTTTTTGAACTTGGGCTCTAAAATTTACCTTCTCTACATGACTATGGATGGATTGCCAGAGCTGATGTTCAGTTGCTGAATACATACAATTTGCTCACACTTTAAATAATTCTAGGCAGGTACCGCCTCCAGAAAATCAGATTGTTTCCTCTGATAACAAGCTATGTGTATAGACTCTTAATGCTGTACGTAACTTGGACTTCATTCACTATATATGTATCACTTAAACAATCTCCCTCCGATGCTTTTTTTTTTTGCCTTTTTTTTCTTCCATCCCAGAGTTCATGACTTTGCCTCAGGTCACTGGGGATATTATTAATGGTACACCTTCCTTATACTGACAGAAGAGAAAAATGACATTTTAGATGAGTCAGACTGAAGCATTCCTCTCCCCTCCTCTGTGATTATCAGAGGAAAGAACTTTTCTTTTGCTGTCATGCCAAAGTCAAGAGTTTGGGATTTGGTCTAGTCATCTGAAGGTCATTGAGCCCCAGGGCCTGACTGCTTCATGTGCCAGTCTGGTAAGGGAAGCTGGAGTCCACAGCACAGAAGCAGAGGTTGCTCAAAATATTCCAGTTTTTGCAGACACACACACCTGAGGACAAAAATCCTGCTTTTGATTTTGGGGGTTGTTTCTGATCTAGAAGAGAGAGGCTGTTTTGGGACTGAAGTTGTTTCTGAGGAGTGAGCTAGAGAGTAAACTGCTTGCTGATAGCAAATTACACCTGCAGTGTCTGTTGAAGGCTTTCTGGATTCTCTGTCCTGGTTTTGAATGCCAGGGGCAGCTCTGTCCTTTCTCTTTTCAGAGCTGGCAGGCAATCGGTGCTATTTTCAACAAGTCATTCTCTCTTCTGAGTGCTGACATGTGCATGGTAAAGTATTTGCATTTTATAACACTGTGAACCATTGCCAGCTCAGGAGCTCCAGCCTCACAAGTCAAACACACAAATTATGAAATGCAAATATTAGGTTTGTTAAATGTGCATTCTGTTATTGAAACTTGAACAGTTCTGGTTTCCAGGCCTCTCTGTGTTGTAACAACAAGGGCCAGAAACGCACCGCTGAAAACCACGAAGGAGAGCCAGAGGTTCTTCAGTAGCTGATCCCCTTCAGTGGGAACGAGAGTAATAAAAAATATCAAATATAGCAAGTCCTGGTGACTCTGAAGATACCACATCTTGCAAGTGGAGAGAACCTGTTGAAGAAAATCTTTTTTATTGTGGTGCCAATATTCTGAACAGGAGTCTGAAGATATCCTTCCCATATTATAGTAGTCTCCTGTCAAGCCGTGTAAAATGGACATTGTGCCACATAGCTTAAACGTGGAGCTTGACCAAATGCTGTTGCAGAATGACTGGTAGGAACAAATGCCTCCTCCCTCCTGAGACATTCCTTGAAGCAATAGCAGAGCTAAGAGGAGCAAGTTGAGAAATGTTTTTAATCTAGCAGAAAGTCTGGTAATTTGCAATCTCTCTTTTTATGACAGCATGAGAACAACGATTGTAAATGCTTGTGGCTATGCAAGCTTTAACGCGAGATTAGTGTTACTCTTGTTAGGTATTCTAGTTATGTCAGAATGTACTTAAAAAGCATCTTAAAACAATATAAGCCACTCATGTTAATCTGTCTCTCCTGTGAATGACTTTAAGCATAGAAAGTTCTGACATTTGGCAGGTAACAAATACATTTATAAAGAAACTCTTCAAGTTGGTGGTTTGTGAAGGATGTTAACATAAGTCAATGACATCTGGAAACTAACAATTACCAACCAAGATGGAGAAAATAATAATTGGTGTGGCATAACTTTGAGATATTTGGCCATGACTAAAAATCTAAGCTGTGTCCTGAATTTACTGACAAGTCACCTTAATTTAAATTTCAAATAAGTGAACAGACTATCCACTCTAAAATTCAGTAAACCATATATATATATATTTTTTTTGCTTAAGTCATCACATGCAACTTCATGAGCTTAGCACGCTTGATAAGCTGCATCTCACCTCAACAGAGCAACTGTGTGGAACTATAGATGTAGCGATGGCTATAGTTTTTCAGATTAGTTTCTTTAGTGTCCTTTCCAATCCTGTCAAAGACTGTGGAATCTAGATTTTCAGTGCTCACTTTCCCTTGCAGTGGAAACCTGCCGTTCTTTAGCTTTTGTGACATATCAACACGGAGCAGTTTGAGCTTGTCTTTCTATACCTTGTCTGCTGGGTAACTCCTATCCAGCTGATGCACTTCAGGATCTCCCTCTCCCTCTCCCTCTCTCTCTCTCTCTCTCTGGAGTGCTGACACTTACCGACCATTATGCTAGTTAGGTGTGATATCATTTACAATATAGTCAAATTCCAACAAAAGAATTCCAGGTTTTACATATAGTTTCTGCTTGTTTGCAGAGACCAGAGAGGCTCAGGCTTGTGGCTGTGTAATTCACTGTGGGATTTTTCTTGTTCAACCTCATGTTCTTTAGTCAAGAATTTCGAAGTAATACTTTATGGAACAACTGTAACAATCCACATGGTTCCTATAAATTTAACAAGATGCAATACAAAATAATGCATATGTACAAGAACATGAGTTATGGTGCCTGTGGGAGCCATAACTTTGCATTTCCTGACTTTAGAGTGTTAAGATGGGTTTTAAATTCCTCGTCTTACTAGCATTAAAATAGTTTAGTGCAGCATATAACTTTCCTGGCCCTCTCCTATTTCTCTTCTAGACCCCACCACCAATTTCACTGGGTTTCATGGGGAAATGAATGAAACTTGCTATATGTGTTAGATCAGCTGATTGTTGCTCGGCGTGACTTAACAAATCCAGGTCATACTTAGATAAAATAACCTTCAGTATTTTGCTTAGTTTACACAGCAGGAATAAAGGAGAAGGTGAGAGCTGTTCAGCTGTAGCTGCTTGTTAAACAGCGGGGAATGCAGAAACTTCTAAATAAAACAAATGCTTGCAGGCAGAAAACTTGAAAAAATGAGTTCAACTAGAGCACTACTACTTTTATTTAGCACAGAGGGCATTTCACAGTGCTGTGATAGCAATTTAAAGGTTAATGCAGACCTGTAAATGAGGGGTTGTTTCAAACTTAGCAGTTTGCTCTTGGTGAACATTTTAGCAGCAGTCTGAGAAGTGTGTCAGCTGTGAGGAAGCTGTGTTATTCTCAAAAGCTCTATCAGAAATATATTTAAAATTAAGGCATCTGATAAGACAATGGTGGGCCTAGACTAGAATACTGCTTCTGGAAGAATCTGGAGTTTTGATCTTAATACCAATGCATGTGTTTTCTTGTTTACTTCTTTGAGTTTAAATGAAAAATTTTGGTGTTTGAAACCATGATGATGGGAGCAAAAATCTTCATGAAGCCCTTAATAGTCTCTAATCCATTCATATAGGGGTATAAAAGGGAGACTTTAAGAATGAGCTGTTACTGCCTGACCATTTACTGCATGTACTTTCTGAAATACTGGCAGAGGCAGCTGTAGAGTTCCCCATTGAAATTATCCTCTTGGCACTGCATCAAAAGAGTATAAAAATATTCAGCATTCTTGATAATTCTAAGGGCACTCCACTTTCTCTCTTTTTTTTTTTTCTGTTTTGTACATCATCCTACTCATTTCAAGGTGGAAAGATTACCTTTTGTTTTGACCCATAAATATCTAATTTGGCCGTCTTAATCACATGTTGTCACTGTGATTAGAAACATAAATTCTAGCCTACAGTCATTTATTATGTCCTAGTTCAGAAAGTTTTTTTAAATGTGGATAGAGAACTGTAGTTACAGAAAGATAATACAATGCAGGGTACTCTGTTGTAGTATTTAGTAAGGTGAATAATAGGTTCAGTAATTCTGGTAACCATTTATTCTGTTAAGTCCATTTCATTTTATTGCATCTTCCTAATTTTGCTGCTTCTAGCACTTGTGCTTACTGGACTGGTGCAGAATTGACAAAATACCTATCTCTCAGGCGGCTGATAATCACATTTGTTAGGATGCATGATCATGCAGTGCAGATGTACAATTACAGAGGAGATAATACCTTAATTCTATGTACTTTCATTTTATTATGGGGCTACAGTTGCTACTCTACTAGTTCACATTTTCCGTTTTTCACTTTAATTCCATCTATTAGCTTTGTACAACTAAAGCATCATATCTTATCTAAGTTCACAGCACTTCTCTTCCTGTATAGATTCAATGCTTTTGACAATTTAAGTTCCACTCTTTGTTTTAGTTAAACTTTAGAAATTCAGGAACTTCTGTAACTACTTCTGTTTTCTTCGTTGTATTTCACTTCAGAGTTTTGTATTGTTTCCTGGAGCTTCACTGATGAAAAACTGAATGCACAGGTGTCAGTGAGTTTCTTAAGAAATGAGGCTTATCTGCTGTGCAGCTGTCAGTTTCTCACTAATATTTTTTTAATATATCATACTGATGGACGGTAGAGATCTCAAAGGTATGAAATGTCTACAAGCTTCTGTAAATTGGTGGCTGGATAGAAAAGTGAGATCCAAATCAGTGTCAATTCCACGGTGGCAGCGGTGTCAATCAGCTGAGAGATGCAGCAGCCAGCCAGCCGGTGAGCGTGCCGGTCAGTCAGTGCAGGTGATGCTCTGAACTGGCCTTGGCACCTGCAGCCTGTGGAAGAGGCAGGAGGCTGAGGGATGCGGTGAAGAAGGAGAAGCAGCAGCTGGAGGGCAGCACCGCATGCAGGTCCATACAGAGCTAGGCGCCTTCTGGTCTGCTGCCTGTTGCACAGCCTGTTATAGAGATTATGTGGTAGTGTAGGTAAAATAGGAAGGCTTGCTATACATACATATGTGTAATTGCTTTGACTATATCAGGTCAATAACTACAGTTATTTTCTAGTAAGCCCATGGTGACAGGAAAGGCAGTTTACTCAGCCACCACCTCCCATGATTCTGTTTGTTGAAATAGGTGAGGGTGAGCCTGAGCACACGTTGGTCAGACTGATAGATTGCTTGGGTCCGTGCTCTGCTCTGTAAAGGCCCCCATAAGGCTGCATGGTGGCTTCATGCCTTAGTGGACCTGTTGCTTTAGCAAAATCAAAATTGTCATCAGATTCATGCTGCCTGATGTCATCACTGAAGGGTTTGAGCCAAAGTGTCACTTGCCATTTGTTCTATCTAAATTTTGCTGTATTCTCCACCTTCATCTTTGTAAGGGTGGTACAATAAGAAAATAAGAAATTAGTAGAAATAACATGGGTTGTTGTGGATTCCAAGTACGTGTTACAGAAAAAATCTTCAGCTAGTATAACTTAGTTAATGGAGCTGTAAAACAGTCCGGCTGCTAAGATCATCTATGATTGTTGCTGACAAAGTTTATTGTGCTCTGTTTTGGATGGGACAAGATGCCATCATATTTTTCCTTTGTATGGGTGCCTTTGCCTGTATAGTATGCCGAATAATGCACTGTAGAATGTTCCACCACCTGAGGATCTTTGGGGAAGAAGCTTGGCAGTAGTAGTTTTGAATTACAATGTATGGAATTTTCTATATAATTCTTAAGCGTCCTCGAATACTGTCAGATGCTCAATTTGAAGTCTATTAGATAATGTGTAGGGACTGAAGGACTAGGGAGGTTGTTATGTAGTCGTGGTTAATTTTGTGCTGCAGCAGAAATGTTAGGGATATAGTGCACTGTAATGCATAAACTGTTCTGAGAACTAAAGAGTGGCTGATCCTTCTATTGTGATAGACCTGATTAATTCCTGGGATAGCTACAGTTATCAAGGGGTTGATACGCTGTGTGGTATCAGCATAGCTAGGTCTGCAGCTGCCTTATGTCCTCTTCTGCTTTGACAAGAACTGTGATGTGCAGTTTTGCTGCATACACAGGTTGCCCAGTATCCAGATTGCTCTGTATTTTGCTATTGGGATTTTGACATTGCTAGACGAGAGAAATTGTTGTGGCAAGTAGTATCTGACCTGATGTTGCTGAAAATAGAATTATCTTGGGGCATACAAACAAACAAACAAAAGATTGATCTGAGACTGTTGCTAATATACTTTTTGCAGTTTTGGAACATACACCAATACATTTCCGTCTTTTAGGAGGGTGCAGGTGGTGCTATGCAGCCGTATGCTCAATCCCTGACAATAGTTTCAAAACTGCTTGCCAGCAGAAACAGGAAACGGAAATGTATGCAGAGTCATTATTTGAAGAAATGGTGTTCCTTACACACCGTGAGTCATGTGGAAACAGAAGAGAATGTTTGCCAGCATGCATGCATCCTCGATATGTAAGCATATTGATATTCCATATTTCATTGCTGAAGAAGTTGAGTGAAACCAACGTAGCTGATTTGCTTGCTTCTGTCTCATTCTGGGTCTGTGAGAAGAGCCAAGACTGTTGGATAAGAATTTTGTAACGAATATGCTATGATCTCCACTGCAAGGAGAACTTCAAGACAGAAAAAGCTACATTTATGTAGACCTTTGAATTTTTTATACTGGACGAGTGATTTGGCTCAGGTGCCTGAGGAGGTTTTGCATTAAAATCTGATTGATCACGGTTCCGACTACGGTTTCATTGATGAAACAAACACTATTCTGGATTGGGAAATTCTCACTTTATGCTTTGCTTATGTGACTTCAAATTAATGTCCTTCCAGGGATTCCTGAGCTCAAATGACATTAAAAACTGTAAAACATCTTTTTTTTTTCTGAAAATATGATTTCAGTGGTTTCTCTACAGATTTCTTTGTCCTAAATCCAAATTCCATTACTCTGTAAGGAAACGTGCTTCTCTACAGATAGAAAGGTTAAGGAGAGAGTTACTAGGAAGCAGTTAGTATATCCCTGAGGCACCTACCAACTGCTAATAGTTTGATCATAAAGAAGAAAGCTGACCTTGATAAGTCTTACATAAACATAACCTAGTTGTGCAGAAATATTTACTTTTTGTAAGATTTTTAGGATACTCTAGACTTTTTAAACTTTTAGAAAACCCTATCATCGGTCTAATACTTTTTGTTAGTCACAGATTAGCTTAAAAAAAAAAATTAAAAGCCATTTTCAATAGCATGTTAATGCCTTTTCTCATAGAGACTTAAAAATATTATTCTGTCTGAGACTCATTTAAACGGCATTATTCTAATACACATGATAGTGTAGTCTTTTGAAAGCTGATCTTTGGACTCAGCCATAATTTCCCCCTCCCCACCTCCAATGTTTACTAGAGACATTTATGTAAAAGTTGTAGTGGGCTATATGTGTGTATTTTGAGCTGGGTGAGAGACAACATCAGCAAAATGATTTATGAAATAAATCTGCATTCAAATAAACTTAGTATTGAAAAAGAGGCGAAGTAACAAACCAGAATTCCCACTATGAAAATGTGTGGAAAGTTGGTACAGGTATGAGAAACTGCTAATTTCATAATATTATTGGCCACTTATCTAAAACAAGATTTTGCCTATATTACTCATCATTTTAGTCTTGGAGTTCTGAGAGAAGCTGCAACACAAGTATTCGATTAAAATTAATGTTGAGATATAGAATATTAAAATTTAATTCTTTTGAAAAAGTTACCTGGATTTTCATGCACTGTGCTGTTTAGTTTATAAAGTAATCTCTGAATTTCCACTTTTTAGGAAAAGGTTTGTGTTTTAATCCAGGTAAATACCAGCAGTGAGTTAGGGAATGTAGGTATCACAGAACTATGGGTTTTGGACGAATAGACAAAGAATGGAAGAATAGATTTGTTCTCAGTTTAGTAGTCAGAAACACAGAGAGTGTTCTTTAACAATTATGGAGATGGCTTGTATCTCAAATCTAATTGCTTGCAGGCATTTTTCATTTAGTGAAAATGGCATTTGTGAAGAGATAGAAATTACTTGCAAATCTTGAGGGGATTTGGCTAGTAGTTCTGTCAAGGTAATAAAAAGGAATAGATTTTGAATAATCCAAATCTTTCATTTTATCATTTTCAAAATAAGAATTCTTCCTTTTTTCATCAAAATGCAGCTCTTTAGAGAGATGTGGAAAATAATAACAAAAATGTAGAGTTGTGCAAAAAATTGCCTTTTCTCTTAATTCTTCCCATTTTAATAAGTTCACAAAATATAGCAATCCCTGAAGGTGAAGAAAATTAAAAATAGTTTGATACTAAATTCACATAGGTAAGAAAAATAAATGAATACAATAAATCCTTTACTCCTCTAATTCTAATGCAATTACTGTTATTCTGTGTTCTGTGTAAATCCTCTGTTTAATATTCATCATACATTCTCACTCCCAGGAATTTGCTGACCAATTTCAGTCATCACATTAGTAGGTGGTAACGTTCTGTGGAAAGAGAAAGTGAGAGGGGATGAAAGAGGGATATAACTGTGTGATGATTGAAATAATTGTCTTGGAGGATGACCTCTCCTTTTCCTGTTCTCCTTGGTCTGGTAGAATGCAACTCTCTTGTTGCCGATGATGACATTACTCATTGGTGAAGCGAGCATGTTTTTTTCATTGTAAAGGAATCCACCTGAAAAATGGAAAAGAATTTTGAACTGTAACCCAGTGAAGTATGTCACAGGGTTGGTTTTTTTTTTTTAACATACTCTGATTTTACCTCCTCAATATCTCTGTAATAACTGTCTTTTGTGAAGATATCAAAAAAGTCAGAAAGAAAGGGAAAGGAGATAGGATGATTTAGCTGATTTCTCTGACTAAGAATGTTACTGCTAAGTACGGTATGCTTGTCAGATTTAGAAAACAATAGAGGTATTCCTAAGTTAATTATCTACTGCCAAGCATAAATAAAATCATAAATCAAATGTATTTGTTTAGTAGTTACTATTCCCATCAGAATATGACCAGAATTCCTCACTGAGACCAAAATTTGTTTACAGCTGTCAGTATTTTGGCTTATATTTTTTGCTAGCAGAAACTGCTCATTCATGAAGTGAAATTGGTTTACGAAAATATTGATTACAACATTTAAATGTAACCTGATAAAATGTTGAACTGATGTTGACAGAAGAATGATGAATAAATACTTTGCTAAATTGATCTAGTAGTCTTGACTGATTTTTAACCTTACGAGTGAAGGAATTTAAAACAACCTTGGCTTTATACAATTTTTTTCTAAAATAGCTAGAGTGGTGGATATCTGATTTTTATGGACTGTCACTGAGAGATTAACCCTTAAGCCTTGTACAGGTGGATATCCAATCCGTAGTCAGTGTGTGATGATTTTCAAACGAAGTCAATCAGTATTTCAAAATTGATTTTACTGGTGTCTCTTCCGTAAGATGTATCAAGTATGGTCTGAAGTAAGCAGCACTGCAACTGCCATTTTTGTATTGACCATGTCAAGTGTGATGTTGATATATACTCTAATTAAATTCTTGGTTAGCAGCATTAAACCATTTTAAATTTGCTCTTCACCTTAGCGTAGTGTTTTTATTTTGTTTGTCTCTTCCCTAGCTGATGTGTGGTATCCAGAGATCTGAAGGCTGAAGAAAAAAATACAGGGAGCGTTGATCTTGCAGTTTACACTTCTTCAGAAGTAGCAGCACAGCAATAGCAAAGAACATATCTGAAAAGGAGAGTCTTTAGAACATTAGGAAATAGTCAGAAGAAAAAGGGGAAGGTGGAGAAAAAGAAGTAACAGTTGGCCTCTTTGAGTGATATAGGTAAGAACAGTGGAAGCTACTTTTCTAAAAGAGAAACAAACAAAAAAAACGAACAGAAAACCAAATCAAACACCAATCCTAGAGAACAAAATAAAACTTCCCTGGAGTTTGTGATAAGATGTTGGTAAACACTAGAGTTTACAGGTAATCTCAGAGTATTTAATTCAGGCATAAGATTTTAGTGCTATTGTAGGTACAAGTGCTACTGTAGGTTCAAGGAAAGTAGATTTAGAAAAAAAGATCAGCCCTGTGTTTGCAGGCAGGTTGTCCAGTGCTGTCTAAATAAAATTGGGAGTTCTGTACATCCAACAATTAAAATAAGATAAAAAATTGGAGTTCTAACCAAAGCCACTTCCTGTCATCATGTGTACAATTGCCTTGTAATGACGCAAGAAAAATGGAAATATTTTGAGTTGCATTTTGCATTTTATTTGGCAGAAATAGGTGGAGATGAAAGTAAGGTAGAGTAATGGTATTACTCCCTGATACATGCTCCAGAAGAGGATTTACTGAATATTTACAGTCAGTATACGAAGATCAAAGAAACAATGTCAAAAATTGAATATAATGAACAATTCTCAATGACTCTTGAGGAAATGTCTTGTGAAACTTAGATTTTTCACACTGAGAAAAAAAAACAGAGAAACAGTTAGTCAATATGTACTAGAATAGAGAGGAACAGAAACTCCTGGGGCTTGGGGAATCTGTTGGATTTGCTTACACAGTGGAGGAGAATCTGCCAAATTCCAAAGTGGGTGTTGAGCGAGAAGCTGACCTCTCAGTGAAGGCTGGTAATGGAGAAGAAAAGAGAACTGGGACAGCAAAGGAAAAAGATATTGATCAAAGTATGTGGAATGGCACATGAAGTTAAAGCTAAAGTAATCTCTTCATCTACGCAAAAGATGACTAATGTTTTTTAATTAAGAACAGTGGACCATTAAAACCAGAGGCTATTTTGATTCAACGTTGAGTTTTGCATTAATACTAGTGAGATGCAGAGAAATCAAGGTAAGGAAGGTTCTGTGTGACGACTGAATAGTGTCATTGTTTGTCGTATTCAATGATGTTAGAATGGAAAATATACTGTTGTGGCAGTTTCTGCATTGTTTCTTTTCATTGTCCTTCATTTCATTTATCTCTCTCTCAGCTTTGCATTTCTCTTCTGTTTTCTATCTCCATTCACATATTTTTGAAATACAACTCCTCCTCATCCCATAGAATAACGAATAAAGATAATGTCAATATTAGGTTTGGTGTTAAATAATGGAGGTCCAGAAAGGGGTGCATAATATGTACGTGGATGTTTTTAGACTCCAGGACATTATTTTCAGATTAAAATAAGACCAAGTAATAGCATTACTCTTTCTCTGATGCATACTCTACTGGCTTGTATCTAGCTTATGTTTGTAGTACAGATTTGTGCAGGAATGAGTTTCACATTCTTAAAAAGAAATGATACAACACTGAATCAGATTAATCCACACAGGTCTGATAAAATAATTAGAGTAGGTGAATGTTCAGTAATGCTCTTCAAATGTTTACCCTCTTTCAGGAATATTTGCAGAAGTCGAAGAAAAAATTGTTATCTATGCAAAAGTGTTGTCGGTCAAGGATCGGTGAAGAGGAGTATTCTGCAAGGTAAAGA
>VXAL01016035.1:83014-166550 GCA_013399475.1 Chauna torquata | reverse complement strand
TCGGTGAAGAGGAGTATGCTGCAAGGTAAAGAAAGTGAATTTGAAGAACCTGGTAATAGTATAATACAAAAGACCTGTCTCTGACTGTGAATGAGGTATATTATTGTTTAAACTTGATTTCAGGCAACTGTCCTTTCGGAGCAAGGTTGGGCACTATAAAGAATACAAAACTAGAGGCATCAAAGATGAAGGTAATGGACTACACAGATACTCATTTACCAGGGATGGGAAAACATATTGCTAATTTTGCCCCAAAGGCAATATTATTATTTGGTGTTGGAAAGAAGTCCATATCTCTTGAATGTCCCCAAGGTGTAAAAAAGTTGTAACAAGGAGCTGAACTCAATGGTCTAAGTTCAGTGTTACTCATTACCCTGCAGAAATGAATGAACAGAGTCAGAACTATGGTATATGTTTGACTCCAGCTTCAAACTTTTCTGTGCATGGTATCAGATTTCATTTTATTGGTGTGACTGCTTACTTGATGACCAAAGAAGCGGAGTACATCTCTACAGGAATAATATGGTGCAAATCTAAGGTGACTTATGCAAATATTAATCATTAGTTACTTCTCTGCTGCTAGTGGAAGAACACCCATATAAAATTAGTACTGGGAAGGGACAGTCCAGGTAACTACTTGCTCTTTGGGACATATTAGAAGTTGGCTATCTCTTCCCATTATCCTGAGTATGGACGAGCAACTAACAGGTACATTTTTATTTACTGGGAGCCAAAAGAATGCAGAGCTGCAAATACACTTAGGCTCCAGAGACTTTTAACAGGGCTATAAAAAGAGAACTTTTCAAGCTTGAAATCAGAAAGATGCCATGGGCTCCTGACAGTTAATAAGTTGTTTAAGAATTAGGTGTCTCCTCAGTGTTTTCATAATTTGAACTGACAGAAACATACCCTACTGCTCAATAATCGCAGGTGAAAACTAGGCCTTGTGGGAGTTGGTAGGAATTCTGCCATCAGCATAAAGAGAACCAGGATTTGCATATTCATTTCTGGATGTGTGAGCATTATATTCATGAATAGCTGGAGTGAAACTCTCTGCGTATATCCATAAATCTCCATTTCATATTTCTACATACAAAATAGACATAAAATTGCATATACTATACTCTGGGGCCTATAGTCCTGGATATGAAAAAATTGGGTCCTAAATATGCCTATTGAGAAATATACAGATTCCATGAGAAAAGCCTTAGATGCAGAAATTTACTGCTGGCTATATGCAGCATGTATGCATATCAGTTGCAATGACACAATAAAGAATGTTATAGATTTTCTGAGGAATAGTGTGATATCAAGTTTAAAAGGTGCTTGAGGGATATATACTACCAATGAAAACTGTAAGAAAAAAAAATAAACTGTCTATGCATTAGAAGAATGGTGTTAAGAGCATTAAACCCGATGGAGGAAAAAACTAGCTGCATTATTATAAACATTTTACAGTGTACATAATACAGCACCGTTTTTAGGAACAATGGATAGTCCACTGAAAATCTGTCAAGTTTTCCTGTAAGGACATGAATTCTGAGAGATCATGGATCATTAAAGTTTTTGGTAAGCAGCAGAGCTGGATGACCATTCACATTTCTAAATTATATGATTTTTTTCTGTCATCCCTTTGCGTCCACTTTCTGTGGACATTTGTGTGATCGAGTTTTATTGCCATGGCAGTTTGCAAAAAGTGAGTTTCAAAGTTATGTGCATGAAGATGAAAGGAAAATGGATTTTAAATTTGCATGCATAAAGTAATCTTACCAGCAGTGCTTGCACATTCATCTACTCTGGGAAACAGGTTTAATGGTGATGTTCATTTGTGTCTACTCACAATGAATGAGGTGCACAATAACTTGTGAACTTTTTAAGATTATCTAGAGAACTAAGACATTGTTTTAGAGGATTTTAAGTTATGTTTCTGTGTTGAGTGTTTGCAAAGATCTTATCATTCCTTATAAAATCGTTAGAAGGCTCCGCTAAGCAGATGAGCTGGAGAACTTTTTGCTGCAGCTTTAATGTAGATTTTATTTTCACTGATGTTTAAAATACATTTATTATTATCTGTCACGTTTTCTCAGCTGCTTTCTGCAGCTTCCCCCTACAACCCACCTCAGACTCACTTAGTACTATCTATAAAATAATACATTTTCTGTCTAAAGGTATAAGGAATAAAAACCACTTACAGTTTCTCAGAGTAGCCTATATTTTATACAAGCTATTTTCAAAGAGTAAAATTGTGCTGCAGTTCTACAAAGCCATTCAAACCTATGCGTAATGATATTGATTTACAGTATTCATATGCATTCCATGTTAATCTGATGGACAGAATTTAATTCAGGCATCTATTTAAATGTCTTGAATGTCTTGAACTGATGGGGATGAGTTGTCATGTTGAATCAGGACCAGACAGAAGGAAACTATCATTTTTGGGTAATCTTTTCTATTCCTTTCTGAATGGGAATTCATTTCCTCTTATTCTGTGCTCTCTGGAGCTGTGTTCAGTCTGGTTTTTAAAAGCATTGAGTGATGGGGATTCCAGTGGGAACCTACAAGAACTTTTACAGAAGGCCACTACTGCTACTGTTGTATGAGGGAATGGTATGTGAATTAATGTACACCCTTAATCAGTTTTGGGATACAGTCTAAGTTCTAATGGCTGGATCACTTTATGTCTCTACAAAAGCCAGAACAATGCTCTGTTTACATACTGAGCTATTAAAGAATGGAAATTGGCTGGGCACAGAAGGTGTTTCTTCCGTTAATCGAGTTACAGTTCCCTCTGTGCCGCTGAAATCCAAAGTTAAACTTATAAGTAATCTGATCTAAACATTAAAATATGCTCTCTCCAACATGCCAGATGGCAACGCAGTCTTCAGTCATCCAAGCTACGTTTTCCTTCTTTATCTGCTCCCCATTTTTTTTTTTAAAGGCCTTTCTAGTGTCTCTGATATTTAGTGAAAAACAGATAAAATACAGCAATTCCACTGGGCCAACAGAGATTTCATTTTCAGTCTTGAATACCACATTTATATTCTCTTTCTAGATTGCTCTATGACTTCTTCCTTTTTATCTGTGTAGAAATTAAATGCTGTAGCACAAATTCATGTTGCAGAGAAAAGTTTTTACAATTGAAGGTGGATTGTTTCCTTTCTCTTTGCAAGAGGTTTATTTTATTTCCCTAATGAAAAAGTTGGTTGCTGAATTACAGAGTTAAACTAGAGCACTTAATTTCAAACTTTGTCCATTGCAGTATATTAACCTTTATTAACCTTTTCCTCCACTTTTTTCATTTTCACATATGCAACCATTATATTGTGCCTATGTGAAGATACAATCTTTTGTCAAAATATTTCATACGTCTTTGGCTTGTAGATTAGCTTTGTTCATGTTTTATTTTATTTTATTTAATATTTTATTTGAAGTCTCTGTCAAACCTATGTGTAGAAATTGTGGAAGAATTGTAGCCTAAAGGGTCCCACTAACATGTTCAGCCTGAACATGGTTGACAGCACAACTATGCAGTGCCTATGTGAGCCTAGAAGACAGTGGTTCACAGGAGAAAACCCTTTGTCCTTTGGCAGAGTGAGCCTGCTGATCAAAGACTTGAACCTAAAGCATGACTGAGCCTTACACATACTCTGGTAGAAAAGACAGCACGTGAGCCCCACTAGCTATTCATTCTGCTGTCATGCTGTGTTTTGTCTTCTGTTGATACAAGTATTTCTGAATTCATATTTCAAGCCAGTAATGGAAATGATAGAGGTTAATAAAACAAACTAGTCAACCTGCCTGTTTGAACCTCAGATCATGTCACTGGTCCAGGTCACAGAGTTAACTTTCCAAATGATATCTTTGACACATCTGATGGGGAGCCTGGTCTGGGAATGCGAACTCTCACCTTGGAGGAGAGGTTGTCTTAAACTTTCGTTGCTTTTAAGGAAAACATAAATTTTGAATTACATCTTAGTCGTGTCTAGGAAATTTTCACTGCTACCAGAGGAAAAGTTTTAACAAAGGCAGGGGTCATTTTATTTTGTTTTATATTTAACCTGTTTCTTCTCTATGTAATAGAAATCAAAGGGAATGAAATGGATGCATTGCTATATGGTACCTAGATAACCTTCTGAATGTGTCTTACTTAATAAAACCTAGCCTTAGGTATCTTCGATTATCCTTATCATATTGGGAATTTTAGTATTGTAAAAGTGCAACACAAGAGACCTTTAATTAACATAGCTATGCTTGTTGAGATACAGAAGCTACCCCCTATTCGGAGGCTATGTAGTGATTCTCTTTGTAAGTCAAAAGCAGAAATATTTTTTACTGTTAGAACACTTGGGTTGCTTATGAAAATTATTTTAGTTTGTAGGATAGTGCAAAGATAAACTGCAAACACGCACTAACTTGGTAAGTGTTGCTCTGTGGAAGTTAAACGAATGAATAGCATAACCAAGAAGAATCTGATCTGTTAATGTAGTTAAATATGCTTGGAAAAAAAAACAAATAGCTTTGTAGATAAGGTATAAAAAGCAGGTTTGTGATGTGGTTCTTAATTTTTTTTTTTTTTTTTCTTTTCAGGACAGTGGTTGCTACAATTTGTGATATAAACACAGGTACCAGGCTGGAGCTGGTCTTATTATAGTGCTCTGCACTGTGCTTGAGAGGGGGGAAATTCCTTATTTTGTCTAATAAGGAATGTTAACTCAGTATCTGCTTTTGTCTATGCAAATGTGGATTCCCTGTGAAATTTGAGAGACCATTCAGTGGAATAAATCTAACAAACTAATAATTGTTTGTTTGGGCCCTTTGTTGTAGTCGTATGCACCATAGGTCCCATTGCAGGACCAAAGATTCAGAAGGGGAAGTGGAATATCAGACCAGTGTATTGCTTTAACCTGGTGTTTTGGTAAGACTACTTGGAGTTCCAACCCCCTCACAATCTCTGTCCCTTCCTACCCTCAAGAGCTGGAGTCTCAGACTGCTTCAGGATGTTTTCTCCTAATTAAAGAAATTTTAGACTATATAGCTCTGATATTTCATCCAGTTTTTGATATATTAACAAGACTCTGTCTTACATTGTAGGCAGAAAGATATACAGTAGATATATCCCAGGTTACAGGGTCAGGAGAAACTATATGTAACCCTCCTTAGCCAAAAGAGTGCCAGATATATATTGACATTTTTGCATCGCTTTGTAATTACAAGTTGTAAAATTGTGTTTTATTAAACAATTATACTTTGTGAATGTCTTCAGAAAGCCACAGCCCATATGGAGATACTTACCATCCATCTGATCATGGAAGAGGTAGAAGCTGGAATTGGGTAGGGATCTCATTTGCATAGAATTTAAGTTCCTACAGTGACTTGCAAAATGGTGGGCAAGTTGCATGTAATGTCAAAATTGTGCATTCAGGACCATAACCTGGGTCCTCATAATGTTTCTTTGGGATTGAGAAAAATTCCTCTTTATATTGCAGGACAGCAAAACACCAGTGTTAAGCACTTCCCTTCCGTCTGGTAAACAAAACTAATTTAACTTTAATAAACACGGAGTGGCATAACTATAAACATTACTGGCAGGTGAAAGTATGTAAGCAAACTGCTATCTTTTCTTCCTTCATTCAGACAATTTTTGTTCTCCTTCAGTAGTGTTTTTTCTTTTTTTTTTTGGTGATGTATGAAAAGAAGCATTTCTGGTACCCAGATAACATAGGCTATTTCACTAGACTCATGTTTCTTGGGTAGAAGGAAGTGACAACCACAAGAAAACTAAGATGCAGCACATTGGTTAAAGAGACGCGCAAGCAAAATGCCTTTTCTTATTGTGTGTTGTGTTTTTTTCTTTGCCCCCAAGTATGTTTTTTCTGTCCTTATATACATATATTCCAGTTTACCATATACTCCAATTTACTCTTTAGCAGTTCTTTTGGGGGCAAAAAAAAAAAAAAAACTCAATTCATCAAACAATTTACATGTAGGGGTTAAATTTCACTGTAGTCTATTGTAGCAGCATCAATATTTAGCAATGTTATTTACATAGGTGTATTTACATTTTTCTTTACTGGTGAATTTCAGATAGGGTCGGGCATGAAGAATTCCATATGTGTTTTAAAGCTAGGAGAAGGACTTCTTTATTACAAGACTTCTCAAGCGTGCATTACCTGTCTCCAAATACATAATGTTTTTTTCCAACAGACCCTGGCCAGCTTTTTCTGAAGTTCAACCCTTCAGTAAACATTATTTTCCTCTGAAAGTCAGTATTTTTCTAGGGAAAGTGATTGACTCGGGACAATGAAATTTTGTTCATTGAAATAGAAATATGAAATCAGATATTTGGGACTTAAATGTATACCACTGGATGAATTGCATTGCTCTCTTCAGGCTAAGAGAGGCCCAATATACTGCAGAGCGGATACAAATGAAAATTCTTTTTTCCACATTTCAGTAAGTGTTCCCTAAATAGTAAGCTGATGCCAAACCGTCTCCTGTTTGCAGTAAGCCATGTGGTAAGAATTATGGGTATTTGCTTGCTATTTGTTGTTCAATGATGTCTTTTTTTTTTTTTAAACCACATAATTCCTTTTCCATTTTTTTTTTTTTTTTTTTTAACCTGGAGAAGAGTAGGCAAGGGATAAGATATACTTTCTGTCTTCAAGTCCCTAAATGGGGCTTATAGTGAAGAGAGACTTATAGTGAAGACTTCTCTTAGAGGTGAGCAATGAAAGGTTGAGAGCCAAAGGACAAAAGTTTCAGCACAGGAAGTTCAGTTAGATGTAAGGAAATGGAGGTGATCAAACACTGAAACAGGTTGTCCAGAGAGGTGGTGTACCAACATCCTTGGAGACATTCAGAATGCAACTGTCCTGAGTGACCTTATCTACCTTTGGAGTTGGCCCTTCTTTGAATGTGTGTGTTTGTATATGTTGAATTACACGACCTCTAGAGGTCCCTTCTAGTTTAAATTATTCTATTCTTCTATGAAAAAGCTGAGGTGGGAAATTCATAGCAAAATGCCAGTGCCAGATAATTTTAAATTTAGATTGCAATAATGAGTATCCATACAGAGCCACCTGAATGCCAAATGTCCTCCAGGGTTCCAATGGGATAGTTTGCAAAGCAACATTCATCATGTTTTGAGTAAGCACTGCGGAAAGAATGGATATTTACTTTGGAATCTTTCCACTGGGAGCAAAAAAAGTAAAATTTGATTCCAGAAATCTGGACACTAGTATAATGCTTCATTTCTGTGTAACCATGTGCATGTAACCTGAGTGAATTTGGCCAAACAAAAATAGCATTTTCAAACTGATACATATTTACAAGGTCTGCAAGTAAATACATTCCAAAATGATGTGAAGTCTCTTTGAGCGCTCTTCTGATAAGCAATCCAATTTTACAAACACCTGTTATCTCTGTTGTGGATGATCCATGCAAGAAGAAAAATCTTGGATGTAAAAGTGAGTCTGAAATCTCCTTAAAGAAACTGGTTGATTTTTTGTTGGAGCTTAAACTGAGGATGCACCTCTGTTAGCTCGATGGAATCTGCAGAAGGTTTAAAAAAAAAAAAAAATCTTTGTTTGTAATGGTTTATATTACTGGACAAAACTGTAGCAATACCTTTTTCAGTCCACAGAACATCTTCTGTTTATATTGTTTTCTCCCTTTAAACACAGAATACTTCCTCTTCCTCACCCACCCTATTAGGCTTTTTCCGTTAGCCATATATGCTTTCCACTTTTCACAGTGAACTTGTGATCCCTTTTTCTTGGTGACAGAAACAGTTACTTTCACCCGAAATGGGACCTATTTGTCCCTTTTGCTGTACCTTTTCATCTCGCTGAATGTTATGAGCTCTGACAGAGCTTTATATATAGCCAAAACATTTTAGCAAGTGTTTATATGGGTGTTCAGCTAGTTTCCTTCAAGAATTTTTGCAAAAGTTACTGCTGGACTGTATTCTGTAGAAGTATTTTAGAATTTTACTTTATTTTTTGTTGGAGCAACAGGCTTATCTACTAGCATCTGAGGAAATCAGTGTTATTCTACATTAGCTTTCCAAACATAACCGATTGCAAGTTTGGTTCTAAATCAAATCAAAAAGGCAGAAAAAGTTTGTATGCATGAATGTTGATCAGAGTGATGGAAATAGTGAAATTAAGTAAAAGCCAGATCTTTTAGCTGGTAAGTGCTTATTTGCAGCCTGACAGTGAAAGCAGAAGGAATGACATTGATTTTACAACAAGAATGATTTTGGTGTTCAGTTTAGCCAAAGGTCAAGAGAGCAACTGGATTAGTCGTCCAGACACTATGGCAGGGAACCTATAAAGCAATCTCAATTTTCTGACAATCTTATGCTAAATGAACAATGTATGGGAGTTGTTCTTAGTTGTAGCCTTAATATATGGGGAACAGACAAGAATTAAAGCCCCCACCACTTTTTTTTTTTTTTTAAACAAGGATCAGATTAAATATTAAAAGTGAAAATCCCATTGACCTCCAAAATGCTGGGATTTTATACACCTTATCTTCTACAAAGATGTCCTGGGAAAAGCTTGAATGAAAAAGCATTCTAAAAATTTGAGCAAGTTTGTTATTGATATGAATGAATGTGCTACTAGAATGAGGTAACCTAGCAGATGATATACCACAAAAAAAAAAGTGAAAATTTATGTTCATTTATTTCCTTGCTTACATTTTAGATATGAAATGCAATCTAAGATTAAATTGATATTATTTCATTTTTTTTGCTTAATAAACCTGAATCGAAACAAGTGACTCTCCAGCTGAGGTCTGCATGGTAAAGCTGATTTTTTTCCAATTGCAGAAGAAATTAGTGATCCAAATTTGTTTTGGAAAAAAAACAAAAACAAAAACCAAACCAAACCAAAAAACAAAACCTGCTATCTAAACAATGAAGCTGTCTTAGTCTCTTGTTCAATTCAACACTAAAATAAGAAGTCATTCTTTAAAACAGCTCATCAGAGAGCTGAAGTGTAAATAACTATTTTTTCCAGTTCTCTGCAGGAAAATGCATCTAGTTGAGGCATTGATTCAGCCCTGAAAATTACTTGATTGTACTTGTAAATGACATTCTGGAAAAAAAAAAAAAGAATGGAGGAATTCATCTAACCGTGACTTATTAGTGTCAGTTTAATGAGAACTAAGTTAGAGAATTTAACAAACTAACCTGTCCTGAGGGAAATGAGGCTTTGACATGAACAGGCTTTGCTAATGTTACTGTCATAAAGAACAGTCTACAAGAGCCATGCATGTCAACAAATATGCAAGCATCGTCAAGCTACCCATCATCGTCTAACTGTGCTACACAGAAACTGTGCTGGTGCTAACATCTTTAACTGCCTTAGACAGGGGAAGGAAAAGGCAGTTTTGTCACTCTTTAGGATTTTGCTTTTTTTCTATAGGAATGGATCTTGCCTGGGTCTTCAGGTAATAAAAACATGTTTTCTGGAAAAAGCCGTGGACAGAGAATTAGTGACTCCTACTGAACCATCACAGAATGGGCTTGGTTAGTGAAAACCCAGGAGGACTAATGAACAGTTTATTTCAGCACACAAATGTTTAAAGCCTTTGATCATTGCAGCTACACATGGAAGCAGGAAATTCATTTACGTGAAACCACAGAAGGAGTAAACACCTCTCTGCAACCATTAATGGAGATTTCTGTATGGTTGATCTCTGACAACCTGTGCCAAGGGCTGGTGATCCTTCGGGTCAGGCTGTGGTTGTGGTTTCGCATACAACTGACACCACCAGCGTTGCTGAACAGAGCTGCCCTGAGCTCAGCTGCTCTGTGGTCCTGTCCCTGTGCAGTCCCTTCAGCCAGCTTAAAGACTGCACCTCAGTCTCCCCGTCCTAACACCTTTTCTCTTCTCCTTCTGTACAGGAAATGGTGAAACGATGACTGGAGCCTCAAGGTGCTTTTAGGAATTGATGTCTACCTCTCCTTTTGAAGCCAGTCATTGATGGTAAGTAGTTGCGAACTGAAGACCTTTCTTTTTGCTCTTCTGCTGAAATCTCAGGTACTTCTTCAGGATCAGCAGACTTGCAAGGAACAGTTTCAAGGTTTGGCTATCTCAGATCCATTTCTCAGTTCCCTTCCTCTTCTACCTGCTCTCCTTCCATGTATAAATAATCATTTTATGTATGTCTGGCTAGTATTTAAACACATTATTCAATAGATAATTTATTCAATAATATTTGTTTTGTACCTGTTTTTTTGTATTTTGTATTTTTCCAGCTGAATTAACACTGTTCAAATACAGTAAATAATAGCTTTGAATAAAGCTAGCTGGAAGGCTGGATTCTACCTCTCATTGAGCATTTCTAGCCTCTCTCTGTAAATAGGCTCTCACAAAAATGAAGGAATACTAGTAGTAAATAAGAATGGCAGAATGGAGACTGAGTAACTGCTTTACTTTCTCAGTGCTGTTCTAGAAGTGCTAAATTACTGACCTTGGAATGTGACTGGTCAGAATGCAAGAAGTCATTACTGTGGAGGAAATAGATAATCATTGCATTTTTATTAGAAATATGTGCATTTCTCTCTTTCTGCTTAGTTTTGTATTGTGATCTAGTGAAGGAGTTAATTTTTTTTCTGGGACAAATGAGTAAACATGTCAGCTGTACCAGGAGAAGGAAATACTTTGCTGAACCTGCCTGTCTGTCAGAGATTATTCTGTCATGCTGGTTAAACAGCTAGTATGAGTACTTGCATACCCGTTTCAGCTAAAATTAGTCACGTTCATGTACACTTTTAAAATAGTTGATCTTTGATAACTTGGCTCAGGTTGTGACCATGGCCTTAGAGATTGTGACTGTCATAGGGACAAATTTACTACAAAATGCCAAGGGCTGTCAGCATCTGATTGCAGATACACTATAACTACAGCAACAGGACATACCTTTTATCTCTGGCAGCTAAGGCTGATGCAGAAAGGAGACCAGCACATGGTAAAAGATGGCTGGAGAGAATGTGAAACAAAGATGACAGCTACCATAATGTGAGTAAAAAATTACCCTCTAGAAAACAATAGAAGAGAAGAAGGTTTGGATACCTTGGGCCAGAGAGGCAGGCAGGGTTGCCAGTGCACATTGATGGTGCAGCATTCTTTGCCCTGGTAATTGAAAAAATCTAAACAGAATGTGTATTTGGTTAGCAAAGATCATTCAACATAGCTCCCAAGAAAGATAAATCTCCAGGTTTCCTTTGGAGTTGGATGGAGGATGATTGCTCTGATAAGAAACAAGAATGCTGAAGCTGGAGATTTTGGCGTTATGGAATTTTGTGGCCCTTCTTTGTCTTTGTAATGTACGTTGTACCTAAAGCAGATTACTCTCATCCAATTTGTATTTAAACTCTTAAAATCTCAAACCTGGGATCATGCTGACTACACTTTGAACTTGCTGATCCTGCAGGGTCAAGGGCACATCAATATTAAAACAGAAGCTTTTGCTGGTGTCTTTAAACATCAACCTTTTTATGCTTGTTCCAGGTGTCAGTGTTCTTGGGTCACTTCTGTGAATTTTCTTTGCTTCAGTGACACTGTGCTTTACCCTTGCACGGTGCCTATTTCTGAACCAGATCTATGCTATTTTACAATTTCTCATGTGGCCAAGCACTGACACTCAAATGTTAAAAATCCTAAGTAATCCCCTTGCCTAATGATTGTGTGCTTGAAAACTTGTCCTTTTTCTCTCAGATGTATCAGTATGACTATGAAAAAGGGAGTCAGAATAACACTTTGTGATGATTAAAAAAGGCTAAAAACCTTGCCTTCTTCACTCCAGTTCCTCACCTCAGTCACTGCTGGCTGCAACAGCATTGAGCTTTTGTAACCAGTCAGCAGGCCCCTAACACAAGAGTTAACAAAAAGCCAAGGAGGCAGAGCTGGGGAGCATTACTTTTCTGCTTCAACAAGTTGTGAACTGTATTTGTTGGGAATTTGTAAACGATTAGCAGTTAACTACCATGGTTTTGCTGCATAGTTTTCATTTCTTTGCTGCATAGTTTTAATTTTTGCCTGAAGGAAGATGACCCAAAATACAAATGCAACTCTGAACACAATACACCTGTTTTACTTCCATTTAACAAAGCTGCCTTCAGTGACCTGCTGTATACTTTTGGACTAATCAGCGTACCTGCATCTTGTGTGATTTTAGCTCACTATCTGAAATTAAGGAATGATTTTTCCTCTGTTAAATCTTTTCCAGAATCACTGAGGAAACTGTTCTGTTTGAGCAAAGTATTACAATCTTTGAAGTAAAAAGGATGCACTTAAATTGTTGGTGGTTTGGCACTCCTGTTCTTCCTGTTTTTTCAATATGGATTATGTCAACCCAGTAAACCGTAGTGAGTCTTTTGCTTCCTTGTTCACTGGTTTGATCAAAAGGNTTGCAATCCAAGTTGTTGTGGTGTTTAGTTACATAAGAGCTGTAGAAGATGGTGTACCTAGGGCGCTTATACTCACAGTTGAGGTATAGTAATTCCAAGGCAATAAAGCAGCTGATAGGAACTTTGGTTTCAATCTGCTTATTTTGGATCTGACTACTTCAGGTGTTTTAGAGGTTGAGTGTTGCCCAGTTTTTAAAAAAGAAAAACAAAGTTCTCTAATCTTACATACTGTAAGTAGTGGTATTAATCTGATGAATTGTGACGCGTGTTGAGGTATTTACAACGACTGGAAAGCTCAATTATTATTATAGGGTTTTTATCAGATGGATTTTACTAAAATAGTGAACCAAGAATGGGGACTAAGAAAGCTTAATTCATTGGAATGCTGCCAGTGATACTCCAGAGATCAGCCATAATTCAGGCAAGTGTGCTGTCCCCTCTCCTGGGGATTTTTGGTCACTGGGTAGAATGATCATTGGCAAATGTCTGGGCTTCTCCAACACAGGCCTGCAGAACCGGAGTAAATGTGTGTTGTTTTTTTTTTTTTAAAAAAAAAAATCATAGCTCCACAGAGATAAGTGGAGAACTTGCAATAATAAAAAAGGTAGTCAGGCATGATTTGGAATATAACTATCAATTGCTTGTAATGATGGCAAACTGTTCTTAAAGCACGCAAGCAGATCAGCAAGAGTTGAGAGTATTCCGTCTAAGATTTCTGCATGTTGTTCAGTGTCTTGTTCCTTTGCCTGCCTTCAGTCACAGAGCTGTCTATTTGGTGGAAGATATTAACCAGCTGTCAGATAATCATACTCCTAGTCGAATATAGGAGGGAAGAACAGTCAGAGGAGTTAAAGGAGCAGCTACTGAGGTATATCCTTGATACACTGAGAGCAGCTGATAGTGCTATTAGTCATTCCCTTACGATTTTCATGAAATATTGAGCTGAATCAGTCACATGGCAAATAAACACTTTAAGAACTTGAGACTTTTATTCCACTCAGTCCATCCTCGTAGGCTATACAACTTTGTCATTAGAGATGGTTCAGAAGCCTTATACAGACCAGTCCTTCTACTGTCGTTGTAAAAGGACTTAAATAGACCACAGGTTAAAAAGAAAAAACATAAGAAACATGCAAAAGCTTCTGAAACTTTTTCATTTATGTTTAAGAAGAGAAGTGGTCATAGGCCTTAGTGATTTAATTTACTGAAGTGCTTCTTTTGTTCTAGTTTGGTTTTATTCATATTTGGATATAAGCAAAGGCTGATTCTCTCATTTAACTCTCTTACTCAAAAGGTAAAGAGGAGTAACTGCAGGAATGCATTCAGTTAAATTATGCTGGTGTATGACCTCTATAAGAAGATCAGCCTTGTAGCTGGGAAGATCTCAAACTGAGAAACTTAATGGTAAAATTTATTCCCGAATTTGCATGAGCTGTGACATTCTCATATATATAATGCTTTTATTATTATGAAAGTACAAGATAATAGAAAAATCATACAGTAGATGAAGAACTAAATTCTATAATTTTCCTGATCATGCCATGACTATTGAATTGACCACAGTGTCCAAACTTTATGAAGAGGACAGTGAATTAAGGACAATGAAAGAACAAAGGAAAAAAGATGTTTCTAGCTCTTTTGTCACTAGCTCTACATCAGCTATGATAAAATATAGACTAGCAAAGCTAGGAAGGTAGTAACTGTATTTGGGTAATGGGACAGAGAGCAGAGACCATTGAAAAGTGCTGGTGACTTATGTTTTTTTCTGTCACTGAATGTAGATAAGAGCCTACCTTGTAATGAAGTGTGTTAGCAGCAGACAAATTTGTATTTATTCTAAGCATTCAATATGCACATCACTGTTCATTCCTGTTGAACAGTAGGTCAAGTCAAAGTTTCAGATGAAAGGATTCATACTTTGGATGAGGAAAATAGATGAAAAAGACACATGCAGAGACTTTGTACACTGACCTTTCAGCTGCCCACAGGGTTCAAATGCCAGTTACCACAAGAAATACATCAGTCCTGGTTTTCTTTGCGCTTTCTACTAGTACAGATTATAGACTCAGAAGTGTTTGCATGTCCAAGCTGTTCCTACAGAGTTTTCTTTTTAACATCAGTATCACATATTTGAATTAAGTGGTTGCAGCATAAATTTTGTTATCAGCCTTTTTCACTTCTGTTATGGAGCACTTAAAAAAAAAAACAGACTCCTTGGCATTTTTGCCTTTTGGTATATGAAATTCATTACACTGATATTTAATCAGTTTGAGATTGCTACCCCAATTTTTCTAATGCTAATAGGCTGACATCATAAGTAGACTAACATCAGAGTAAAGGTACACTCCACAATTTGGCTTATAAATGAAGTACTGGATGAATCAGAGTCCTTAAGCACACAGTTAATTTGAACTTATGTTCTATTGACTTCAGAAGGAGTACACCCTTTTCTTAAATGTTTGATCAGAGCGATAAAGAACATCAAATGCTGGCCTTTTATGCGTCTCTTTCTGATTAGAGCTTTGGAAGACAGATGACTGGTATGTGATTACCAAGTAACCTTCATGTCATTTTAAAAGGAGCTCCACTACTCCCACTTGTGCTTAGAACTGGAAATCTTTCAAAATCGCATAAACTATTACAGACAGAATGTGAATATGCTGGAAGAACCAAAGGGACAAAGTCAGGATCTGATCCTCATAGGGTATGGGAGAAGAATCTTTTGCTTTAGGGACCTTGATAGGATGCTAAGGGAGAAAAATGGAAGGACAGATATTAGTGTCTGTAAAGAGCAGCTGAAAAAGAAAGTCAGAGATGTTTAGAAAATGAGATTTCCAAATACAGTATTTCAGCCTTCCAGCACAGATGAGAAGTTGCTGTATTGATAATTATTAAAGAACAACACTGCAGCTTACAAATATATTTATTGTTTACAAACATGGGAGAAACTGGATACCTAGAAGATCCATAGAACTAAAAAAAGTGGTCTGGTGCACTTCAGAACTTTGCCTGGATCTATTAGATAGGAATGAATTGTCAGTGGAAATACCTGAACCAGATTAAATATTTAAGAATATATTAGGTAATACACTTAGGGGTCTACTCAAGGTGAAATTCGTATCCTCTGGGATATTTTTCCCCCTTCACTGTCAGTTATTCTTCAGTTTCTAAAGCATCCAATTTAACTATCTCACAGTGAATAAATTGCTATTTCATTTCTAGCACTTAGTTGTTATCGTCTTACTTGTAAAGGAAAAAGAAGCCATAATTAATATTAAGGGACTTTCATGCTTTCCATGCACAGAAATGTTAGAGCAATTTTGTCGTATGCTTTTATTTATTTATTTATTTTAAATCTGGAACTCATTTATTTGAGTTTCTTATGGCAGATCATTGATGTCAACTAAGCTCTTGGAATAACATGTGTAGCTTCTTTTCACAACACTGTGTTAAATTCTTACAGTGTTAAATCCTGTGTTAAAAGTGACTTTTTCCTGTAACAAATCCTAAGAATGAAGAAACAGTTTCAGTATTTGCAGCTTTTTTTCCTCGCTGATCTACTAACATTTTTAAATTTAATTTCTAGTGGGGACTTAGAGTACTTGTGCTCCTTTTGCTATAAAGCTGACATCTAGCAACTTCCTTTTTCTTTCATCCTTTTTGGAAGACAGCTGAAGAAATTACTTGCATCCAATACAATATAAACATACTTGCCAGGCTTTTACTAAAAAAAGTGTTTTTATTGTGAGAAGGCAATTTGAAATTGTAACTAAGAGATTCTGAAGGTTTTATGAGTCACCATCTTCCACGGCTGTGTCCTCAAGCATATGGCCTATCTTTTAGTCAGAGGTAAGCAGGAGGATACGCATCGCCTTCATCAAATAAAGTACCTACTCAATTCCTCTGAGAAAAAATTGCTTTCTTTTTCTTTGTTACTCCCATCACAAGTTATCATTTCCTTATAGTGATTGTTACCGAGTATTCTGTCTTTCTGAGCTCGTTGTAAGGATGCATTTATAGCAGATTTATTACTATTTGACCTTGTTCTGATAATATTGCTTAGTTTAGTTCTGTGTAATCATTATAATAATCTTTCTTTGCAGTTATTGCAATTAAAGTTCATCTTCATTGAAACTATTTGACCAGAATGGTACACGATATTCCTAATTGGGTCTTTCAGTTCCTCTCACAACAAATGTCTTTCCTGATGCATTTATGAATTTGTTAGCTCTTTCATAGCTTCAGCAATGACTATTCGTAGTCATCTTCTAATAGTCAAGTATACCTACTTTTTTTTTTTTTGCACTTTTTAACCTATTTGATCACCCATAATTCATGAGCCAGGAGTTCATAACAGATGTCCCCAAGTGAAAGAATCTTCTCTTTCTACCCTTATATCATAATCTCATTTTTATCAGTCCAATCAATATGGTAACATTGCTAATTTCATCTGTATTTTTTTCTTAAGATCTTTAAGTAACTTATTAAATAGGAGTCATGCATGATAAGACAGCTAGTAACCTCTCTTCATGTCATGGTTACCTAGCCAGTATTAGCTGTTGTTCCCTCTAGCATTAGCTGCTTTTGAAACCTTGTATTAGCACCTGCCTTCTCCACCTTTAGCAAACCTTTTCTATGGGGATATTGTATCAAATACCTTATTTAAATCTCTGATGAATAATGTTTTTCTGTCTAATGAATCAGATATGAAAGGAGAGATTAGATTGGTCTGAGATGATCTACTGTTGATAAAGGCACATTATAATTTATACTGCTTTCCATTTCTTTCTACCCTTAATTCTTCCTTGAAAAGTTATTCTAGGTCTTTGTTTTGGATTAAGTCAGGTAATAAGTCTAGTGGTTCCAGAACTGTTATTTGTTCCCTTTCTTTTGAATATAGTTTCTGCATTTACTGTTCTCCAGTCATAAAATACTGCCTCCAAAAATTGCAGCAGTTGTACTTGCCCATTTGCCCATTTCATATATCTATATTCTAACATGGAGATTATCCAGCCCCTCTTATTTTTGCTTTATGAGGTATTAAGAATATTAACATTTATTTCTCTCTCAGGTGTCATAATTTCTGATGTTCTGTCTTCATTCTTCTTACTCCACTAATGTCCCCATCATTAACTTTATAGAAAATGGAGGCAAAATATGCATTTAATACGTGGATCAGAGCTAGATTAGTATTAATCTCTATTCTACATTTGCAGCACTGCAAATTTTTTCTTCCAGATGCTTCTTTATTTTAAATGTTTGTAAAGAATTTTTTACTGTTTATTTTAATACTAAATATAAGGTCTAGTTGAAGAAATCTCTTGGCTATTTTCCTCCTTTCTGCATCCTCTAACTTCTGAAGAATAGTGCTCTCTATTCTTGGTAGAATTTGCATGTACAAAAGGAGATGATTCATTGAAGGAAGCCCATAAGCTTTTTCTGTTAGCTTCTTTTCTTCCTTGCAATGCAAACTCTAAATAGTGTCTGCCCTTTGATTTAAAATAATTCCTCACTTTGTGTTTTAAAAGCTTTGTGTTCCTGGGTTCATGCTGTATGGTTTCTTTAGTTCCTTTCTAAAATCTCAAACATTAGTCATAGACAGACTTGTTGTTTGTCTTGCAGTTTGATAAAGACTGATTCAGCTCATGATCGCTCAATCCAAGATTGTTTTCTATGAAAAGCTGTTCTGTAAGACCTTCTTGCTAAACCTACGTCCAAAGCAGCATAAATTTTCATTGGTTCATTGGAGCAAGTTCAAGACTGTCTAATCCTTTGGCTCTTAGTGATGGCATTTGTATTGTATCCAAGCTTGGGAAGCTAGTCTCCTAAGTTCACAAAGTTTCTACTCTTTATTTTTCATAATCTCAGAAATTTCTTTTCTTATTCTATCCCAAGCTTAGTGATTCTGTAGCAGTACTCCAAAGCTATCTCTGGTTGGGCTTTTCGACATCTATTCTAAACTGATTATGCTTTTTCTTTATTGAAATAGTTTNAATCTGTCTTATAGCAAGTTCAAGACTGTCTAATCCTTTGGCTCTTAGTGATGGCATTTGTATTGTATCCAAGCTTGGGAAGCTAGTCTCCTAAGTTCACAAAGTTTCTACTCTTTATTTTTCATAATCTCAGAAATTTCTTTTCTTATTCTATCCCAAGCTTAGTGATTCTGTAGCAGTACTCCAAAGCTATCTCTGGTTGGGCTTTTCGACATCTATTCTAAACTGATTATGCTTTTTCTTTATTGAAATAGTTTTCAACCTGTGGCCCGCATGCCCACGGAGGTCCAATGGCAGCTACTTTAGGGTCAGGAGACTAATTAAGAAAGGGAAGCCTAGTGTTAATAGGCCTAAATACTTATATTCTCCCTGAACAGCTTCATGCCTCCGTATTATATGCCATATACCATGTAAGCTGCTCAATCATCTTTAGTCTTATTTCCATTCTTCTTGAATAAATGAAAGCATCAACTCTTTTAGTTAAATCACAAAAAAATTTTCTGCCTGTTTCCATTCCTGCAATATCCAGTTTCATTTTATGCCCTGATGTTAGCCTAGCTAGAACTAGTTGAACTTGTCCTACTAGAAAAGTAATTCAGTGGAGAATGGACACTTTTTCTTTTTGAAACCAAAACAGGAAATGCTTGTTTTATTTATGGAAGCTTTAAACATTTTGTCCAATTCTCCAAAATACAGGTTGGAACCAAAATGTATAATACTAAAACCTGAATCTTTTCTAATTTTTGTATCTTCCTCAGAAGCATAAAAGATGCTATTTAAAATGGAAGCAGTTTTTATAAAATATTTTTGTGTTGGACAACTTATTTCTGAAGTAGCTCCTGACCAAACTCTCCTTCAGCAGTTGTTCTTTGCTTCATTACCTTGACACTAGTTAGTAAACTGACATTAAATGCTTCTGACATTAATATAAGGACACTAAACAAAAATACAAAAGGCTGCAAAGCATCAGTCTTTGTGACAGCTGTGCTTTTAAAGTTTAGGGAACAATAGCAGAACTAGATGAGGGTGGAAAATTATGATAATTAACAACAAAAAAAAAAAGGTGAGAGAAGCAACAATCCCTCAAGCAGCCAGAACTAATTAGTGAAGACATTTTAAAATTCTGCTATTGAGGAAGCTGGATTTTGAATGAACATCACCTTCTTTCTATACAAGAAGAGAGAAAATTTCACCTGTCGTGCTTTATTAGGATTATCAGGAGTATATTGCTGCTGAGCCATCAGGCAGGACTGCAATAACTCTCAGTACACCGGTCAGCAATTACTGCCAGCATCCAAGTATGAAAAGCTGAGTAGAGAGAACTGCCTGTTTCACTGAATATTTTCTCTCCATATAATTTGCTACCCTAGGTACTATAAAGCACCTTGTTCTCAGAATTTCCTGTGGTGTTCCAAAGGCACCTTGTGGCACTCCTGAAGGACAAACAAATCATTTCACCCCCAAATAAGCCAATGAATGGAACTGAGTGGAAAAGACAGTTTTCTCCTGTTTGATGCAAACTACTTTAGATTCCCAGACATAAAAAAGTCAACAGGATTCTCAAAAGATTTTTAAACATAAATTTTTGTCATATATGCTCTGTTAATATTTACAAATACCCCTATTGAGCAAGTGACTTCACTACTGCTATTTTAAAGCTAACAATGAATATGCTGGTATTTTAGAACAATGGATCAACTACTTATGATTGAGCACTTGCTTTCTGTTGTAGGATCCAGGTGTTTCATTTTCAGATCTTGACTGATGATAACTTTCTATAATGTTCTTTTTCTGTGTGGAGCCATAAGTGACTTAAGTTTATTTTATGCAAACGATTTGCTCAAGAAATGAAAGATTAATGGCCATGAGCCCACGTGAGTTATTCCACATTTTCTTCATTACAGATTTTAATCTTGATATAATGTACAAGTTTTATATTAGTCTTAGGTGCCTGATCAGCATAAATACTAATGCATGGCAGTAATACTTTGGCTTTGAGCTTTTTCTATTCTAGAGAGCCAAAGCTTGAACGAGATATCTGTATTTAGTCTTTTGTAAAACTGAAAATAGCATTCCTCGTTTAAAGGTGGGAAAATGATGTGCAAAAGAATTTACAAATAGCCGAACCATACAGTTGAATCCCGCCTAAAAATAGTGTCTTGTCCTGCATTTTTGAACTAGAGACCATCTTTCCTTTTCTGTCCTGACTAGCAATTTGTGTTCTGTTTCTATAAAATCTTGTGTAAGAGTTGCAAAAAATATGTTTTCACAGGGAATTTGTGAATCAATATCAAGATATGAAACTATGAAAACAGGACCATATTTAAAAGTTTTCTTTAAAAATAAAAGTGAATATTTGTCTTCAAAGCAATAGTTAGAACATTGGGGAGAAATTTTCAAGAGTGCTACATGACTATTCTCATTGAAAATAACATTAGCTATTAGCTATTGTGTTAGTGTTAGCTATTAACTACAAGATGCTCATCAATATAAGAGACTTGTTCTGAAATTGCTTACATGTTTTAGGGAATCTCATCCATTCTTATTTGACAGTGGAATCACTCTGCTACAAAAAGGAGCCAAAGGCTAAAAGCTGAGCTGGTCCACAGTAGACATAATTTATCAGAAAGTACTTGTAGATTTTGAAAGTTTCACACATCGACATAACAGCAGATGAAACAATTTAACATGGCTAGCTGGCTTGCAGAAGACTTTGTTTTCTGGGTTCATTGATACCAGTTGGTTTAATCAAGAGTAGCAGGAGACCTAATGCGAATAAGTTCACTGCTTGCTGTAGGTATATGTTTACTGTTTTTAGAACCAAGGTTATGTGCTGATGTGGTCATAGCTGGAACAACGGTATCCAGGATGAGAAATACAGTCCAGTAACCTCTTTTTTAAAGAAACCATGTTTTAAGAACTGGCATTCAGATAAAGTTCAGCTCAGGTCTCAAAAGTGGCTAAAAATAAATCCACTATTCCAGATTCTAATAAGTACTTTGCACTGTGACACAAAGGGTATTGCTTGTATAGCAGATTTTATAGGCCTTTTGAGATGACCTCTTAAATGACACTGAAATATGTTAATAAGAGATCTTGTGTTTCTGTTGAATTTACTTTGGAGAGGAGGAGGGAACGGGGCCTTTCCAGCGTTTTGTTTCTATTCTAGTTTTCCTTTTAGCAACTGCTGTCTCTTCCTAGATATCCCATGATGATAGCTTTTTGCCTGTGCATGTTGAAGGAGATTAAATATTTCCAGTATGCTCATGTGCAAAATGTGTCCTTCAGAGTCGATTATAATTAGGACTGGGGTAAATAGTGTGAAGTGTTTTGAACTGTTAAAAGAATTTGTTTCAGACAAGCTGCCTCCTTCTTTTCACATCTCCTTGCTCTTCAGATAGTTTGACAATCCCAGATGTTCACAGAATGCAAACCCAAGGTTTCATACGCTGTGGGAAAGAGCTGCAGTTTACTTTCAGTTGCACAACTGTTTGATACGCCTGTAAGCTCAAGCAGTCAGGAGAGTATGCAAATGTCCTGCAACATATCTGACCAGCTGCAACTGAACACAGCTTGGGTTTTGACTATCTTGGTTAAACAATGAGATCAATATTTTATTAATATGAATCAAGTCTGAGTATGGAATTCAAACAAATGGTAGCTTCCTGACAGTTTGTCCTGAGCACCCGCTGTGTCAGTATGACTGAACAAATTGTTCTGTGAGAATTATTCGATGAGCTCTCTTTGCAACGTACAGGAATGTTCAGAGTTTTCCTACACTTGGCTAATTCAAGATAGCATAACTTCCTGGCTTCATATGATGTTGTTCCACAGTTAGTGTGATGCAGTTGACAGCAAATCTTAGACACAGATATCTCTGAAGTTATTGTATGCCCATATTGCAGCACTTGTGTATTTTATAGGCTTCAGACCAACTCCAGAGAAGGATTTGTGAAACCTTTGAAGCAGAAGTTCTGTAATTCAGTGTTGGATCCTCCTGGAGTGTGTGACAGCCTCCAAATAACTTTTGCAGTGCTGAGAACTGCTTGCATTTTGGTTCAGATGGAGCTTCTCCAGAATGTCTACTACTTCTGTGGCAACTGGGAACTACACTTGGAAAATATTCAGCAAACTACAGATTGTTGTTGGTTTTTTTTCTGCCAAAAAAGACAAGATCTGTTGAAGCCTTGACACCTGTACCTTGTCATGGAGAAAATCCTCCAAAGAAAAAAACATTTGACTGTTAATCTTGATAGCACATTACTGTCTAATGACTAGTTACATTTTGTACATCAGTTTTTACTACCCAGATATTACTGTTACAGTTTCCCTGGGCAACCACTGGAAGGGAGTTAATTTCTCTTTGCAGATCAGTCCTGAAGCTTCATACCTTTTTTTTTTTTTTTTAATTTATTAAAAAATCACCATAGGATGTTATAGGAATCCAAGGGGGATTTGTCTGAATAACAGAAACATTGAGGATCATTTTGAAAATAAGATTGGGCCTGAAACAACCAGGGAAATGGCTGATAACACATGGCTGATTGACGATGATGAAAAGCACATTGCAATGAGTAGCAATTGTATTTCAATGTCATTGTTAGTGTTCACATATTTGTATGGTGTCTGAGAGCAAAATACTTGAATAACATTTGGAATTACCACTACTAAATATTGTCCACTTCTGTAAAGTTTATTGGGAAATTTTCCTTTGACATGGTAGCTTCATGGCACATAGGTTAGCTTGACTGATTTTTCTGCAGCTATACGAGTTAAACCAATTTCATGATCTGTATTGAGGATAAACTGAATTCATGCTATTCTCCTGCTTCTCTGAAGTGCTCTGAGCTGCACAGAAAGTGTTACTCTGAAATACTTGCATGTCTGTGGAGTGAATGCCAGAAATATCAGCAAAAACTTTCATGCCAAGTAACTGTGTCTGGTTGTCAGATGTGCAAGGATGAGGTAATGTGACAGTATTGCAATTACTGCTGGATTAGGAATAAATGTTGTAAGAAATGAGTACAGACTGGGAGAAGAACTCATTGAGAACAGCTCTGCGCAGAAGGACTTGGGGGTTCTGGTGGATGAAAAGCTCGACATGACCCAGCACTGTGCACCTGCAGCTCAGAAGGCCAACTGCATCCTGGGCTGCATCAACAGAGGGGTGGGCAGCAGGTCGAGGGAGGTGACTGTCCCCCTCTGCTCTGCCCTTGTGAGGCCCCACTTGGAGTCCTGCATCCAGGTCTGGGGACCCCAGCACAAGAAAGGTGTGGACCTGTTAGATCAGGTCCAGAGGAGGGCCATGAGGATGATCAGAGGGCTGGAGCACTTCTCCTGTGAAGAAAGCCTGAGAGAGCTGGGGATGTTCAGCCTGGAGAAGAGAAGGCTGTGGGGAGACCTCATTGTGGCCTTTCAGTGCTTGAAGGAGGCTTATAAAAAAGATGGAGAGGGACTCTTTACATGGGCAGATAGTAATAGAACAAGGGGGAATGGTTTTAAACTAAAAGAGGGGAGATTTAGATTAGATCTTAGGAGGAAGTTCTTTACTCAGAGGGTGGTGAGGCACTGGAACGGGTTGCCCAGGGAAGTGGTGGATGCCCCATCCCTGGAGGTGTTCAAGGCCAGGTTGGGTGGGGCCCTGGGCAGCCTGATCTAGTGGGTGGCATCCCTGCCCGTGGCAGGGGGGTTGGAACTTCATGGTCTTCAAGGTCTCTTCCAACCCAAGCCATTCTATGAAGTGGGTCATGTGGGCCCTATAGATTTAATGTTTAGATCCAGTAAGGCTCTTAACCATTGTCTTATTTGAAAGATAATTTTTCTATTCTACTTCACTCCTGCTTTCTTCTTACTTGGCTCTACAGTTCTGCCCTTCCCTCATGCCAGCTTTGATGCCTGCCAGACTCTTCTGGGAGCCTACTGACTTCCATAAGCCTGCAGAAAGCAACCCCCCTTTTTTTGGAGCTATTTTTTTTGTTAGATTAATGCTTTGAATTCTCTTATGGGGAAGGCCCAACAAATTCCAGGGCTGGTACAAGGCTGATGTGAGTGCACAGTAGTGGTGCAGAGGGAGAAAGCAATGAGATCAGTGACTACTAAAGACAGTGAGATGCTGGTATTAGTATCACCCAGTCCTGCGGTTTCTTTGAGGAGCAAGAGAGTGACAAATAGTCTCCTTAAGGGCTTCCAGTAGCCCAGGAACAGCTAACTATCTCTAGTGGCTGGCAACAGCTCAGTTCCTCCAAAGTCAGGGAAAAAGTATAAATACTTTAGAACAGAAATTTTGGTTAATTCTCACTGCTCAGTTCTAGAGTCATTGACCTGTTGCCAACTCAGGGTGCCAGCAAAGCAAAAGAGCTACAAGCACATAACACTCGAATTTGAGAAACACTCTTACAGAATAACTTTCCCAGTGACTGTCTGCTAAGTACCTATTCTGATGCTACAGATGAAGCAGTTTCTGTTGAGCTGAGTCTTTAAAATTCTGTGTAATATGATGCTGTGCAATTAGGTCTGTTAACTTTGATGTCAATGGTAAACCCCAGGAGGAAAACTCAATGGTAAAAGCTAGTATTAAGATCTAGTGGTAAACAGATAATCCTGCAATTGAATTTCCTCTTCATGATACCAGTACTGTCTGTGTGATAGAATATAATAACCTCGTACTTTTGACCCAAACAGTCAGTTTTAGGGTGGATTATGAGTTCATCCCAAGAAGGTAATAAACTGATAATGGAATCATATTTCTTCCATGTAACAGTGATCATTTCAAAAATAGAAAAACTGTGTTCCCCCGAACGCAGTGTGAACCAAACACTGAAAAGTAATGTCCTTTTTTGGTGTTCAGAGCATCTTTCCAGCTGGTACTTAATCCAAAACTTTTCCTAGCTGCTTGGATTTCAAATGTTATGGCTTTCTTGTTGCTTTTTTCTTTGTAGCTATCTGGTCAATCTTCTGCCTCTCATATCTTAAGAGGTCCCTGAGAGCACTCCTTTGTTTCTAGACTGCTCATCCAGAAGGTTATTGTCAGATGACTTGTCTTCTGCAGATAGAAAGTGAAACTGGCAGGAGCTTTTCAGTTCAGTTGCTGAAAAACCTGCTAGTAGGTGCAGTGGGTCTCAATTCCTCTCCATTCATTTTTGGAGATGGTAAGGAGGTGAGCAAGGCCTTGGTCCCAGTTTCACTGGTGGCTTAGGCACATATGAATAGCAAGTATCTGATAAGGAAAGCAGAGATGCAAAGTCCTCAGCAGCCTGCATGAATGCACTAAGTAAATCCGAATATTCTGACAGCAGTGAGGTGTCTCTCATTTCAAGTTCCCAGTGGAAAAATGACAATTTCTTGGGTCTTTTTAATGCTGTGAAAAACAGAGATTTCATGAGGAGGATATTTTTCTTCAGAGTATCATGCAGACTGCGTATTCCCAGCTAGCGATAAAGTTGGATAGTATTCAAGAGTGGCTGCGGTTCAATCCCAGACATCGTTCCTACCTTGTGCTCAGCTTCCTTCTCATAGAGGCTTTTTTTCTCCATGCTCAATCTGCTTTGTATTTCTTGTCCTCTCTAGGACAGAATTTGAGTTGGGTGACATCCATGTCTTCCGTTTTTCATATGCACTAAAAAGGGGCAAAGTGAGTGACTAATTAATCAGCATAATGCTACATGTAGAATGGATGCAGCTCCTGTTATGACAACACTGAGCTCTCTTGTACTTGTCCCAATATAATGATTGCATCCTGGAAAAAACAACTTGATCTCTAAAAATTGCTGCAATTTCTTGCCTGTTCCCAACATCATGTAAGTGGGATGAAAATATTGAAAAGAACCTCTCTTGACTGTCTTGGGAGTTTACAAGCAGGAAAGAGAGGTTGAAGATGAATGGAGTAGCTGAGATGCTTCAGAATACCCTTCCTAGTAATTCTGTTCTTGATCAGTTTGTGCTATCTTCTGAATAGCCAGTTTTAGGGAAAATCCTGCATAAATTGGTTGGAGTATGTCTAATGAGAAGGATGCATTAATACAGTCCTTTATCTTTGTGGTTTGTAGGAACTATGAAGATTACTCTCATTCAAGACAAACTGTTTAGAGAACTTGGCTCCTAAGCTTTTCTTTGAAAATCTCTGCTGGACATATGTGACATTTTTTTTTGCGGTTATAGAACCTGGCCAAATATGGATGAACCTGTCTTTCAAAAGGTAGACAGACAGTGACAAATGGTGGCTCCCTAGCAAATTTGAAGATCCCTAGCAAATTTTAAGGGATACTATAATGTATTAGTGCAACAGCCTAACTAATATTTCTTTAGCTGTGCCCTTCCCACCTCCCTCAATCTCTCTGAAGTGTTAATAAAGTTGTTTGTTTAGCTACATCTAAACAGGATTGCTGAATTTTAGCACCCCTCCACATGCACGCACCTTAAATCCACCGATCTTTGCAGACACTCAGGGCAGAAACTTCCAGCCAAAATGATAATGCCAATGAAAGTTATGAAAATAAACAAAGACAGGGAATTTTACAGACCAAATGACTCCTGTGCCACCTGTGAAGAGTTTCATGTTGCAGGAGCCAATACAAATTGGAACAGAAGCGTACAGATGGTGGAAAGAACTGCTTTCAGTCAGGCCCCTTCTCCTGTCACAACTCTCAGCAAGCTTTGTTATCCTTATACTGCCAAATCATTTTCTTTTGATATACACAAAACAAAAAACCCAGGAGGTAAAACCTAGGTAATCTAGAGACTGAATATTATTCTTTCCAAATGTGTGCAACTTTCAAACAGTGTCAAGACTACAGCATTTATTATAGAGGCTTTTTATAACAGATGGCAGAGAACTGAGGGAGGATTTTAATCCAGATACTCCTTCCTGTTGAAATAATTCAGTCTTCTCTCACTTACTTTTGGCTGTCATTGAATAAACTTGATGACAAGATCCAACTCTTTAACCCTGGAGAATGCCAAGCTCTGCCTGTTCTGCTCAAGCACCACAAGTGGCAGCAACAGCTGTGGGGATTTTGGCAGCACTAGTAGCTCTGAACCAGGCCAAGAGTAAGAGACTACCAGGGTCCACTCCCTTTCTTCCTTCCCTAAGTCTAAAAGCAAGTTTCTAAATATTTCTTCTCCCTGATTACCACACTATCCTGAAACTAAAGCCTTAATCTCATGACCATAAATGTCCTTCATGCCAGAAATCCTGTCATCTCTACTTCCATCCCTTTAACTCTTCTGTCTATCCAGTTTCGCTTGACTGTGCAACTGAGCCCTGCTCACAGGTGGCTCCAGTTGTTCAGAGGCATCACCCCCACAACTGGGGTGAATCACCTCAGAGAGACATTAGGTACTGCTGCCACAAAGCACTTGGAAGTGCTTTGGATTGGTGGTATGCATGTGCACTACTGCAAGCAACACTCTCAGTGGCAATTATTTTACGCTGATGTAAAACAAATTTAACTTAGCCTGTGTAAAATTTCTTGGGCATAGATGGGAAATACTTGTTGCATGCAGTATGAATGGTAATGACAGCAATAAATATTAAATGTCTAGAGTTTTTTCATAGCTCTGTGTGTTTAAATTGTTTTCTCAATGTAACATTTCACTCTGAAAGTCAGCAAGCTTTTAAGTGGAGCAATAGTTAGTTAAAAAAAAAAAATTCTGGAGACCTAGTTGAAATATTTTGATTTTGTTTTTCTTTGTTTAATGAATAAAAGCAAAGATCAGGGGCTGAAAGTTGTGTATATACTGTTTTTTCTACTGTCCAGCTGTACATTGTACAGCTGTAATGTAGTTTAATTGTAGTTCTATTGTCAATTTTGTTTTATCAAGTTTTTCCTCTTCTCATGCTCTAAAATATACATTCTTATATTTACCACAGATTTTTGTTGCCTTTGAAAGAAATTCCTGTACTGCAGGAAATCACATCCTTTAAGCTTAGTTAAGATGTTCTCAGTAGTACAAAGGCCTGGATATTTAACTGGCTGTTAACTCTCAGCCCTTTTACATAAAGAGTTGATTTACTTCGTTGCTTGCTTAACAAACTTGAGATTAATAGACTTTTCAAAAAATTCAGAACAGGATATCTGCGTTTTGAGAAGGTGAATGAGGAAAGGCTTTATATGAGGATACGAAAGGGAGCATCTGAATTGCCTCTAGGTGGCAGTGAGTCATTATTTCTCGGCATCCACTAAACGCTGTTTCACTGTCCCTGCACAGAGAGGCTTCCTTACAGTCTGAGTGTTCAGTTTTAAAGCCATTTTGGATACATCTTGAAATCCTAAAAGTGCTGTATTGCAGTAGGATATACATGGTTGCAAATCAGTTAGTCCTGGAAATATAGACAAGTATGCCATACAGCAAGTGTGCTGTGAATTAGCAGGTCTCTGGTGCATGCTTTCAGGTGACCAGAGGATGTGCAGCCAGCCTGCCTTGTTCACAGTGCCTGTTGTGCACACATACACACACACAGCTGAAGGGGGCTTTGGAGCATACACACGGTAAGTTTAAACACTATGGACGTACGATGTGGTGGACTGCACATTCATGTGGACTCTGCTTGGATAAAACTTACTGAGAGAACATGCCCAGAAAAGCCTGGAGCTGGTAGGCTTGCTTTGGCCAGATACCATTCTCTCCCCTGATACCAGGAAGTGAAGTGGGGTAGTTGTTTCTTAGCTGTGATTGCTGGTAACATCAGTGGGTCCACATAGATCTTCCTTTCCCCAGAAACCAATGACTTCAAACTGTTTTCTTTACATTTTTGCATATTTTGCATGCTGATGTGGCTGCACACTAGAACAAATTGCTTTCAGGGTGTTTGTACAGCTGTTTGGGCTTGGTGCAATGGTGGTATGTGTGATAATCTGATCAGGGCAATAACTAGTTCTGTCACTTGAGCATGAGCAATGGACTACACTAAATGCTGCTACTAAAAGGATTACAGGCCCTCTGGTAAGTCCTTGCTGGCTGACAGTATTAATTGGAATGTTTAGTAGATGGAGATTGGCTCTGTAACTGTAATTCAGGGTGTGATTTCACAGTGTGCTTAAATCCATTACTTTTAGCATGTGCTGATGTTGACTATATCTTAGCAGAGTACTCACTACCTTTATTCCATCTCACCTGGAGAATGTTTTCACTTTCATGAACATCTTTAATTCCAGCCCAGGAAAGTGCTTTTTGTGCATAAACAAAGAAAAGCGTGTGCTTAAATACTTTACAAATTGAGGTATGTATCATCAGCTCTGATACTGTGGGTTAAGAGCAAGAAGCACAGTTTTACGAGCTGTGTGGGTTCCATGGTGTTCACCAAAAGCAAGTTTAAAAAAAAGTTCTTGACATGAGCAAACTGCATGTCCTTCTGAATAACATCAGTTTCCTACTCTAGACAATGATGTAAATGAATTTTGTTTAGAACATGCAGAACTTTTAAACTGTGTTCTGCATGGCTAGGACTAACAAATACCACTAATAGCTTATCAGTAAAAGGATAGCATTAGAATCTAAATCTAAATTGCCAAGTCTAAATTGCCTGAGAGTTGGATGAGGCAGTAGAAATAGTTTGTGGATTGTGTCAAACAGTGTAAAATGTGGAATGAGTAAACAATTTTAAACTGACTGAGAAGTAAATGATATATTCGGTAGATGTTTCCAACAGAATACATTTTGGCATTAAAATTTAAAATGGCTCTGAATACAACTCTTTTAGAAAACATTGTTGTGATGAAAGACTTAGCAGCTTGATGGATGTGAATGAATAAGTCTCATAAATTGAGATACCACAACTGGGATTCCGCATTAATAGGAATGAGATTATCATAGTGGTACATCATACATACAACTATATATTTAAAAGTATGTACTGGGAATAAATGCATATTGTATAATATTTCTTTGTCTTCTGCTCTCAGCCCAGCACCATCACACTACATCACAAATATGAGCATCAGTAGATTCTGACAGTCTCGCACAAGAAGCAGTTTTCAGAGGCAGGTTTAATAAATGATTACATAATTGCTATTACTTAATGAACTACCATGATTCTTGCTCCTGATACTAATGGAAAAAATAGGAGCTGATGCTGAATTTTGTTACCAAAGATGATGTAGGAAATAATATTAATGAAACATTTTTGATAGAAGCGACTGTTTCACTGAAGCTTCACTATGAAAAGAATTTTTCCATCTTTAAGGTAATTGCCATTTACAAGACATATTCCAATTTCATATTCACATTCTGATTTCTCAAGGTTGTCTCTGGCTAGACAGAATTTTCCTATGACTGAGCAAACACTGTTAAAGATATATCCCAAATGCTGTCTTCTCTAAATGTAAAATTTGTAAACTATGCTCTCTGAAATTATGAACAGAAACAGGTGTAGCTGTCTCCTTTACTTTTTTTCTCACATAAACGTGCAGAAAAATGAGAAAAATATGCAGATACTGATAGATCATCAATCTGATAGATGTACAAAGACAATAGTTTCAGAAAAGCTCAGGTCCAAGTTCTGTTATAAATCTACTGTGGTTTTCAAATATTCTACATTTTTCTATAAAGGGCATCATATTGAGATAGATATGTTTCTATAATCAATCTTATAAATTCTGCAAGAAGTTTCTGTAAAGCCTGCTTGTTTTGATTAGTATTAGATTATTTTGTACCATTCTGAGTAGGTTACATTTCTGTCTCAAACTGTGAGGCATAATTCTGGTTTGCTGTGTGGGAGATTTTCAGAGAAGGAATGAGAGTGGCTTTGTGAACCTCCCAGGGAAGCTCTCAGCACACTGTTAGCTAATATTTCTGTGAGAAGCAGTCCTGCAAGATGGCCTACATGGAGCTTAGTTACAGACCAAAGCCATAGTTTCCTTATGGAAATGCAGCTTAACGAGTCTAATGTCAGCTAAAACTGTTCATTAGCTCGCATTCACAGGTGTTCTGTTAACTTCACTTTATTCTGGAGTTGGCTGTGTCTGTGCCCTAACTACTAAAATGTTGTGCGCTCAAAAACTTGGACCTTCGTGTTGTCCCCTAGTTAAACAAATGATAACATTTCTCTATGGGTAAGTATTATTGTATTATTATGCGCTTCTTTAAGGATAGGTGAACCAATTTAAATGAAGAAAAAATCACCTGTACATTTTAGGCTGAGGCTTGTGAGAAGAATTAAATAAGAACCCTCTTAGAAATCACAATGAGGTTGTCAACCAAAGTTGACAAAATGCTTCTTGATGCTGCTTTAATTTAAGTGTGTGCTAATCTCCTTAGTTATTTTGATCTTTTCTTGTATGCACTCATACCATTGACAGGTAGCTAGTAGTGAAAAATGAAAGTATTGGAGTGCTAGTTGAAATGTTTTAAATTACATTTGTTATCTTCAAAATATGTTGTTTCAAAGGTATGGGTTAATCCTGATGACATTTGAGTATTTCTGAGATTTTGAGGTTCTTTTTGCTACTTTTAACCAGACAAAAACAGAGTGGGAGAAAGAGAAATACTAAATAAAACCAAAACAACCCCCAAATCTGAATTCTTGTATTTGGACTGTGGACCCTGGCACATATTGCAATAATACTTGAAAGTCTTTGGTTTTATCCCAGTAAAGGACAAAAATGTATTTCAAAATGTAAGTTGACATGTACTTGAATTATCTAGCTAAAACTAGCTTTAGATTTTTTACTTAAATTTGAGTCTGCATTTTGATATTTTTCCCTTCAATGTCTGGCACTGTGTGCTTAATGCTTGTGTCAAGAAACACTTTTTTTTCTTCTTCTCCCCCCCTTCTTTACCCCATTTTTTTTCTTCTTCTCCCACACCTCTGCTTTTTTCTTTTTTGAGTGTTCAGTAAAACTGATTGCTGGTGGTCAGTAGTTTCCTACCTTGAGTCCATTCAAATGATTCTGCTGTGGCTCTGTGTTCCTGTTCCCTTATTCCTTCATTGCTTATTGCTCCTTACTGATTAGCAAGGCTTAGGTACTTGAGCAAAATCAATTGCTGCTTGTTACTTCTTTTTTTTGATTTGGTAATTCTCAGGCTTTCAAATGTTTGTTTAAAAAAAATACAGGAGATAATTCTGAATTATCAGGTAAATTTAAAATCTTTTTGGGTTTTGGGGATGAACAATGTGGTATTAACGTCCTATTTTTTTTCCAGACGAAACATATTCTTCCTATTTTCTTTCCAGCTCTATGGAGCCTGCATTCAGCTTTCACTGAAGGAGTGTCCATTCTTCCAAATTAATCAAAATGGAGCAGATCTTATGAGATCATTTGTAGTCATAAGATTCTGATGCCTATTTGATCTAAATCAGGATCTCAGGTCTTGCCTCAAGTCCTCATAAGTAGTCTAAAAGCAATGTTGTTATAGCAGTCTTTCCATCTTTTTTCTATTTATTATAAACTGAATACAGTACTGGTGAAATAGCATAATTATATATGTAATTCTCTATTTTATTCTCTATCATCTGACTATAAGGAGACAAAAGATATTTCATAGTAAGTGCTAACCAAATGATAATATTCCCATGTTGTGTCTGTGTTATATGAGTTTACTGGTGGCCAGACACTACAGCACACCCAATTAACAGATTTGCATCTGGTTATTGCCTTGCTGTATGTATCCCGCTTTGTATTACAGCTGAGACACAAGTGGGTCCCTTCTGAGTTTGTGAAAGAGAACAGCTTCACCACATAAACCAATTCTATCTTCCTGTCTTCTTACTAACAGCTAACAAAGGAGTGGCTCTGCAAAGATTGTCTCAAGTGAATGTTGCATTTTGATTTCACTGTTTGAATTTCTCAGTAATGTTTATTCAAAAGTGTCTGTGCATGTTAACTTCCTAGCTACCACCCTGGGCATTCGGCTGTACTACAGCTTTGCTACAGGAAAAATGAAGCTTTAGTGCAAAATGAATGCATATCTTGAATATGTTCTTCTGTTATAATAAATAGTTTAGTTTGACAACTGCGATATCCAAAAACAGTGCAACTGAAAGAATCTGGTTATTTGTAAGGAAATTCTGCAATGAATAAGTTACCAGAAACAATATTATTATGGAAAGGAAAATAAAATCCCGTATTCTCCTTCAATATTTATATTCTGCTTAGAGTGTTGAAACTGCCATACTAAAATCAGGATAAGAGTCTGGGGTGAGACAGAAGTCAGGTCAATTAGCAATCCTTTCCTTCTATAGTTATGAAGAATCCAGCTGACAATGAGGATGTACAAAGGCACAGAAAATGCTCTGGAATCTGTTGCAAGTTGATATTAAAAAGATTATATGGTTTATGCCAGTGATTTTTTTTGTTGTTTCTAGTTGATCTATGATAACTGGACACGTATGATTTTGGCCTATAACCTCGTGGTGGTGTGGTTTAAAAGTCTGTCAAGGTTGATTTAAACTATGTTATATCTCAAATTTAATTGAAATATATTTAAAGTTCTGTGTGTTCATGCCTTTCAGGTATGTCTACCAGCACAGAGGCTGAGAAGCAGGGTAAATTAACACTTAGTGAGTGCAGTGCTGACAAGCTGGACTGATCATTTAAAAAATCAGTTTAGGCATTTCTATATTATAGGGAAGATGCCAAAGCTTACTGGAAAGGAATTAAAGCCTGTCTTCCCCCCCCACCTTCATCGGCAACAGCTGCTTCTGTACCTCTGACTCAGTCTTATGACTGTGCAGGCCCCCTCCTCCCTCCCCTCAGGCCACCGCTGGCTTGGAGTGTCTCGGTCCTGGCTATTCCCTTGTTCTCACTTTGCACTGTTTATGGTTCCTCCCCCCGCCATCTTGCCTAGTTGATGAGATAGGTGTAGTCAAGCAGTAGTCAACCAGTCCCTGAAGGACTGTTTCTCACTGCCAAAGGGTGCGGCCCGTGTCGGACTTTTCTGGTGGTAAAAATGCTTCCACTCAATCACCTTCCTTCCTGCCTCTGTTCAGCAGTCCCTTAACCATGCCACTGCACTTCTTCATGGAGTCACGCTGCAGAACCATCTGGTTTAAACAACACCAACCCACCCACCGCATTAAGTTGTCTCGTTGTGTAATGGTGGGTGCATGACTTGGACTTTCAGAGAGCAAGTGTTTTCTTACAGTTGCTTTGGTGTTGGAGAAATTACAGTGTAGGACCATAACCTAAGACGTTTCTGAGCATGAAAAGACTGCCTGTGACTGCTGTAGAGAAAAGTGTTAGGAATAAGTTATCTCTACCCCCAATAGGTAAAGGTAGTATATTATTTCGGGAGAAACTTGAAGACATTTCATTTAAATTATGCCAGAACACCCTGGCCCGACAGGTGTTTTTTATTAACATAATTCTGGCTTTTTTTGGAAGTAAAATCAGATTACCTAAAGATTTTTCTGTTTGCTAGGTCTGGCTAGAATGATGATAGCACAGACTCTACACAAGAGACATTGTGATGATGATATAATATATGTCTGAAATGATCTAGTGTTTTCACAAATCACGAAATGAAGGGATAGCTTATCTTCAGATTTTAGCACTTGCTACTGCAATGTGAATTACTCTGTATAATCTTTACTTCCATTCTGAAAATTGTCTGCAGTAACATATATTCAATTTAGGAGAAAAGCACATAAAGTAAATTAGGTTAAAAGAACTACCAACTGTCTGCATTTTGTAATGCTGATTTAATAGAAAGCAGCCCAAAAAGAATATAGTAATGATAGGATATAAATATTAGCATTATGTATAAATAAATGTCAGGCATAAGTTTACTTCTAAATTTGCCTTAACAACTGCATTAGGATTGATGTCCCTAGTGGCTATAAATACAGAATATCTAGCAAAGGCCTGGAAAACAAGAAGTTTATCAGAAAGCAAGTGACAGGAAATCATGTAACATTCAACACATCTTTTTTGAATAATCTTTTTTTCTCCTGCTTGGTGCAGATGAGATTGATTGTAATGAGAACACCTTAGATCGACCTGGAGGCAGAGGGATGGAAGCTGGAGAAAGGCTACATCTGGGAAGTTTCTGAGGAGCTTGGGGAAAGATCAGGAAGTAAACTCAGTGGAAAGGAAAGAGCAGATGGTGCATAAGGTAAGTCACAGGACCTAACCCAGAGAAACCTCTTACATGTTAATTTTCCCTCTCTTTCCTTTATCTTTGGAATTTCAATGTGGTGACATTTTTGAGATGATTATGTGGTGTAAAACCATAAAGAACTCATTTGTCAATTAAATGAGAGAGACTAGTAAACTATGGTACGCTATGGTTTTCTGATTGAATGATGATAATGAATCAGGGAGAGTTTTGACAATAGTCTGGTAAACAAGTATTTATCATGTTATTGTTCACTGTCTCATGAGTTGAAGGTACTTGTTAACTGTAGTTCATGTTTTCTATTTAAATTAATGTTTAGGTAGACTTAACCAAATATATGTTCTGCTTAGAGTTATTGTATTAAGCAAACAATAAATTTTGCTTTTAAATTACAGTAAACTAAGAAGAATAGAAAGATCAATAATTTAATTTTCTGGTGTCTTAAAGATGTCTGTGAAATATATGTTCTGGCATCTCCTTGCATTCTGATTTGTATTTTTAGGCAATTTTAGAGAAGAGAAGATCCCATAGTGATACAAATTGCACTATCCAATAGCAAATTAACATATGGAGATCTGTTTTTGCAAATGATGGCTGCTTTTGAGGTTGTGGAAGCAAAACTCAGATCATTTTATTTTTTAGAGAATTCGTCATCTTCAGTTTGCAGTCAAAACAATTAGCAAAAATTATACTGGTTATTTTATTTATATGTAGCGGTGACCTCTTCTGCTGCAAATATCATCTTGGGAACAGGAGGAGAGAGCTGTCCCACAGGGGAGAGGAGCTGGGGGTGATAGCACCATGAGAACAGCCAGAGCTGTTTAAAGCACTGATTTTGGCAATTGGCCACCAGGTCCCTGAGAGCAGCTATGGGGGCTGTGGCTTCTCCCCTGCCCTACTGACTTTGCACTGTATTTCTAGCTGTAGATGGCATTAATAGACCAAAAAAGAAAAGTTCAAAGTTGCCATGTTTTCATGGACATGCTGCTTGGTTTTCTCAAAAAAAGGTTGAAGGCTGGGTAGTGGTGGAGCAGTTGATGTGATGGCTTGTTGGTGTAAAGCTTGAGGAAAAATTAAAATATCTGCTCATGAGTGCTGCTCACATCTGTGAAATTTTTAGAAGATATTCCAGATTAGCTGAATGTGAAATATGATTCTAAGCTCACTTGAATTTTGTGGACCACAGCAAAAAATGGTCAATAAAATGGTAATACTAGTAAGAAAGTAACTAAATAGTTGTTAAATCATAACGCAACCCAAGAAGGTGGTCTTACAAAACCATAATTGTTTTATACATCATTTTCAACCGTAATATCTCAGAATAACTTATTTGAAATATTTTTAATACGCTAAAAGAAATTAATTATTTCATAACGTATTGGGTTTCCATGGTAAAGGTTTGGTAGCAGGGGGGCCGCAGGGGTGGGTTCTGTGAGAAGATTCCAGCAGCTGCCCCATGTCAGATCAGAGCCAGCTCCAGCCGGCTCCAAAAGCGACGCACTGCTGGCCAGACCTGAACCAATGAGCGATGTTGTTTGCGCCTCTGTGAGAGCATATTTAAGAAAAGGAAAAAACTGCTGTGCAACAGCAGCTGGGAGTGAGAGGAGTGAGGAACAGCCCTGCAGACACCAAGGTCAGTGAAGAAGGAGGGCAGGAGGTGCTCGAGGCGCCGGAGCAGAAGTTCCCCTGTGGCCCGTGGTGAGGCCCATGGTGGAGCAGGCTGTCCCCCTGCAGCCCATGGTGTACACACACCACACATTGTAACATAGCAATTTTTTTAAACCTATGGCTGTTGTTAGATTAATGGAATGAAAATGGAAATTTTGCAGTGTGCTGCACATTGTTCCAATTTCACTGCTGATCATTACTAAAAAGAACCAAACATTATCAAAAGGAGTTTTTAAAGAGAAGTAAAGGCACCCAAATGCATAACATTACTGATACTTTGGCTGTAATTTAAAGCTTGGGAAGCCAATGCCAGCATCTGCCACTTGGGCCTACAGATCAGGTTGTTTAAACAGCACACAAGAAGTTACACATAAGAAAAAGTAGCATTTATTTCTAAATACTTAGCTGTAATTGCTGCAAATATGACGCTTTTTATTGCCAGTAACAACTATTACATAAAAGGGCCTCATGCTTCCTAGTTTGCCCTTTGCTAATGCAACCAGTTTTCCAATGGGTGGATCTTTCACACAGTGACAGCAAAGTGAAAAATTTTTCTTGGTTGGAAAATACAATTACAAAATCAGAAGAAAATTGGCAGGAGCAGGTGTAACACCTGAAAGTATTTATTTATTTATTTATTTATTAACTACATTCAGGGCAGGTGGAACACATGACTTCAGAGTCTTAATATTTCAAGTTGGCAGCATCCTGTTAAATTGCTTTGTGAGGGTTGTGAGTATGCTGGCTGATGAATGCATACTCTGTAGTGTGTGATACCATGCATATAAAATGGTTTATTGAAGAAAATAAACAATTCTTTGCCATCTCTGACAGACAATTCTATTCTGCTTTTCTCTGCAGTCTCATAAATGACACCTCTGACCAGTCAAAGTAAAGTCTACCTGTGCATTTACAATGTCTTCTCTCTGTTTCATATAATTTAACCCTAAATACCTCTCCAGTAGAACCACCTGTCAGTTGTTTTTGTCATTTGGAATATTTTACAACACTCACTCTTAATAATGTGATATTTTTCTGCCTCCTCACACCAAATAATGATTTCTTTTCCACTGAGTAGGCATACACTTTATTTTAAAATAATATTTAACTGGAAAGCTTAGGCTTTTATAGGAGTTCAACTTCTCTTTCTAATATCTCAAGTGAAGCTGTTGTTGCTTCCTAATTTGAATACATCTCGTTTTTCAACCCATTATTTTCAGTTAGCATAGGGGAGGAGTCAGGCAGTGCGTACTATTTAGTTGTTGCTTTTTAAGAAACAGAATTTGTGCAATTTATTTTGAGCATCCAATTTTCTTTTTTTTACATGGAAAAGTGGCACTTAGAGCAACACAGTCTAACTTTTTTTTTTTTTTAAGTTTTATTCTCATTCAGGAATATATTTTGTATCTGCTACAGCACATAGCTTTATTCTGTCCTTGCCACTGATTTTGTGTCTTTGATTTACCTGTGCCAAAATGCATAGGAAGAAAGAGTGGAGACAGCACGGCCATTGTAACATCATCCAATACGTCAAGCAGAGTTCTAAAATTTAAAATGGTCCTATTTTTCTGATGCACAGACCTTAGCAGGATAAGAATTCTGCACTGTTAGAGACTCTCCCAGCATTCTTCAGTAGGACTAAGTATACTAAAAATAAAATGAACAGAATCTCTACCTTACTGATAACTAAGCAGTTCTGTGCTCGTTATTTTTGAAATCTGAACAAAGTCAATATTCAGCTAAAAATAAGAGGTTGATCAAAACCAAGCTAGTCTTTTTAAAGTATTCAATATAAACAATATGTCATCTGTTGACAGCTACTTGGGAATTTTGTGTTAATAAAGAAAATTCAGGAGTTAAAAATAGGTGAACAAGGCTGTGTCTGTTCAAGCTGTTGCACTGTTCCTGTTGGGGTTGACCACCTTCAGCACTGCTGAAAGAAAACTCTTCAAAAGGCTAATTTTATGTCTGGTAGATTTCAAAACGCTTTGAAAAAGGGAAAAGTGAGCATATTCCCAATCTACAGCAAGATAGTTCGTATTAAGGGTAATTCCCTGGTTTGGAAATGACCTTTTTCCAGAAGCCCCTGGAAAAGATCACTGAGTTAAAGTGAAACTGAGAGTCTGTGCTGACTCTGAACCTTGTGCAGAACTGCAGACGAGGTGATGTATTTTCCTGTTATCTTTGAGGTAACTGTGTAATGATATCCTGGGTTAGTGTCAACAGCAAAATACCAGCAGGAGACTGGGTCACTGCTCTATTATGTCTCTCTCTTTTTTTTTTTTTCTAATGGTGTTAGGAAGAAAAGGTGTCATACTACAAATATTAAATAGAGAGAGACACATTATTTTCTGTTTTCTGTGCACGGTGGTTTTCCACCAGTGAGACATTAAAGTTTTATCATTTCTATTTGACAAGCTCCTCAGCACCCTTGTGCATTAAAATCCAAATCTAGTTGCCTAATACAACTGTTAATTTATGGCCATCATGAACTTCTATAGCATAGATTGATATTGATTTTCTGAACTTCTCACTAGACTTGTTAAAATAAGCATTCTGATTTAAAAAAAAAAATCTTTATATTTGAATTGAGCAAGAAGGTGCTTGAGTCTTATTGCTGTATTTTGAGAGTTTGAAGACTCCTGTGAAGTCTTAAACAGACTTAAGCTTGCCTAAGGCAACACAAAATAGTTTTTATGGTTTTCAGTCAAAGAATTCAACACAAGGAGTAAAAGCGTTCCATTTATCCCAGTCAATAACAGAACAATTAACTGTTTGAGCAGTTAACAGTTCTTAGCTCTCAAGAGCAGATAATTCAGACCCATTTGGGTCACCTTGGTGCACAGGCCACATATGTAGTATCAGACTGTCTCATTATGGTATTGCAGAATCTGACACACTGTCTGCAGTTCATTGTGTCTCGGTGAAGTGTCTGGGGCTATATGGGATGCCCTCAGGATATCCAAGGCATCTATGCAGAGCTGGCAGATGTGACACAACACCAACAGGAGACCCATGCTCTTCTGGCGTGCCAACTGGAGGCCAAGCTAAAAACCCTAAAGCATCTGAAAATGCGCTAGATGCCTATATACGGTCAACTGTATCAACACCACCAGACAGAGTTGGACAATAAATAGATTGGTGTTCGCATTGAATCCTTGAGTGGATAGTAAGGGTGATTTGAAACTTTGATTCTACTCTTCTTCCCTAGCCCGTACCCTCCTAAGCTTTTTAGTCACTATTGATCTGAATTTTTTCAGGTCTGTTATTTTGGCCTGGCAGAGGTAATAAAAACATATTTGGTTTGGTCTAAAACATTTCTTTTCTTATTTTTTCAAATTTGTAAAAATTTCCCGAATTCTGGAAGATAGGTTGGCTATTTATTCATTAAACATGAACCTTGTCCATGATCGTAACTAGGGAGACTGTCTTGTGTTGTATGCTTTGAGTGCAGTAAGCTTAATACACAATTTCTGTGATGCAGCTGTTGGGTGTAGAAATGATCAACTGATCAGAAACACAAACTGGATTTGTTGACGGGGAGAGTCACTAAGGGAAATTCAGACAGTAGCTGGTGCAGTGCAAGGTACTCTGTTTTGTGATACAGTAATGGGTAAGCCCTGTCCAAACGGGTTCCCTCTCTTCCCTGGAATGCACAGAGCGGGGAAGCCTAAGTACCCCAGGAAGAGCTGATCCCTTCTTCCCTAATCTAATGGATATTTTAGATCATAACCTACTATTTTAATATATTTTCCATAGGAAGACATACAGCTTAATTAGAAGCAAGCTGTGATGAAAATATTTGGAAAGGAAATACTTTTACTATCTTCTTTTCTGGAGATTTTTTTCTGACCATCATTAAAAGAAATTCCCCAGCACTCATAACACAGAATTTGGTTTACATATCTGCAAGCAGAATTTGAAAACAGCCGGCTGGCCTGGGTAAGGACCTCACTTGAGAGTTCCACATGAACTGCTGCTTATTAGAGCTTCCCTGAATCTAGTGTAGCTTTATGGTGCCAACATACAGCTGGAGAAATGTTGATTAATGCGAACTTTATGGATTAATCAGTATGAGAACCAGTACCTCGGAGACTCAGAAATGTGTGCAAACTCTGCTGTTCCTGTGCCCAGAAATCTCAGACAGGTATCTTGACTGAAATTGTTGTGTGTTTGTTTTCTCTGAATCACTAAGTAACAAGTGAGAGATAGTCGCAGAAATAAAAGCGGTGTATTTTCAGTGACAACGAAAGTGGGGGAGGAGGCCTTAGGGACTGTTCTAATCACTCCTCCATGATTATAGTGAATGTATCCTTTTTGACTCTTTTTTTTTTATCCACCTGCAAAAAACAAGTGCTGTGTCTCTTGTACTGTAGTTTCCTGAATTAAGTGCATCTTCTGTGGACCTCTTACAGACATTCAATTAAAAAAGCTCATCTAATGGGCATCACCTTGTTTTCACTTGATTTTGATTTTTTTTTTAAGTGAAGAATATAACAATAATCAATGCAAAATAAGGAAAATGCTAATGTGATGTCTAATAATCTGCAGGTGGAACAGATTTGTCTGAAATTTACTGTGTTGTCTGTTTTCTGCTTTTCAAGAGCTGTACAAAACGAACATAATAACCCTGCAGTTAAGCTGCGTTTGCTTCTTTTTAACCTCATCAGGGAAATGTGAGGATGCTGGAATGTATAAAGGGCTTCTTTTGGCTTCAGTTTTTCTTGTACATTTCCCAGCACACTGGTGCACCCCCTGTTACCTGTTGCTTCCTACCATCTCTGGAGACTAGATCTGACAGAAAAAATAGCTTAAGCAAAGAAATATTTATGATTAATGATTCCTTTTGCTGCTGTTCTTCAAAAGTGAAAGCTTTGGTCTCAGTAGGCAGAAAGAATACAATTATCTCCTTAGCAGAAACTTGCAAAGCATTGGTGCTTTTTCAGCATGGACATTACTTCATGTTTGTCTCAGTTGGAAGAAACAGGACAGAAGCTATCCTACCCCAAGGTAATGAGGAAAAGACAAATAGAGACAGTAAATATCTTTAAGTATTCCCTGAGACCTCAATTCCAAAGAAAGACGAAGGGTAAAAAAAACCCAAAAAACCAAAAAAACTTGCACTTGTACAAAATCGGAGTAAACTAACTTGTATGCAGTTAAAATAATTCTAGTGATTCTTAACTGAAAGAATCTTAACTATGAAAGAAATTGAGTTGAACTGAAAGCATATTAATCAATAGTAGACACAAATCTTCAGTATTTTCCAGTTTCAACAGCTGTATCAATGATCTTTTACTGGAGCGCTGCCCAAATTCTGACTTCTGAGAACTTGCGTTTTCTGTGATTTTAGTTTGAGTTTACCTTTTACGCACCAAAAAGTAAAGTACAAGTAGCTTGTAACCACTGTGACCGTTGAGATGATCATGAGAGTCTCAGTGATTTTGAAACCAATTTTCTTTTGTTAGGTTGTCAAAAGCCCGAGTATTCAATTGCCAGTCTCCTCCACTGGGGTTGGTTTTGCTACATGACAGGGAGAACTGAAATTCGGTTATTTAAGATAAATTATGCGAGAAATTGGTTAATGTCTTAAAGGACCCATTTCCAAACTAAGTCTAATTAACAAAGCTGCCTGTGTATTCTCCGAATATAAATTTTATATTCAGAGATACTCAGAGTAAGCACTTTAAAAGTAGACCAGAAATGCCTTGATGCATTGCAAAGGTCCGAAATTGCTGGTTTAAGCACAAAACTCAGCTTACCCTTTGCAGTGGAGCCAGAAACAAAGCTCCATAAAACACTAAATCCCACTGTTGAACAAGAAGTGCACTCTTGCTGTGGTGGAGGTGTGCTGCTGTTGTTACTGAGGAGTTGTGTTCCAGGAGCATGTAGGAGCCACAGGTGAGCTTTGGGTCTATTTGTGCCAGACATACTACAGATGTCTAAGAAAAGAGACAGTTCCTGGATGGAGTGTTCAGGTGTGCTGGGCTTTGCATTTGCGCCACTGGGTCCCAGAAATCTCTTAAACTGTGTACTCATTTGACTGTATTGTCTGATAATGTGCAGAAGAGTCATCAAGTGAGCAATCTGTAATCTTTCAGACAAACTTGCATTATCAGAGTGGTAGGACCTGTAATATTACTGAAACACAAATATTATCTGGGGATCCCTACTTGCTATCTGACTACCCCTTGAACAATGCTGGGGGCCAGATGCTATCTGGATCTTGGATCTTTGTTTTTGTGTTTTGTCTTTAGACTCTCTCAAAATCTTTCCATTAAGAGACACTGCGTATTATATAACATAATCTACTCAAAGTGTGGCTTTAAACAGGACCATACGTCTCTACCCTGTCCATGGGAAATGTTTTTGTATGATCATCATTCTTTTCATTTAAGAAAAAGAAAGCTTTGGTACAAATATCTTTGATAATGACGCTTAGTGGCTTTATGCTGTATGAGAGAGAGGTAACGAGGCCACCTCAGGAACTACAGTGTTAGCAGCAGAACTACAGCTTCAGTAGAGTTTGCACTTTGTATTTGTGTGGTGCCTTTGGTGATAATCTTTAAAAAATCATCTTCAGCTCTGTTTTTGTCAGCCATATTTTGCTAGGGGCTGCAAACTAAGGGTTGGAATAATCACTTCTATCCTATCCTATATTTATTCTCTGATCAGCCCATTAAAGTAAGAGCTTTAAGAGTGGTAAAAAGTCATAGTGTTGGTACAGTTTTTGATTACTGTTATTACAGCACTTTCATTCTTTTTGTTTTTCCTGGTATAACTATTTTTTTTTTGATTCACTTCAAATTTTAGTTTAATAGAACTTAGTATAGCTTGCATGTGACATATGCTTGTGTTGTTGAGACTTTTGACATGACTGAGATGAATTCCTGCCTGAAACAGCTATTCATTCAATTTTCCTGGGAATATAGTGCAGACAGAATGTCAGATCTACAGGAAGTTGAGACACTGGCCAGATTTTGATCTCAAACATAGGTGTTTGAAACTGATGTCAGTGGCACTTATCTCAGACTTATATCCATGTAATTGAGACCATTATCTGAACCTCTCTGGCTAGTCTGTCCCCTGAGATTTTCTTTTCTTTTCTTGTGCATTAAACAGATTGGCCCTGTTTTATCCTTTATATAGTCTGTTATATGTCTCTTTTTGATCAAATTCTGTACGCCATTTTTGCATCAGTCTCTACTGGGCCTACCCAGTTCTTTATTGCAACTTATCTTAAAACTTTTTGAATGAGTGGCAGTCACAGCAAGTGAGAGAAATATCAGGATATTTTCATCTAACCCATTCAGATATGAATACTTGTATTCACAGAATCACAGAATCACAAGGTTGGAAAGGACCTTCAAGATCATCTAGTCCAACCGTCATCCTATCACCATTACTACCCACTAAGCTACTAAACCATATCTTGTAGCACCTTGTCCAGGCGCCTCTTAAAAACCGCAAGGGTCGGTGACTCCACCACCTCCCTGGTCAGGCCGTTCCAGTGCTTGACCACTCTCTGAGAGAAAAAGTTTTTCCTGATGTCTAGTCTAAATTTCCCTGTGCGCAACTTGCGGCCGTTACCTCGAGTCCTATCATTAGTTATCTGGAAGAAGAGGCCGACCCCCTCCTCATCACAACCTCCCTTCAGGAAGTTGTAGAGTGCAAATGAGATCTCCCCTGAGCCTCCTCATCTCCAGACTAAACAATCCCAGCCCCCTCAGCCGCTCCTCATAAGGCTTGTGTTCCATACCCCTCACCAGTTTCGTTGCCCTTCTCTGGACACGTTCCAGGGCGTCGATGTCTTTCTTGTAGTGAGGGGCCCAAAACTGAACACAGTACTCGAGGTGCGGCCTCACCAAAGCTGAGTACAGGGGGATGATCACCTCCCTGCTCCTGCTGGCCACACTGTTTCTAATACAGGCCAGGATGCCATTGGCCTTCTTGGCCACCTGAGCACACTGCCGGCTCATGTTCAGCCTTGCATCGATCAACACTCCCAGGTCCCTTTCCTCATCACTGTCTTCTAGCCACTCAGCCCCAAGCCTATAGCGTTGCATGGGGTTATTGTGGCCAAAGTGCAGGACCCGGCACTTGGCCTTGTTAAACCTCATCCCGTTCGCCTCAGCCCAGCAGTCCAGCCTATCCAGGTCCCTCTGAAGGGCCATCTGACCCTCAGGCAGATCAACACTACCTCCCAACTTGGTGTCGTCTGCAAACTTACTGAGGGTGCACTCAATCCCCTCATCTAGGTCATCAATAAAGATATTAAACAAGATAGGCCCCAGTACCGACCCCAGGGGGACACCACTTGTAACGGGACGCCAGCTGGACTTAACTCCATTGACCACAAGCCGCTGGGCACGGCCCTCCAGCCAGTTCTTTTCCCAGAGAAGAGTATACCTGTCTAGGCCACGGGCAGACAGTTTCCCCAGGAGAATACTGTGGGAGACCGTGTCAAAGGCTTTACTGAAATCTAAGTAGACCACATCAACAGCCCTTCCCTCATCTACCAGTCTGGTCACCCTATCGTAGAAGGAGATGAGGTTGGACATGCATGACCTGCCTTTCCTGAACCATTCATCACATGACAATTACTTGTAGATGGATTGAATAGTTGTTGTTGTTACCATGTTCAAAAATGTACTGAAGAGAAGTCAGAAGCCTTTGCAAAGCGCAGTGAAAGGAGGTCCTTAGTGTTGAGTGCCCTGGATTAGCATTTGTTTGCTATCTGAGGGATAGGCAAACTGTGACTTGGCAGTCCAGTCCAGTCCGGGCTGCAACAGTCTTTTGCTCTGCGTGCTTTGGTGAATAATTCAGTCAAGCTGGGAGAGATTTTCAAAAGAGGTATAAATGACCACCTCTGTTGACACTTTTGTAAAGTCCATCTTTGGTGGTGGGATGGGCTATGAAGAGTCTTGAAAGATGCTGAAACTTATTTTTCTTTTTTACCAAACATGTTCTGTTGTACCACCATAAGCTTTGGTTCATCCACTGTGATCTTAAACACTTAGGTTAAGTACTCAAGTTACCATTAGGTTTCTGCTAAAATCAGCAGAGTGTGATAGCACTCCAGAATAAAATAATAGATAAAATAATAAAATAAACTGAAGATGTGAACTGTCTTCTGGACTTTCCTTTTATTTATTTATTTTTTTTCCCCTCCCATTTTGAACAGACAGCCAAGACTGACTTGGTTCCTAATTTGAAATGAGTTGAATCCTAGATGACAAGTCTCAGTGCTTTGCAGTAAAAAGAGGCTAATATGATATTCCTTCTTTACACACAATGTGAAGCAAACACTTTAAAAGTCATGGATTTCTGGAGGCATACATGTATCTAGGATTGATAGGGCTATTTTCTTCAATTTTAAATCAAGTGCTGGAAATACATACTTTCTAACTGTAAAGGATTTTGTGAAGATTAATGCTTGTGGAATATTTGAAGACATAAAGCACTGAATAAATGATACTTTCCGTTATGTTATTTTTTGTTACTTTTGTTTAGTGGGAAAAAAGAGAATTTCCTATACTATGAACCAGGGGAAATAAATACAAGAGACGTCTCCAGTACAGTGGTTGTGCTTTTTGATTAAGGAAGTGCCAAATGGTTCAGCGCTCCTAGGTGTACAGGAGTCACACTTCTGTTCATCTCATTTTGAAGTGAAATGCTCTGGAAATTGAATATATGAGCAATGTTAGATAGTCAGGAAGATACTGGTAGAATAAAGTTGCTTGAAATTAATTATTTGGGAAGTGCTTTGCAAAGCAGAACTGTAAAGGAGGTAGAATTTTTAGCTGGCTCATTAAAAACTGAGCACGTTATATTCATCAGTGAATTAGTGATTAATGTCCCATTTTATTTTCATGTAAAGTACAATGTCTGAAACACTGATGTACACCTACCTTCCAAGTGGTTCATCTGTGAAGGTGTAGTTTGGTTACTCATTTATTATTAATTTTGTCTGATTTTGTGCTTTGAACGTTGGTATCACTGTTTTGAGCTGCCTGGTATTCTGAAAATTGTGTTTTCCAGCTAAACCTAGATCTGAGTCCCATAGATTTGTCTTCTCTATTTTATTCTTCTTCCTCAGATGGATTTGAACAGAAGAATTATCATTTCTGAGTTAATTTGTGCCTTCTTTCACTTTTCTATATGCCTGAGTCCAAGACTGAAAGTGTGATAAGTGCACAGGGAAAAGATCTCTAATATTATTAAAGAACGTGCACTTTTGGATAAGTTCCTAATGTGTTTTTTTAGAGAGAACAGAGTCAGCTGGCTCCCTCACTGATTTCAGGCACTGAATGTTAAAACAAAAAACCAACCAACCAACCAAAAACCCTTATTTCCCTGCCTTTATTACGTAGGCACCAAATCCTATTTTTAAAAGTGCTCTAAAAGTGCCTCAAAGTCATTGGCATTTATTGTACTCCAAATGCCTACATAACTTCTGAAGTTCAATGTGTGTTAAATTCATATATATTATACATAGTACATGCATTTTTTTGTGGAGGGTTTCCTCTGGAAGAAGACTCAAATATGTTAGCAGTGATGTAGCTGTGGTGTGCTCCCACGGGAATCTTGCTATTGACATTAAAGAAAACTGGCCCATGTACTGAGGACCACGTTTATGCCACACTATTCAAACTCACAGTCATGAGATGGGCACTGAATGTGTTAGGCTCTGTCAAAACCAGAGTGTTTCTAGATGTTAAGCAAAACCTCCAGTGGCAAGCAAGCAACCAAATAGGAGTAGGAGTTCTCAGCATTGCAATTTTGAATTTGAACACTTTTTTTTTTTTTGTACTGGACCAGATCTGCAGTATTTGTAACTTGTACCAGGAAAGGCATCACAAGTCAAGGCACCAAACAGATTGAGAGTGCAAGTAGTCAGCACTGCTTAATGCACTAACCCATGAAATGCAACAGCAGCAATGCCTTGCTGCAGGGGGTCATGCTGGTGTACCGTGCTTTGTTCAACTCTGTCTTCAGAACCCATTTGCTATAAATAGTGCCCTTCATGGTAAATTGTGCAGTGCAGTGTGGAGCAGCTATCTTCAGCAGAAATTATTTTATTCTGAGTCAAAGTCAAATTTCAATGTTAGTGGCTACAGGGAAAACTGTGATTTCAATCAATAACCTCCCCTGTCCCCCTGTTTCCATATAGATGTTGATTCATTGTGTACCCAGACACTATGTTTCTTAATTAAGAAACAACGAATTGAAAACTGACATTGACTTTTCAGAATACTGCAAGGGCTAGATCCCCTTGGGTTTCTATACCTCCTGCAACTGAACACTTCAGCCTTCAAAAAATTTGTTTTGGCTTCTGAAGTAGGGATGTCATATCATTTTACAGTAGTGAGTGTTCCTTCCCACTTGCAGCAATGTGGAAATCACCACAGGGACCAAGATTGTTCAAGTGTTCAGCAAGAAAAGCTATATCCTGTTCATAAATCTCTAAGTCAAGTCTGAAATAAAAGTCATGCAGCAAACCAGAAAATGAATTTTATTTTAAATCGAAACAGGGATCAGCAGATATACCTTGGGATTTGGAAATGATTAAGTGTAAGACGCAGTTAAGAAGTTTCACCTCTCAAGAAAATATAAAGCAAACATTTTTATTCCTGACCTATAGATCTTTACTGTGTTCAGCATAATAAAATGACTGATCCGATCATGTATTGATGCAGAAGATCTTGGAGCATTTTTACTGAGACGTGAGTCAATAATAGATTTTGCGGTTTGGGCTTTTCTTTCTGGTTAAATTGTGTTTTAGCTTCAGCTCCTCTCCTCTGAATTGTAAGTCCTACTGGTAGCTGTCAGGATGTGCTAAAGGCTGTGCTTCATCTAATCTTTGCTAACGTTAATGGGAATCTTAGTGTAAATTGAGATTGCAATCCTGAAGATCCAAGTGTGCTCACTGTATTTATTTATTGTCCTGTAGAGTCATATCCAGCAGAGAAATTGAGATTCAGAAAGAAAAGTATTGGATAAAGTATGTAAATCCAATATCCTAAGCGGATAAAATTAGAAAACTAAATTAATGGTGTGTCTAATTGATTCAATGTGTGCTTGCAGTTTTCAGCTTTGAATCTTGGAATGATTTTCAAAGCCTAGTTAATTCTGCCTTCAAGGGACTCCTCCCTGCACCAGTTATTAGCCAGGCTTTTGCTTCATTCTTCTTGGCTCTCCGTGTTGGTTTTTAGGGTTTGGACCATGCTTTCCTCTACTGCAACTACGATGACATCTTCTAGATGCTTTTCCAAATGTAAAAGCCACACTGCTGGTAGTGTTGATGTATCTTGACTAATGGTACAGATAATTTTGTCACATTTGGCTCCTGTTTACTTAATTTTTTGGACTAAGGAAAGAACTGATATTAAGATTTAGCATAGCCTGTGTGGTACGTAGGAAAGGTATTCAGAGTCTGTGCTGCTGATCACCAACATAAAACCCTCAAATAACCCCATGCTTCCTGTGCATAAATTATGCATCAGCATAAATTCCAGTGGGCAATTTGACTGAATAAGGAAAAATGCATGATGGAGAGAGCCTTTCCCTATCTCAAGGTGGATGTGCTCATCCTTTTGATGTGAAAACAGCCTCTATGGCTTCTTTCACACCATAGAGGAATCTGGGAGATTGGAGCACTCCTCAGTCTGCTACCAAAGATAGGGATGCAGGACTCTCATTAATCCTAGTCTTCAGCTATCACTGGGGCTGTTGGGTGGCTAGCCCCTTCTCAGAAACAGAATGATAAGGCTTTGAGGTTGGGTTTCTAGACATGCACACACAGACAGACTGCATGTTATGGCACCTGGATTCTCACAGGGTAACTTTTCCCATGGGGATTGTAGAGAGGGCAAATCCTGTAAGACAGTTTTGGGACTGGTGTCAAGGTCAGGCATTTTGACATTTGGGAACAGGAAACGAGTCCTTCCTGCGTGTAAACTTCGTGTGCTTTTTTGAATTTTCCCCATGCTTTCTCCTGCCTTTACTTTTATTCTTATGGTGAATTCCTGTGAGTGGAAAACACATTTTATCAGTTTCTGAATAGCTCTGTGCCCCAGTGAAGAGAAGTAGGGGAGAGTTTTTAGTTCCTATTTCATCTAGATTATTGGCAGGCAAAATTCTCCTTGCTTTGGCATATTCCTGTGAACTGGAGCAAGGGATGCTATTTTTGATTTGATACTATCTCCATTAAGCTCTGTGTGATTTGAGACAGAATAACTGGAGCAGTGATTCTTCTGTCTGAAGAAAGCCTTCTCAAGTCAGAACTCTTCCTGAGAGCATGATGCATAGACTAGCAGATCTGTCAAAACTGGCTTTAATCACTGATCATCCTAAAACTCATTTATGTGTTATTTACCATTTAGCAGAATTAGCCTATTAGCAGAAAACTGCTGCTAGAGTTTGAGATCGAATGCTTTGCCTAGATATGTTGAAATTCATTTGCTTAAAATATCAATGCTTTTTTTTTTCCTTTCCAAAACAAAGACCTAATGTAAAATAGTATTGTAGATGGGAAAAAGAAACCAAACAGGTACTTTTTTTAAGCTTAAGCTGAAAAGTAATAATACTAAAATATGCTGCTGTATTAAATCTGTAGTTAAGAGACTTACGCATCTGGAAATGAAGATGTGCTACTACTAAGCTTTTTTAACAGAATTGGGATCATAGATCTGGGAAGACTGAAAAAATGTGCTCAGCTTATCTTTGTGATGAATGAAGCATTTATTATTAACTAATGCTTGGGAAGATAATGTTATAATAATGACTTGCAAAGATCAAAGGGTATAAATCTTCCAGGTTTCAATTCACAAAGTTTTTACACATGATGAAATTTATCTGGAGAAGTAGTGCCATGAAATTTGGTAATAAGGTTGGATAGGGAATTTTGAAAGTAGTTCTGGGGCTAATATTTCAAGATCAGCTATTGTTTGGATTAAAATGAAATGTGACTATTATGATAATCTTTGTTTGCAATGCCCTTCACGAAATCATCACATTATTTCTTTTGCTGCAGGCTGTTTCTTCTTTCATCTATACCCAGACTTCTCAAGGAGAGCTCTGCTGAAATCACATTGAGCAACCTGGTCTGAAATCAATTTTGACCGTGAGCTCTGAGTGGCAGGTTGGACTAGAGGACCTCCTGAAATCCTGTCCAACCTGAATTATTCTATGATCCTGTATTATACTGAAGAGAGACCAGACCAAGGCCCAGATAACAGGGATTGTATTTGAAACTTCAGGTACATTGGAAATGTAGACAACTGCCACAACACAGAAGTCTAATTGTACATTTTAGCATTAACTGACTGGAATGTAAATCTCCTGCTTTGCTAAAAAAGCAAAAGAGGAGAAACAGACTGGGGTGAGCTAGGTAGGGAAAACTATGTTGGTGAGATGCTTTAATCCATTGAATTATGTGGTCCTGCAAATGTAGTAATAAAGATTCAGAGACTTTATTTTAGGAGGGATTAGAGATTAGGTACTAGCATATGTTTTGTAAGGGATACACTGGCCAGGAGAAAGGCAGCAGGGCAGTCAGCAGTGAGGGTCTTCTGCATGTTGTGTCAATGGTGCTATACACCATAGCCTATGTTGGGGTGGGCAAAATGTGTTCTCATGCCTGTGAGTTAGGCTGCTTTCTCTAGAAGACAGGTAAATTTCAGCTGTAGTTTCACCTCTAATCCTTCTTTCCTTTTTTCTTTTTTTTTTTTCTTTCTTTCTTTCTTTCCTTCTTTCTTTCCTCTTAGCTGGTATTGATGCCATTGCTTTTTAAGAGGTAATTCCCATATTTTCTTTGCTCAGCCCGACTGACTCAATCCTCAGTTGGTAGTCATCAGCACCTGTGTTTTGTGCACTGAACTGAATGACCTTTCTACCCACTCGGGACAATTTTTTTTTTCCACCTCAGCAGAGATGGGCACTTTCTTCATCAACAGTGAATATGTCAATTTAAAGCTAAGCGGGAAAACTGAACTCTGGCATACTAGTTCCAGCAGGCAGCCTTAATTTATATGCCAGCAAGTTGCATGGATTTACAACACTCTTTTTATTCAGAACAAAAAAAAATGAATAGTTGCCATGGTTACTGTGAAATCACAAGATACTATACAAAACTGGGAGATAAAAAGCATTATCATTAAAGGACACATTTGCCAATGAATAAGAACAGCCCTTTCCTTTTGATAATGTTTTAACCAATAAAGTGGTGACATCATGCCAGTTGCTTTTATACACAATGCTAAATCTGACAGAGCATTGAACCCTTCACAGAGTGACCATAAAGCTAGTGCATTTCCAAATTTGTCTCAGATGTATCCCTGGAATGTTTCTAGAAACAGTCATATTGAAAGAAACTGGTGCCTTTACTCATTTTCACGTAAGAAAACATTTTCTTTGCATGGGGAAAATACACCTGTTTTCCATTGTTTATTTTTAAAGCATGGAAAAGAAATGTTTTCATGCTGGTAGGCAAATTTTGGCTTCTTAACCCCTCTTGATACTCTACATAAATATATTAACTTTGGTGAGAGTTGCACTGCTGCTGAAATCAGTGAATCCTGAATGTATCAAAACTTTGGCAATCTAGATAAAAAAGAAACAGGCATACTTTTACTGACTTGTGTTGGCGGGAATCAGATATCTATAGATTTCAGGCCCTCTGTGCCAGCATGACTTCTTGCCACAGAGCAAAAGTGATCTGGAGACTCACTGGAGAGCTTTACCACAGTATTTTCAAGACTGGAGAGAGCACTCAAGGAAAGGGAAGATGTTGACAAAGCTGCTGAGAGGATTAAGCACAGAGGAAATTTCATAGGCTACAGAGGGAGGAAGTATGCTGCCGAAGTCTGTTGGAAGGTATAGCTAGCTTTGAGAAAGGTCAGGCTAAATAAACACAATTTAATGTTGCTTAACTCTTTCCTTTCCTGGAACTTATTTTTGCAGTGAGCTCTCTGTTAGGAAATAGCAGGACCAAGTTCACCTTTATGTCCTTGTTTAGAATAAACATGTAACTAGCCGATGTTTTTTCCTGCTTTGAAATGCCTGTCCTTTTGGGGAGCAGTCAGGTCTTTCTCTACTATTTAGTTATATAGGTATCCTTGATAAGGTCATCAATAGTCAATATCTTTTTGAGTGACTTCATTGTAAAATAGAGGTCATGATTCTGAGTTAGAGCAGAAATGCTGAAGCATATTAGTATATCAAGAAAAAAAGGTAAGGTGTAGAAGTGTACCTTTCTGAGTTCAACATTACACAGAACAATGACTGGTTACCTTGAAAACTCTGATTAAATCTAATGAAAGATGGTGGATATTTATTTTATCTGGAATCACTAAAGGCAAAGTCCAACAATCAGTGAATATGCTACGTACTTAACGAAATTCTGTAAGATGGATGAAAATGTATGAATATGTTGGCTCTTTAAAAATCTAGAAGTCATTTTGACATAATGCTTAACACAAGTTCATGTCAAATCTTGAACTCATTATAAACTGCCTAAAAGTAAATCAGTAGCAATTGTTTTTATTTCTTATAGAAATATTATCGAACCTGCTTCATTTCTTAAAAAGGTGACTGTGCTATTTGTGGCACATGTTGTGCTGTTAGATATAATCTTAATTACAGCAGAAGAATATAAACCTAGCAAAAGAGAGGAGTATTGTGAAGACTCACTCAGGACTTTATATTCCATGGATGTTTTTTGTTGTGTAATTATTTATATTAATACTCCAAAATCTTTATTTTCTGTGACAATTTAGGCAGTAAGCACTTTCCTCATAGTGCTAAAAAACACGTGCACAAAAAACCTTGACTGTGAAAGCATGAATTTGCATTTATACAATATTTGAAGTGCTTTTGTTGTATGCCAAGCATGCGTGAACTGCCAGTCATGAACAAATTTCCATCCTGAGTATGTATAATAGCTTTGTTTATAAATACCATGTATATTCCCAGAGCAAATGGAAGGATTCAGGATGTATATGCTCATCTTATTGCAAATGTGCCTGTGATATCTGAAGCTCTTTGGGCCAATCCAATGGAAAAGGTGAGACACTGGAACAGGTTGCCCAGAGAAGTTGTGGATGCCCCATCCCTGCTGGTGTTTAAGGCCAGGTTGGATGGGGCTTTGAGCTACCTGGTCTAGTGGAAGGCATCCCTGCCCGTGGCAGAGGGGGCAGAACTGAATGGTCTTTAAGGTCTCTTCCAACCCAAACCATTCTATGATTCTATGAAGTAATAATGTAACAAAAGACTATATTACTGAATAAAGCCTACAAGAATGAACTACATTTAGCTAATCTGCCTTGATGTTCTTGCCAATCTATTGACTTCTATTTTAAAGTTATTGCATACAAGTATTGCTTTATGACTGACCAGGTTTGAGGTGTTGTCTTTCCTTACTGTATTTTTATTAGTTCTCTTTGGTGCAACTGAAGCAATCCAAAGGAATGATCAAGAATCCCACTGGACTCTACAAATACAACAGCATAAAGACCATGGTCTGCTCCAAAGAAATGTCATCATCTCTGCAGACTTAATCAGCAAAAAGGTAAGTGGTGTCAGGATCTTCCAAATATTGAAAGTAAATATTCTTAAATTCTTACTTCCATGTATATACAACTTATGATTCACAGAACTTATGTAGGGAAATTGCAGACCCAGCTTTATAGCTCCTCCTCCCCTCTGTGGAGGCTAACCGGAATAATCTGGAGGGTGGCAAGTTCTTCTTCCATGGCTGAATAGAATAAAAGTCTGGACTCCACTGACAGACATATAAAAATATTTCTATAGGTAGAGGCAAAAAAGATTAGGGATGCTCCTCATGGTGGTTATCTGAGATAATGACAATAACTGCAAAGAGGATGCAATTCTCATTCTACAGGACTGGTCAGGAAGATGATTTCATATAGCAAGGTTTATCACAGACCCTTACATTTATTATCATTATGATGACTGATAAAGCATGGACTCCATAAATGGTTGTGTCTGACAACCATGAAATAGGATAAATAGGAATAAAATAAAAATATAAATAAGATAAATAGGAAAAAGTAAATATCATAAACTCTGGCAGGTTAAATATAAAATATAATTCAGCAAGCCAAAAGAGGAGTGAGAAAAAAGTACCTAAAGGCACAAAACTAGAACAAAATATTTTTTTTTTCCAGCATATTTGGAAAAGAAGCCTACCAGAAGAACTGCATTGTGATAGCCAGATTATAAAGGGAACACAGAGAGGATGAGGCCATTTCAGGGAAGCAAAATGAATTTTATGCATTGGTTTTAATTATGGGAGAAACTGAGGAGGTTTGCACCCTGGAATGGTCTAACAGAGGAGGAGATGGCTTGGCACAGGATATCTGAAAATACACTGACCGGAGAAGAAGAAGCTGTGGTACAAAGAGATTGAGGGAACCACCACCAAAAAAAAAAAAAAAAAAAAAACGGATAAAGTAGCTTATTTGTTGATGCTATTACACACCTTTTGAGACAGCCTTGGTATCCAGAGGCAGGAGAATGGCAACTCTTTAACATCTGGAAAAAAAAAAAATATTGGGAGCATTGTGGGGAAGTGCAGGTTGGCCAGTTTGACTCCTGTTCCAGGCAGATCAGTGGAAGCTCTGCTGAAGGGCAGAGTCTGACAGCCTGCAGGGTGGCATTCAGCGGAGCTCTGGTGACAGAGGTCTTGTCTTTGTAAGGCTTCTTGGAGTCCTTTCAAGGCACCAGCAAACATACTGATGGGATGATCCCAATGTACTGAAGTTTTCAAAAGGCAAATCTTCTCCTTAAGGGCTTTTAATGCATCTCTGGAACAAGAAGAAATATCTTAGCATGGATTAATAGTTGGCTGAAAGATACACAGATGAATGTCTTTGTTAGAGACAAACACTTTCAAAGGTCATAAAGTTTGCAGATGATACCATGTAATTCAAGGTACTAAGCATAGACACCTTAGACTCAGAAGGACTTTACAAGACCCAGGTAACAATAAAACGATAGGCAAAATGTGATACAGGCAAATGTGAAGTGATCCACTAGGAAAAACGGCCTGGGCTTTGCATACACAGTGGTGGGCTCTGAACCATATGACTCCCGGTGTTTTCCATTGTGATTATCTCAGGTTTTGGCAAATTTAAGTGGGACCCGTGCATGTTTGTAATGGAGAATGCAAAATAAATCACTCTGTGTGTCTGCGTTGCAGGAAGAAGAGATCCTTTTCTCAAAGTCAGTCCACAGTCATTTCTGAATGAGAGAGGAAGGTCTTGAATCATTCTGTAACCTGTTCCATTAACTAAGTAGTGTAGTACTTTCCATTTTTAGATCACTTCATAGGGTGCAGCAAGGAAGCAATTTCATTGCCTTCCTAGTACTAGTACTGTGTGGGCTTTACTGTGTATGTGGGCTTTCTAATTAGTCCTGCCCCCCCCGCCCCGCCCCCCCCCCATATTTATGCAGGGAAATTTATTCAAGAAAATGCAGTTTTGGGTGCATATCTGAGTTTCATGAGTAAAATAGCGTTGGATATGAGAGAAAGCAGAACGATTTCAAATGAAGTCACCCTGGCAGGGAAAGAAAACACTGTGATGGGGAAAAAATCAGATGATTGAATATTCATGAGAGTAAAACCTATTTAAACCGAAGTTGTTCCAATCAGCCATTTATAAGCAATCCACAAGTTGAAATCTGTGCACTGTAGAGATTCGATAGACAACTGGAAATTGCAAACAATGAAGTTAAAGTCAGTCAAATAGACAATCCAACAGTCGTGAAAAGGGCAACATTTAACACACATATATATTTTTTTCTGAAATTGTCTGTGCTGTTTTAATATATCTTGCAGCTATAATAGCACCTGCAAAACAGCCTTATTTAGTGAATATGGGATACAGTTCTGGAATCCAAATTTCTGAATTCCCTGGGAGTTGATGCTGTTGCAGGTAGCTGTGTTTCTGATTATTACAGCACAGAAAAGTATGTCTTGCCTCATGGCTTGACAGTAAGGGCTGGGGACATGTGTGACTCATTTGGAGACACAGTCCAGCACTGTAAATGCTTCAGATGAATTCCTTGCTTGGCATTGCAGATATATCCCAGTGCATTTTTGTTGCTTATCTAGCAAATTATTAAGGAATCCTGCCTGTTTCCTAGAGCAAAAACACAGGGAGAAAACCAATATACATAGAAGCTGTGATTGTCCGAGCTCAACTAGCAGAACCAAGACTAAAACAGAAACTACCTGCTTAATTTGTGAAGTATAGTCTTCTGTCTAGCTCTTAGCCCATGTAAACTGCTTATGCCTTTTGATCTGGCTCAGGATCTTGCACATGCGAGTTTATCATAGCTCACATTTCCAGCTTTTTAACTAGGAGTTTGTTATGAAATCTGTGTGGCTGTGGCATCAATATATTAATAATCTCTCTTCATATTTCAACATTATATGAAGAACTTTTTTCATTGTTATAAATGAAGTGGGACATAGAAAGTCTAGGAACTGTAACTGGCATAACATGAGCTAATAGGATCCTTCCCTTCATTTGGGATTTAAAGGAATATTATTTTCTAAGAGTATATAGTCAGATTAGCTGGAATCATCTTTTTAAACCACAAACAGTGATCTTTATTTAGTATTTCAGAGAAGTTATCACAGAAATAGGAAATCTGACTTAGAAGGTGTTTTTCTAGAGCATTACTTAACTACTGGGCAATATAATACAATGCTCTATTATATGATATAGTAGCATAATAATAATACAAAGTGGAAACAGCATTCGTGCCACTTGCATTTCTTTCTCATTTTGCAGATGAGGAAAAAAAGCCATCAGGCCAGAAAGAGCCCCAACAGAAGAGAGTTTAATGGCTAAGTACTCAGAAGTGGGAGACACACGTTCCTTTTATACTCATTGGAAAATTTGTGCATTTATTGTTGACCATTACTGGATTTAAAAAAAAAAAAAAAAAAGTCTTGAAAAGCTCGGTCCTGAAGACAGGGACTGGAAGCCAGGGTCTCTCTTCTTCTTTTTGCTCTTCCTCTTCCAACTGTGGTACTGGTACTGGTTTAGATGGCATCATTGATGTGGTCTGTGCTGTTTGTATGTGGATATACATATACTCATATACACATATATACATACAGGCAAGTATGTGTAAGGCAACCTTTAAGCATCCCTATGGATCATTCCCTTCTAAGGTCTGCAGGTGGACCTGAAGTGCTACACACCTGATAGCTGGATCACAACACTATTTACTCAGAACATCTCTGCCTAGCTGTTTAGTGTGAGAGAGAAATTCCTATAGAAAACCAGCTCTATGAAACCCTAAAGAAATCGAGGGGATATTTTTCCTTCTCAGAATGCTGATGTCAGGTGAGTTTAGGTGTGAAATATGTTCAGTGGTGTCTACAGCACTGTATTTTTGAATTCCGTAAATTCCGTTGTAGGCACATAAACTACTCTGGATCACACTCTTAGCCTTTTTGAAGCTTAGAATACTATCTACAAAGTAGTGGCAAAACTATAATAGGAGTAATAACAGTAATATCAAGAAACGGTGGCAATATAAAGATGGATATAATGGCAGTAAATGTCAGATACAGAAATTAGACATTCTTATTCTGAATTCGTTGACTGGAAACATAACTATGATTTCATGTCACCTTAGGCTTGCTTGGAAGAGTTAAAATCTTTAACAGAGTGGTGTAAATAATATACACACACTAGTCAGATGTTGCTTTACGCTGTCTTCCTTACAAATATAACAATATCTACTCAGTGAGGAAACAATGCAGTACAACCTTTGTGTTTCTAAGAGCCTGAAGAAATGGAAATTGGGTACTTAGAATGGTAAACTGCTTAAGCTCAAGCCATAGCAGAAAAAAAGGTTGTTGAATTAAAAATACGTGAGCGTGTTAGTTTGTTTGGTACGATATTTTGAAAATACAAGGGAGACACATTTGCCAAATTATGCATTATTTGAAGGTGTATTATATCCACCTCTTCCTCCTTGTGTGTAATGTTGTTGCAAAGTGGCTAGATGTCTTGACAGCTAATGATTTTAATGCTATTATAACCTCCTAACTGTGAAGTTTCTTAGATAAAGAGCATTGTGCATCCAAAAGGTGCAAAAGTAATCTTTTCTGTGTACTATTTTCATTGAAAATAATATTTTCCAGATCTAATTACTAGATAAGATTGTCTTAGATCATGAGGACTAACTGTAGATGCCAAACGAATAGAACAATAATTATTACAATCTTACATCTTTTTCAGAGCTCAGAAGGAACAGATCACAGCTATTTCCAGTATAGAGCACCTTGGAGTCAACAGCTGAAGAAATGAAATTGCAAACCTCTTGCCTGCACCTGAAATTCATTACTTTTCCTTAATAAGATATTTCTTCTTATAGCTGTTACTCTCTTTAAGAATAAGAATGAATTTCCTAAAGGCAAAAAATGCTCTGTATTTCTGTGTAGAAACTCAGTACATTAAAGGTTGGGACAGAGAGAGATTATCAGTCTAAAGAACAGAAAGAACCTCAGGCTTGTTGGATCTTGAGGTTGCCTTAGGAAGAAGGAGCCAAGTGGACTTGGTGCAGATGTTTCAAAATACACATAAAAAGCTGGGTTTACAGCAGAAGAAAGTTAAAAGGTATGCTGAGATTCCAAAGTGTGCACTTGCTGATTGATGGTTATATGATGATATACTCAGGAAAATTGTAGAACACCAAAAGTACTTAAAAAGTACATCTTATTAAAAAAAAAAAAAAAACAAAAACCTTTTAATGTGCCTTACACTAAAATAAGATAGAGAGAAAAAAAAGGAACCAGAAGCATCTCACAGTGTCATGGAATTTTGTGTCCCTTTTCTTCATCTATGTGTGAACTGTCCAATGAGTGTTCTTTATCTAGCTTTAAAACTGTATTTTCAGATTTTTTGTTTTCATGTTGTATAATTCTAAAGAAATTCCTTGATGAGGAGTGTGCAATATCTGATGATGTTTCTTGCGTTGTCAGCCTCTTCACTGCTGTTTTCTTTGTAGAGATATTCTGCTTTCTAAGAGTCGTATTTCCTTTCTTTTGCATTGAGGAGAAGTCTAAATTAGTGACATACAAATAACTTTTACTTTGGGAATTACTGTCCTTAGGAAAGATCAGTACTAATACAAATCAATCAATTTCATGAAACCTGTACTAGACAACAGCAAGCACTGGTAATTCTTTTAAAAGTCTTTTCAAAAAAGACTTTTAAAGTTAATATAACTTCTACACCTTGGCTACCAAACAGCTTAAAACTCAATAAGCTTAACTTAACAGTTAATTGCTCTTACATTTAGATGCACCAGCAATTCCATCAACATAAAGATACTAGACTCTGCATTCTTCAAAGGTCTTCTCTTTTGTCTCAATTAAAACACAATCAATATGTTCTCAATTTCACTAGCTTGCATGCAGGTTACCAGCCAATTGTGGGCATACCTATTCACCACTGTGCTCTACTAGAATAATTCAAGAATCCATCTTGTGACAACATAAAGGCATTTTGTCGCCTGTAGATTTTTATAAAATAGTAGAGGTTTTTATTTGCATGTAAGTACCAGGTGCCAAGAGCTCTTGGGATTAAGGGTAAAGCTGGATTACTTCCAGAAACAAAAAAGCAAAAAGGTGAACAAATTATTTTCACAATGGCTAGAAAGGAAATATCAGCATTCTGAAAATCCAGGAATACTAAATTGCAATTAATAAAATCAATGCAGGGGTTGCTTATCTTGCTGGCTGATAAGCATCTACTTTCCCATTGGCTCCCTGCTAGCCCATCTGAGGGCTGTTTTGCTGCTGCACAGATTTCATTCTGCTGGGGCAAGATTTCAATATCCTTTCTCTTGTTTTTATATCACCTTGCTGCATGACCCAACAAATAGAAGATATCCAGTGAGAATGAGGATGTGAGAATTTGGGTCTTAGTAATATGCTTTGTATGCAGTGTAACTTTTAAAAGGATGATTTATAAAATATAAACTTATTTTTTTGTCTATGATTCTTGGGATATTTCCAAGCTGGAAAACATTAGACAGTTTTTTGAATACTGACACTATTATTGGCTGCTATACAGCAAACATCCGGTGGTCTGTGATTTAATCTGTGGCATTTATTGCCAGCTTGCCAGAAGCGGCATTGCAACTATCAAAATATGCATTTTCTTTTTAAAGCAGATTTCACAGGAGTGTGTTTACTATTTTGAACTGCTTCTGAACTATTTTGAACATATATAGCTAGTCAAGGATAAAAAAAAAAAAAGTTAAATATGTAGTGGCCTGTTATCTTCATTCATGGTATTATATTACAAGTTACAGTGTGTATTCCAGGGCTTTTGCAGGTATTTTATCTGCAACACTTTATTCATTTAAATCAAAACATTTTAAATAAGGAGAGTCAATTTCTAATTCATTGTATTTCTGAAAGTATTTTCTTGATCTAGTCATGAATAATGTGCTGAACATATTTTGTAAATGTTTTATGAATTTCTTTTCTGCAATGATTGTGAAGTACATAATTAGATGTAATGTATACCAACAGTCAAGCTACAATGGTTGAATGTTAAATAATTTCTTATTTTTTAGTTACACTTCTGACATTTAATTGACCTTTCCAAAAAGAAACAGTGCATGCATAAATGTACTTTAAGTCTACTTGTTGAAGTAATCATTTTTCTCAGCCATGATAGAAATGATATGTTAGAAATACATGATTAGCAGATTTTTGTTTCCTTTTATATTTGTGCTAATTAGTAATAGGATTTTTTTTTTTTTTTAAGTACTTCATTTGTTCATTACTTGAAATGATGAGAGGAGAAAGAAAGACTTGCAAGAGAAGCCAGGTTCCATCTTGCAAGTTACCTCCACTGCTGGGCTGGGCCTGGGCCTTTCATGGAGATCTGGGCAGGCACCTGGGCTGTGGAATTCACATATATTCCAGAGAAATCAGGTTGTCTTAAAATCAATCTCTTGTATACTTTTTTGAGTCTACCTCAAAGAGACAATTGTCTGGGGTTTGGGCAGTAAGCGTATTGATACAGGCAGATGAGCTGGTTATGTACTGATTTTGCACATCAGTACAACTGAGACTGCAGTATCTCCAGGTTTGTAGGGGTGCACTATTGTCTAAGGCATTTTTGGAAGTTCTCTTGTCCAGATTAATCATCTGAATCTTCCATCTCTGTCCTTGGATGCATTGCGTGTTTATACTCTTATTGTCCTGCGAAGTTTTTGCCTTTCTATGAGCATGGAATAATGCAGTACATGAGTATTGCTCCTACTTCTCACATGCTGCATGGGAAAAATTCATGTTTATTTGATGTATTTTACATCAATTGTCAGTTATGCAGGCAGTTGTTTTCTAGTCATGGAATTCAATAAATGTCTTCTGATTCTCGGTCTAGTTTGTAGTCCTGAGCCTTGCCTCTTCTTACCTTCTTTCTTTCATCTGTCTTCAGGATTATCATACCAGAGAGCTTTATAATTCTCTGTAAATTTCAACTGTGAAACTAGTTCAGATAGTTCTTTACTAGTCAGTAATTTTTATATTTTTCTCTCTGTTGCTCACTTTCTTTGTCTACCTGCAGCACAAGCCTTATTTGGAATATGAACTACTGAAGTTAGCAAACAATCAAGTGAGATGTACTGCATTTGATTGGTGCAAAATGAATAGCGAAACTGAAATCTTGAACTTTTCTGTTGAAGAAAAGAGAGAATGAGAAGATGGGAATGACCCTGTTGAACTCTTTTCAATATTAGTTCCATTATTGAAATTACTGGATTATGCCCTGTTGACACTCTTTTTTCCAACTGGGTAGATGCAACTGGGAAAATATTTCAGTAAAACATCTCTGGAACTCTTTGGGCTCAATATATACTTTTCTGTAGTGTATTTTAACTTTTCAAGCCATTCACATGTAAACATTTAAAATCGAAATGCATACTTTTGTTTTCTTGCATGCTTTCTGTTAATCTTGAATCACTTGGAAATTCTTAAAAATTCTTTGAGTGAAATAAAAGGTCTGTTGCATGCTGTTATAGCTGTGAAACAAGTGCACATTTTCCTTCGAGCTAGACAGATGTATGTGGACATACAGATTTAAAATTGCAATTAGTACATATTGGATGACTCATTCTACAAGCTTCATCTCATTTATTTCCTTCAACGTATGTATCATTCCCGCTCACAGGAAATTGGTATTCCAGAGAAAATTGGCCACTGGAAGCATAAGGCTGTCTAGAAACACAGGCTACTTCAGCTGGGGAAAGCTAATCACCCAAGGTACTCTCTATTTTATACCAATTATAGAGAAAGCAACCTCTGGCTGGGCTGTTAAACAGCACAAAACCTCTCTGTCCTGTGACTGAGGGAGAGAGAAAGACTAGGTTCTACAGGCTAAAAATACATATTACAAAAGAAGTAAAACAGGTATGGCACATACACGCACTTCCACAGAGCTAACATTTTGACACTAGTAATACTCAAATGATATAATGGTATCTTGCTTTTTTTTTTTTTAGTGAAGTTTAGAGGGGTTTTCGAACTCATTTGTTTTAAAATGAGTTGGGCTGGGATACAATAGGCGTTTTATGTGTGAAGCTTAGTTGCCTTTTTCTCTCCTATACATTACATTCTGAACATATAGAGCACACTGCTGTGTGGAGAAAAACTTTTTCCGCATGAGCATTTATGAAGATATTGTCTTGTTGTTACTGATATATACTTAAGAATTATGCTGACTTGTTTAAAAAGATAAATCTGCTTATCTAAGTGTAAGTAGTATTGATTTTTGTCTCTTTTTTGGAGGGTGATGCAAGGCCATAAACATTACTTTCATGATAATATCATATGGCAAGGTACAGGGATGGTCCAGACTGCGAAGATCTGCTTTTCTAGATAGATTCTATGAAAGAGAAAGTCCTATCTTAATGTAAAGTTTGGTTACATAGGAGATTGAGAATCTGTAAGATGTTCTAGAAGTAATCGTATATTCTAAATATTGTAAGATAATATAATCTTTAAAAGTATCAAAATAGCAAGCCTTGTCTCACATGATGGATATTTTAAAGCTTCCATTCAGCAAATAATTGGTATTGTAGTTCTAACATGTATCCAAAGGAAAAGCAAGGTATGATTTTCTGAACATTCTTACCAAATCTTTGTTTGAAATGTAGCTTTGCCTATAAAACCATATTCACATTATATCACAGATGATGGTGAGAGTTATAGATGTATTCTTAATGCCTGTCAAGGTTTCTTAAAAATTAAATCAAGATTAATCATTTTCAGTTCTTTCTAAAAATGATAAATAACATTTTAGGGCATGAAATTGTATACCTGGCTACTTATAATAACTTTCATCTACCCCTCAGATAATTAGAAAACCATTGTACTTCTCTTAAAGAAAAATGCAGCCCTTCTGATCTGGAAAGTGAGACGTAGGGAACAAACTACCCTGAAGGGTTTAGAGCAAATGATAACAGTGGGATGAAATGTGCTTACAAAAACAAAACAAAACAAAAAAACCCACCCTGGTATTATTCTTTACAAACTTTGTTGGTACACACAATGCTATATTTCCTGAGCTCTTTTTCTCATTAAAATAATACTACTAATAATAACAATAATAATAATAATAAAGTTGAGCTTTTGAATGCTTTGCAATTTAGTTGTCTTTCAGTTTCCCTGAAAAAGGGAGAGCCCCTTCCCACTCTAGTTATTGTTTATCTTAAACCTCCATTTATAGGGCATTTGTAGTAACTACCACATATTTCTCCATTTTCCAATCAAGTGAACTTCAGTGAGCAAGAAGGGAACAGTCTTTATTCACTGACTGAAAAATTCTCTCTTATCCCATTATTCTGGTGTTCTCTGTACTGAAGCTGTGCTTTCACGCTCCTGTGGGCTAGATTTAAAAAAATCTTTTTTAAAGCCCTGAGTCCTATGTCTGTATTAGCCTTATCAGTGAACTATTTCAGGGACAATGTTCAGAATACCTCCCTTAATCAAAAGTACAGGGAAAAACAGCTCTGCTAAAAATCCCCCTTTGGGCTCGATGCAGATAGCCGAGCAGTCAAAGCATAAGCAACCAAACTTCGTCATTGCTGCCCAGTCCTTCAGTGGATTCCCTATGGTGTTTACCTACCATTACTGAACTTGGAGCTTCTAGGAATTACTGTGATTAACTTCTGGTCACGCAGATCCTGCGTTAACCACCTGCTTGCCCTTTGGCTGCCAGAGGTGTCCAGCAAAATCATCTCCACGTGAACCACGGCAATGGTAAGATGCATGCCCAGGGCTCCCAATGAACACAACAGGTCAGCTGGAGAGCTAGCAAGCTCCAATTTGGGTTACTGGGATCCAGTCACAGCTTAAGATTGCCTTTTCTAAGCCAAGCACTCTAGTTTAGTATGCGCGACAACACACCCTCACATGCTGGCAGAAATAAACTAACTTGTCACACATAAGCTGTAACAACAGCTCGCCTGCTCTTTCATCTTACTATGGAAGTCAGATTGCCAGAGTCTTTCCCCTAAAGAAAGGGTAACAGATAGCTATGCAACCAGTCTGCAAAATTTCCTACAGCTTATACAACTTTACAAGTTTCCTTCATTTTGCTGCATGCCAGCTGTCCAGTTTGCTGAAATTAAAGCAAAATAAGGACAAATAATTTCCTAGATATTTCTCCTTATATGGGTTGTTTTAGCTAAGTAATAGAAGGGCAGTATGCAGGGGAATTGTGTAGGCAGTTGTGTGAAAATTTATATGCTTAATGTTTGTGCAATTTATTTTTTCCAGCTGCACATCTATTTCACTGTGTGTCTGTGCTTTCAGACATTCAGTGAATGCAACAATTTTCTTCATTCATAGAAATATACTTCAGAATGGCACAACAGTTAATTTATACAGTGGGTAGGTTGATTTGACACAAAGTTGCTAAATGACAAGGAAAAAGTATGTCCCTGGTTAAAAGCTATGCAGCAAAATGAAAGCATTCAGTTCTTCAACATAATTACTGCCCTGAAATTTTAGAGTACTGATCTACTTATAGATCACTGCTGGTAATATCCCTTCTCCTCTCTAGGTCCAAGCCACTTCAATTTTGTCATGTGAAATGCTGTATCATATGTTTGCATTCTGACTCCGCACATGATAAAAAATTTTGTAGCTTTTTTGTGACAAGTCTTTGGCTGAGTCTACAGATGTATTTTGTTGCTTGGGTTGTGATGTTCTTATATGAAAAAAGTTGAAATCTGACTCCTCCGCAAATTGTACCCTTGCTTGTAAAGCAATTTCATACAAAATTAATCTAAAACTTATTTTATTCACTAATTGTATGTAGCTGCCTCGTGGCTGGTCAGAATGAGATTAAATCCCTAGGCAAAAATCCCATCAGTCTGAGTGATGGCAGTGTACTGGTGGTTGTCATCGCATATATCCCTTTTTCCTTAATGAGTGCCAGGATGAATTGTAAAGTTGTGTTCAAATAAAGTAGTAGCCACAATATAACTGAGTGATAACAACAGAAAAGGAGAAAAAAAAAGCTTTCATCAACACTATTCAAGAACGTCAAAGGTGTTTTTCATTTGAAATGACAGGTTGGCAATCTGTAGTTCATTGCTGACAAGCAGAATTGCAAGTGTTTTAAAACTATGAGCAGGTTTTGAAATTGTTGATTCTGTCTAAAACTCAGTCTGGTTTGTCTGTAGCACTGAATAAATTCATTATTTACTGTAAAAACCGTGCAGACTGACAGTTATCCTTATCCAAGAAAACTACATCAGAGGAAGTGAGTGTTACCCTTACCATCTGGCTTTTTAAATAATGAAGAAAAAAGAAAGTTAGAGCTACAATAAGTGCCCTGAAGGCAAAACCAGGGAGTTTTTTTAAATGGTTTAGGGGATGGTAGGTGTAACCTGAACTGTAGTGCATAGTAGGAGAGCAAAATTGAAGGCTGAAGGTTAGCAACAGTGTTTTGTGACAGCGCCTGTCTGACAGATGCTTGGGGCAAGAGAAGAGGGTCATTGATCTAAAGGTCAGTCGAAATACGAATGCCTGTATTTTCCTATCACTTGCTTGTGTGAGATTTGGCATTTTAATTCTTTGGTAAATATCTTTCTTCTAATCCAGCCTTCTAGCAGAAGTTAATACTTGAACATTTCTTATCTTTTTCTGCATATATTTAATAAATGTTTATAAATGTATGTTTGACAAAATATGACTTTAAGTATATGCAAATAATTGTTAAATACAGCTTTACATAGGACATGTAATAAAAATATGATTGATATGCGTGTATACTATTTAGAGGATGAACACAGGTTCTTTCATTTGCTTAAATTAGTTAGGAGACAATGGAAATTCCCACATAGGTTGCTTTGAAAAAGGATATGCGTTAGTTTATTGTTGCTACACTAATACTTGTGCGATAACATATTGGCTTTAGTGTTCTTGATACAATGATGACATAAAGATTTTTATCTCTGCCTCTGACTGTGATTTTAGATTAGAAGCAAGAGGAGAATGAAGCATACATGAAGGGTAGCTGGTGGGACAGATTCCCACAAAATTGAAATGTTGTTTGTTGGTAAAGGCTCATAGAAGTGGGATGGATGAAATTAATGACCTTCAGGTTTGTAACCTGAGGGCTGGTGAGAATGGTTTAGTCCAGGAAAAAAAAAAAAAAGAGAAATGTTTTAAATATGATGGTTCAAAATGAAAATTTAGGAATTTACCTCAAAATAAGTGGCACCAACTTTAAAAGCTCCAAAAAAAAAAAGAAAGATGAACAAATTCTTTCTGGCTCAAAATCAATGTATTTCTTTTGTTTTGGTTATTTTTTCTATGATCTTTTTTGGTTTGGCCAACAAATTTCACAGCAGTAACTAGTACACAGTCAACTTGCTCTGCCTGTGGTTAACTGGGAGCTTGCCACTCTGTTCTTTCAAACCTTGCAGTTAGTGCTCATCTTTTCTCCAGTTGCATCTTACCTGCAGTAACTCTTGAATTATATATGGAAGCTGCAAAACTTCTTTAAGAACTGTCTATTTTGTGTCCTCCACCACCTCCCCATAATGTTAGACTTGTTTTCTGGGATGAGCAAAGACAAATGACTTGTTTTACATCTTTTAATTTAGGAATACAGCGTCCTGGAAGGTAGGAATTTTCAAGCAGAAATTTTCTGCTTGGGAACTAAAAATTTCCTGTCTTTAAACAAAGAAGATAGAGTTTTTCAGGAAAATGAATATTTTTTATTAGCTGTGGTTCAGAAAGTCTTTTAAGTAGATGCAATGTTACAGTTTGGCAGTAAAATTGGCTTATTGTTGTAGGAAAGTAGACAACACAAGATCCATTAGTAAGAATATTTAAAGCTTGTAGAATCATCCCTGTTCTCTGCTTACCCCATTGATTTTTATGGTCTTTTAAATTACTTCTACTCTAACTGTGTTTGGATATCATTCTCCCAGTTCAGAGTATGAATGTCAAAGACTCAGTCACATCACCCTCCATTTTTATCTCCATTTCTTTCATCCATCTTCATCACTGGATGGCAATACTGCGCACTTAATTTTTTGATCATACCTTATACCTGAAACTTGATGGGAGAGGAAATTTTGCTGGTCATATGAGCTTCTCTTTGTATATATGACAACAGAACTGATACAGTGCTTTTGTTCCTCTATCTAGTAAATACATGCAGTGAAGTTCTTGTGGCAGCGGAATGAATGAAAGTTATGTACCTTAAAACCTAGCGCTGTCCATATTTTTGCACTGTCACTAAAGTTAAATGCTTCTCCTAGTTCAGCAGGTGGCTTATCTAGTTAGGTGCTTTCAAGCTCTCCATATTAAATTGCAATAAAAATTATTGCCTAATGAAAATGCTTTTTCTTGATGAGAACCTAGGTATCTTAAAAACTCAAGAAGTGCTTGTATTTACCCCAAAATCTGTAACTGGCAGCACACCTGAGTAACAGTGAAAAGAAAGTAGGTCATGCCGTAAACTCCTGTTGCTTCCCTAGCAGGAGTGTTCAGTGCCCCTTTAACACTGGTGCTTCTTGTCTGCCGCTAATTCTAATTCTAAGTGATGACTCAAAACATCCTACCTCTGGGCTATAGAAACAGTTGAAGACTCTTGGATGCTGAATCTGAGACCACAACCCTCTTTCAGATTATTTTAAAATTGGCCAATAGGTTAAATCATTATTTTGAGATGAGCTAAGAGCCAGACATACATGCAGAGGTAGAAGAGACAGACGTGCCTATGGAGAGTGTTGACTACACAAGCCTTTCTGCCCTGGGATATCAAGCTAAAAATGAATTCTGTTCATAAACATATTGTGAATGACTATTGTTGAACTCTCAGTGTACAGCAGTGTTTTATCCCTTGAGCAACTGCAGCAAGCCAGGTTCTGAAGAGGTGTTCAGAAAAATGCTCTACTGAAAGATAGGACTGAATTTCAATGTTCAGCAAAAAAGCTAAATGATATTTCTAGCTGACTTGTTTCTTCCTGAGATGCCATTTTTGTAGGAACTCCCCTTCAGTATTACCCTATGAGATAAAAAAAACAGTGACGTGCCTGTGACCCTGCCTGCTGGGACAGGAGTCTGTTAGCAGCCTATTGTCATGTCTGAAGAAGCCTCTCTGTACCTTCTTGTCCCCTGGCTGGGCAACTGCTGTGACATAAGGTGGAGTGGTTCCTGGAGTCCTACTGCACAGGCTTCAGTAGCAGCCTAAGCTCAGCTTCCCTGAAGTGTTGGCTTCACTGCTTATACTCACGTATTTTCTTGGTCTGGCAAATAAGTAGTCCGGTGCAGATGTCCTGCAAGCATCATATCTAGGATCTGACTTTACATTCAAGTCAACGTAAGGATTGACGGAACTTTATTTCATTTTTTTCTTGTAACTTGTTCCAGTACTTTTAATGGACAGACAAAAATCCAGTGTTAATTGCAATTTTTCTTTGGGAATATGACTGCAACACCCATGGCTAGCTTGTGTGATTGTTTAAGCATGGACAGTGGCAGCAGGAAAGCTATGGTGCGTCAGTGCTGACTTAATAGGCCATATGAAGTGTATAACTTCCCTTAAACTTTCCTATAACTTCCTGCAGGACTAATTGGTTGGGCAGAGAAATCAAGCTAGCGTGACAGCTCTTTGCAGAACCTGGTTGTCTCTGAATGCTGTTGTGATGTGCTGTTTCGGTTGCCCTTTGGGTCAACCTATATAACATGATACTGTTGATGCTTGCATGAGCAGGTTCAGAGGTCCAGACCCCACAACTGAAGCACTTTTGCTTGCACAAAAGAGAACCAATGTAATCTAAGTTAGTCACCTCCGTACAGCTCAATCGTTGCCTCAGAATATGTTATCAGCTCAATTTTCAGTATGGTGTTTTCCATGTATATTGATGAGAGCAATATTCTCTTTACCCTTATCTTCTTTGTCCTCCAGTGATCTTGAGACAGTTTCCAGATGTTTCCCTCCTCGTTCAGATTCTCCAATGACTTCAGGTGATGTCTAGGTCTGAGTGTTATGTTGAGGGTGTGGCTTTCACCTTCCTGCAGAGCTTTAGAGCAAGGCTTGACCTCCAATAAGCCTTTTTTGCAGATATAACCATGTTGCAAACTGAGACAAATAAATGCTTATATGGAGTGATTTTTCTGAAGGGAGAGAGAATAAAAAAATTCTTCACTTAACCTGGAAAAGGTTGCCCTCTTCCCAAGAAGGTCTGACATTTTACTTTTTTCCTTAAGTAAATGAGCAGTCTGAAATTTTACTGAACATGAACTGTGGAAGGTAAGGAGCTTAAATTAGGATCTGGGACTTAGGAAAAAAAATTATTTTGTTTAAAAAAAAAAAGTTGTTAAAAGATGGTGCCTTTCTGCAAACAGTGCAGTTTACTGATAGAGACAAATAGCAGAGCTGTACCTCGAGAAAAGAAAGTAAAGCTCACTATGTAAAGGCAGTTGATTGCCTCTTGCACTTCTGCACCATTTCAACCATTCTAAGGCATTTCTGATGACTAAATGAAACACTTTTTTTTTTCCCCTGCATATTGCTTTTAAATGCAACATGAAGTAAAACTTTTCAGTTAAATTCCCTTTGAGGTTGAGCTAAAAAACATTACACTAATGCGTTTAAGTAGATCTTGTCTTTATTAACCTCACATGTGGTATAAATCTATACAGAAATACACATATATTTATTTGCTTGTGCAGTCATGAACAATTTTATCAAAGCCACTGAAGTGTAAATCTATGCCACTGATGGGAAAACTTGTTCAGAGCAATCATTATTAATGATTTGTGTCACTCATGAAGAAAAGGGCAATAGAAGTAAATAAGATTCAAAGTAAAAAAAAAAAAAAAAAAAAAGAGCTTTCTGGCATAATTTGAACATTATGTTCACCACAAAGAAAAATCTGCTAAGAGGCTTATCTAAAATGATGGCAATAAGTAATCTAGATTGTTGTTGCTATTTATGTTATTTTTGTATTTTAGTCAGTGAACCAGATGCTATAGAAGAGGTGAATGTCAGCAGGTCATGGATCTCAGCCCAACTGTATAAGTAAAAAATCTGGTGAATCAAAAAGCACCTATCTTGATTAGTTTCTTACTTCAGTGTTAGAACAATGAGTAGCTCGCAGAAGTCAGTGGAACTACAAGCGTATATTTCTTTGGTTTGTGGAAGAAGAATGACACTTCCTGTATATAGCTATACAATACCGGAAAATTCAATATTATTCAAAAATATTAGCCTACTATGTAACTAGTACTGTCAACACCAAGTGCTAAAAACAAAATCAAAACAATCCCATCCGTCAAAACCCAACTACCTCCACACAAATCTTGACCTCTCTGTTGTGATGCTGCCATAAATATCCTGAGCTTTGAGATAAATACATACATGGTTGTTTTTTATTTCATAAATAATTCTGTTTTTTTTTTCCTTTTTTCAGGATTTACTTTATTTAAAAAAAAATTTAAAAAATGAAGAAAGGTGAGTCTGGTGCTGTAATGATATGATTTCAGAAGCATAGGTAAAAAGAATTTTCGATGAGATAACACAAAAGAGCATAGAGAAATGCTGAAGCAGCTTTACCAATAGACTGTAAGTATAACATAGATTCTAAAACAATGATGAAGGGAATAGTGACAATTGAAAAGCGAAATTTTAGTGGCAATCTGAAAACAATAAACAGCCTAGCAAAAAGTGGAATATTTGGGTACCTGTTTTTAGGGGTACATTTGGTTTGGTGGAGTAGTTTGGCTGTCTGCAAAAGATTCAATGAATAACAAAATGTCTTGAGGTCTTGAAAATACAAACAACAAAAGATAACATTAAGTTGTAAGGCAGTAAATGTGTTTGTAATTCAAGAAAATAGGCCCCTTCCTACCAATAGATTTTGGGCTTTATCTATTCTATGAAAGATGAATACTGCCTCTGCATATTTGTTATTCTTTACATCCAAGTTATGAAAATGAATGTGCAAGCACAGATAGCTATCCTGCAGAACCCTTTTGAAAATCAAGTTACATTGAAATATCTGTTGTCATAGTGAATTGTTACAACAATAACAGAACAGACATATTTCTTCTGAGACATTTGCAAATGTTAACATTTTTGTTACTTAAATTATCATATGAATAATTGTACATTGAATTCAGCTAGCTCTATAGAATGATCAAAAATTAATTGAATTTGGCTGATGGTTAAATTATGTCCTTATACTCTTTGCAAGGAATGCTTTCAGAATTAATAGCTGAAAAACAAAACAAAACGCACACAAAAAAGTCAAAACCTGGTAATACTAATGGAATAGATAGTTGACTGTTAGGCACACTTGTAAAGCAGAAGAGAAATCACACTTTGGCTGCCATGAATACAGCTGATCTTTTGGTTATTATTATTAATACTAATACATATTTTGCAATCAGAATGTTTCTGCAGCCGATAAGCAACTTATTCCAAGTCATTAACACGTGCATCTTTGCTACTATAAGAAATATTGCAGGATTTTCTTCTGAAGTTGTGTACCTCATGTAAACATATCAGAGTGTGTTATTGTAAATCTAGAACATGGAATCCTGTAAATAACAGCATAAATATCACTTACTTCATACATATCTCATTAAGCAACGCACGTGCCAGGATATATACTACTTTTTTTGATGAAAAGAACTGTAGCTGTTTCTCGCCTCCCTTCCTTCCTTCCTTCCTCCCTTGCTTCCTTCCTTTCCCCGTGAGATTTTGCTCCCATGAATGTTCTAGCAGAAAGGTACCGAATTAAAAAAAAAAAAAAATCTAAAATTAGCTTTTAATCTGATTTTTATTCTAGTAGCTTAAATCTGTTGTTGTTAAAAGTGTAAGAACCTACATTTTTTGTGTGCATTTCTTACATGTTTACAGGAGTGTTTAATAATATACTACGTTTATTCTGGTGTTACTGTAGCAACACCAGAGTGTGTACTGATTTGCTGTTTTTTTCTTTTTTTTTTTAAAGATCATAAACAAAGTAATTGCATTGGGACTATTTCTGCACTAATTTGCCAACATTGCATGCATGAAATTGTTCAAATAGCTGCCTTAGGTTCTCTTTTGTAAATCTGGGAGCAGTGATGTTGCTGGCCGTATTGGATATGTTCATTCTACTAGGCAATACAGACTTATTATAGACTAATTTAAAGAAACCGTTAGTAGATTGTACTAGATATTTACGGATCTTTGTATGCTCTACAAGGTCAGCAGTATGTCTTAACTGTGCTATAAAATTATCTTTGTTTTCAATGCCTCCAGTAAATATTCCAGTCATTTTGTGTTATTTCTGTAGTTTCACCTGCATTTAATATTGGATTGCTTATGTGATAGGACATTATTATTTAACATAAATATTTTTGTCACATAGCCTAACTAATTGGATAGACAATATTACTGTCAGCATTAAACTGTGTTTGCTTGGAAACTTTCTCAGTGATGCTGCATAGTTTTCTAACACATTTTTGTATGTATTTCTGCCAGATAAATTACAATAAGGATGTTTTGACTAAGAAAACTTATTGTTCAAAGTAGGTTCACTATCTATAGATATCGAGAGTCCAACTTCAGGAAAGAAAAATAATATTAAAAAAAGTGGTAATGAGAATTAATTAACAGTGAAAAGAAAAATGAAGCATTTGTTAATAACTTTTACACTATTATTTTTCTTTTTCTGATATTAACCTACAGTAGTAAATGAGACTATTTTACATCAAATAAAAGTTTTGAACTGGAGAGAATTCCAAATTTTGGAAGTGTTTTTTAAACTAAGCTGTCTTTAATACATGAAGGTATCCCATTAAGGAAGCAGGATTGTTTCCATTGCCATATTGAAGAGAAGCCTGAGACAAAAATGTTTCCATCTAATATACTTATGTGGGTTTTATATGGTCTCAGCATATCTATTTCCTCTCTGAGATCATACATTTGAGTTTTACACAGGGGCATAAGAATGGGCACTTGACAACACAAGTAGATGAAAGATCTTGGATTTAAGGCAACAAGACTAAAGGCAATCCTTGGGATTGACTTAAAGACATTCAAGAATTAAATGATTTCATTTTCAAAGAGAACACAGTAATAATTTTTTTTGGGGGGGACAACTATTTTAGTTTTGTTAATATATTCTGGAGTTGTGAAGAGCCTCTGTTACCATATTTTAGTTTCTTCCCTTTTTTACAGTGATTTGGAAGGAAGTTCTGCATTAGGATGTTAGATATTGTTGTAATTTACATGCATCACAGCTAAATGGAAATGATAGTTTTTACTTTTAATTACTTGGGATTCTCAGTTGCATAGAGTCAATCTTGCTTTGATTGACTTTATAGGTAGAAAATTTTCCAAGTCAGTCCTGAGAACTAATTCCTTCAAGCATAAAGGACTTGGTATACACAGGAAAAAAATGCTGTATTGGTATCTCAACAATTTTTCTTTTTCTGTAGCATTGGTGGTCACACCACCTTTTACTCCAAAAACAGTAGCACTCCATCTGTCCTTGTGAGCCCATAACTTTGGCAAAAATTAAGGAATGTCTATTTTGGCTGTAATTTATCGTGACACACAATAACGTAATTTGCTTTGCTTCAGTCAGATGCTGTTTATGATCTGTGGCTCTATCCTGTGCAAAGCTTCCAGTGTTTCCTGAGTGTGGGGCAGGCCTTTAATGCATTGTGTTTTAGGCATTGGACAAGTGTTGCAATATCTGATCGTGAAATAGACCCTTTGATTCAGTTACAAAAGGCAATCTTTTGCACTGTTGCAGTTTGGAGAGTTTTCATTTTTTTGTTGTTTGTGTGTGTGTGTGTAAGTGAAAACATGAGAGATCGAAGCAGCTCTGGGGCTGTTACCATTGGACAAACTTGTATGAGCAGCACAACTCAGCAGATCAGGCAGTGGGGAGTTGGGTCTCTTTGGCGCAGGCTGCCAGGCCACTGGCTGTACTATGGTGATGTGTGGGGTATCTGAGCATTCTCATTCCCTCTCTGAAATGCCAGCACTAAATTAGAGAAAACAATCTGGACAAAGCTGTACTTCCAATCACTTTTAATTTTTTTTCTGCTTACTGCCACATTTCCACTACAAATGCCACTGCTACGCTTAGCTGTCCCTTTTTAATATGATAAATTCCAAGAACTTTTGGAAACAGAAGGAAAATGCTTCACTCAACTACTGTGAATTTAGGTGCTTCCTGAAATGATAGGGAAATACTGAAACCATTACAAAAACAAAAGCCACTATCATGGCCTTGACCTGGATACTTTTTTGAATTCTAGTCATCTAGAGGAAGCCTAGAGAAAGGCTGCTGGAGTGGTCAGAAAAATAGGGAGTTCACTTTACCAGAAGATGCTAAAAGAGTCTTTTTCTATCTAGCAAAACAAAGGCTGATAGATTATGTAATTGCTGGCTAGAAATTTATCAAAATAAATGCCACAGAGAAACAATGCTGGCCAAACAGCAAATGCACACGAGACAAGGGGTCCAGAACAATAAAAACAAAGATGGCAAACATTAGAATAATATACATATTATAGTTATCTTGTATGTTGTTATAACTATATTAAAAATAATAGAAGAATGAGTTTTTGAAGTAGCCTTTCTTTAGGTCTGCTTTGGTGATAACATCTAACCAATTCGATGAGGGAGCACTTATGAAAGGAATCGGGCTGTACAATGTAAATTGTCCCAGGTAACAAGGGATTAGACCTGATGACAATGGAAGCTGTTTCCAGTATTGGACTCCTAAAATAATGTCTTAAGGCACCTTGTGCCAAGTTTGGGTGCTGTTATTTACAGGTGGCTGCTCTGATTCTCCTTCATCTCAGATGTATGGCATGCCTTATACACAGTAAAATTCTAGATGTTGTCAATGTGGCTGCGTTACATTACTTCAGGGCTTATCTTGCTCCAATAGCTTGTAACTCATTCAGGCTCATATGTTCAGAGTGGTTATTGGAGTTAGGTGTCTAAATCACACTGATGTCGCACATAAATAAACATCAGTAGTTAGATATATTGGTTTGAAGTCTGTGTTCCTTAGCTGTGAATAATTTGTGATTTAACACTGCAGTTTTGGCTTTTGAAAAATGGCTTCCCAGCCTTAATTCTATATCTCACTTTTAATTCAGTGCATTGATTAGCATTGCCTGTTAAGTGCCATAATTAAATAAGTCACAATCCCACTTGTCTTACTGTGTTTCTCGTAAACTAAGTTCATTCATGAACTAGTTACATTTCAACAAGAGAGAACCAATTTTCCTCTGAAGTTATTTCGGCTAATTGCCATGAAAGGGTCAAGATTCATTGCATTAGCTGCTTGTAATTTTCATTATCTTTTATGATGCTGGTTTTTGCATTTCCTGACCATAAAATCTTGTTTCATTTTAAAAAGGTTTGAATTTAAGATGGTGCTTCTGGTATAAAGCATATAAAACTTTGAAGTATATATTTACCACAATTAGATTCTTCAGTTTTTCTCATTTATTCCCAAAAATAGTCTATTGGACTTGAATAAGACTATTTATTTGAACAACTGCAATTTAGCATCAGTAATATGGATCAATTTAATTATATTATCCAGGGAAATGTGGTTTATCGTGGAATGTTGCTATGGTCATATAAAGAAATTGTTTAGCAACTCCTTGTAAAAACTGCTCTCATATTCACACATAAAAAGAACAGTTTGAAGGAAAGTCTGACAGCTAGATTAAAAAAAGTCTTTTGGAATAAAATATGAAATCCTTTTCAAGGAGATAAAATCTCTTCAAGGTATCAACTTTAATTTCAGTGTCAATTCATTTAAGTGTTTTATTTTCTAATGTCAAAAGGGGTTAATTTCGCTGAAGTTAATCACTCTTCGATACAGTTTTTCAAATACTTCAGTAGAAGAGGATTCAGGATGAGGCCCTGCCCTTTGTTGGTAAAAGGGTAGAGATCCCAGTCGTCATTATTTTAATTCTTGTAAGTTAATTTGTGTTGAAGAGTTTCTGTTTGGGTGGTATTTAGGCTGAAGCCAATTGTGAAAGCTTCTAATTGGGCTTCCTGTGAGGACAAATAGCCTACTATTTATTTATTTATTTATTTATAAGTAAAAATGACTTTTTCCCTCTCTGCTTCCAAAAGAAAAGAACATGTTTAGGCATATGTCATTATGGGGCTGTCAGCACTATTCTGTGTGCCCACATAAAAGATCAGTCAATTTCTGTAAGTTTTTCTGTGGATACTGATCCGCAGCTGGTTTGCTTGCTGTTGTGCCAACCTTCCTTGGATATTAGTACTCCAAAACAACCAGTGAGGAATGTGATATTATTTTAGTATTACTTTATTGATACTACTTGTAAATGGGACTGATCCCAGTTTTGAACTGAAATTCTTTTTCCTTGGGAATAGCACTGAAGTTAAAGGATCTATAAAAAGTCATCTCCCTTCTATTCTGTTTAAATAAAATGTAATTGTGTATGAAAACTTTTTTTCTAAAACATTGAGAATTCTCAATTGAAGGAATGTGATACAAGCCAAAGTCGGGTAACATTATTGCAATTGAGACAGTGGTAACAAGATCTGAAAATGGCAAAGATGAAATGCTCATCAAGCTGCATGTGTTTTGTGTTATTCTTTGGCAACATATGTGAATAATTGTGCCTGTCTATATGTGTATGTGTCTGTGTATATAGATAATTTTATGGGTCTTTGTGTGCATGTGCAAATATCCTAGAATCCAAACTCCCCAGCCTTAATTTTATTCACCTTTTCTTATCCAGTACACTTTCAAATTATTTTATCCATTTTTTTCACTGCTTGCTTGTCCCACAAATCTTTCAAAAGATCGACATGTTGCCCTTTACTTCTTATGAATCCTTACAGAGCAAAACTTTGCCTAGAATGTAAGAGTACATTGACATAATGTAAAGAAAAAAAAAATTCAGAATAACTTTTGAACAGCAAAACAGAAGTATCCAAGTGACTGTAAATGTGTTCCTTGAGTAGGCAATAGTTCTCTTATCATTAGTACTGGATGATCTGTGTCCACAACTTTGATCTAGATCAACTAAGACCCATTCACATATTGGTTATTGTAGCCAGAAATCATGTGTCCTGGTTTCAGCTGGGATAGAGTTAATTTTCTTCATTGTAGCTGGTATGGTGCTATGTTTTGGGTTCAGGAGGAAAATAATGTTGATAACACACTGATGTTTTGGTTGTTGCAGAGCAGCGCTTACACAGAGCCAAGGACTCTTCAGCTTCTGGTGCTGCCCTGCCAGCGAGGAGGCTGGGGGTGCACAAGGAGCTGGGAGGGGACAGACCCAGGACAGGTGACCCAGACTGGCCAGAAGGATATTCCATACCATATGGCCGTATGGAATTATTATGGTAACAACAATTAATTATCTATTGATTAATTATTAAATAAGGTTCAAGTCTAGGCAACACTTGTTTGCTTTTGTAATGTATGATTTTACAATTAATATTCTAAAAATGAAAGATTTGTAATGTATCATGATTGAAAAAAAAAGAAAGTCCAGTATTTTGAAACCTGATTAAAAAGTTTTCAAAAGCTAAGTTAAATTTTTTTTGGAACAGCATTTGCATTTTAAAAACTTTAAGAAACAAAATATCTTACTAAATCTGCAAAATACTAAATTTCCACTTCTGACTGTTCATAGCAATCAATTATACAGACAGAACACTGTCTGAACCTCAAGATCAGTCTTTAGTTTTTATTTATCTCAGTGAAAGATTATGAAAATGTTATATGTAAACTTAAAAAATTCTGATGAGTGAAATTCTTTCAGATTGATGATTTGTTTGTCCACCTATATATGCTATAGCAATAAATCAAAAGAAGAGAAGTCTACCATTTTACATTATGCATGTTGAACTAGGGTTTTCTTTTTCAAAGACTACATTTTACCTCCTTCTCCTACAAAGGTTCACTACTATCTACAAACAGAATTTATCATTTATCTGTTATCTTTGAGTGTGAAAACTCATTATCCTTCTTTTCAAATCCCTGAAATGTGGTGGATTAGAGAGTTTGATTTGTACAGGACTGAGATCTTTTTCCTTCTTAAATGAGGTCATGAAATCAGTACTGACAGATAAAAAGAAATTCTGATATTGAGTAAGTACTTCATACTGGAGTTCAAAAAGTGGCTTGAGCCAATAAACTATACTTTAAAGATTATAGCCTGATGTACTAATATAAAGGAGCACACCTCTAAGGTGGAATGAAAATGACTAGAAATATCAAAAGGTCTCAGGATAAAGGTAGCAATGTGAGACCATTAAAAGAGCATAGGATGGTCATGGTTTGTTAACAGTGAATGCTACAGACAATATAAATTTGGCAACATATTTACTCAATTTCACAGGAACAACAAAAAATCTTCATCTGTAGCTCCAGAAACAATCTTTATTCTTAACAAATTATTAGAATATGGAATTTATTCCTATATGATATTAGTAAAACTGCGATCTTGCTTTAGGAGAACAGATTAAATGCATGCATTTGCGTGGTAAGCTTAAGCACAGTTATACTTGGTGGATACACTGAAAGTATCTCCCTGTGATTCAAGACTGGTAAGTCAAATATTTTCAAAGAAATATTCTCCGAATAAGTTATCACTTTCTTTATCCATTATAATAATTCTTATATCTTCTTTTGGTGCACTGAGTACTGGCCACTGCTGGAGTCAGAACAGTGAACTAGAAGGTCAAAGTGGCAAATCCTATCTTAATGTGCTCATTATACAGCTATTTTCCATGAACGCATTATCATTGTTACACAGCAGCCAATGTTGACAATATTCTAGAAAACAGGAAAAATAAAACCCACCCAAAACCTTTCCTTTGTATGATTCTACAAACAATATATGACTATTGATTAGCTATACAGGTTGCTTCTTCAAAGAGGAATGTAAAAGAAATTGCTTCAGTATTTTTGGGTGATATACCGATCCTGGCAAGGTCTATTGGATACTAGAAAAAAATCAACCAGATGCATTAGATTAAATATCTGTAAATGTAATTAAATCCTGTCCTAGGTTTGTTCATGTATCAGTAAACTAATTGCATTTAGTCAAACATTTGCTTTGAGACTGGACAAAATCAAATTAATTTCCCTAGCTGTAAACTATAGGAAAGCAACATAGAGTAAATTGCTGAAGCATTTGGACTATTGACTCAAAAGGCAGAGCTAGAACAGAAGTGTTGATATATGCAGTAAAAGGAGACATTAGAATAATTATATCTGATTTGAGCAACAATTAATTTTTGGTTATAGAATTATAAATAATGATTAAAATAGATAAATATAAGAACTAGTAGGAAAGGTTTATCTCATTCTGCCTCTTGGGGGTCAATTCTAAGAACATGAAATTCCTCCTCAGATTCCACAGTATGGCTGACACAGGTGACATGAGACTAAGTTGAACCAGAATTTGACTAACAGCTCACAAAGATGCCCCTGCTCAGAAAAGAAAGCAGGTGGAAAAGTTTGTGGAAGGGATCCGAGAGGAGTGGGACAAGCACCATTCTCTGCATAGGAGAAAGAGTTCTAATAATTGTCATCTGCACACACATTGAACTGAAGATGATCTCAACTCACAAAGGGGTCGTGCCTGGTGAAAAAAAAAGATTCGGAAAGAATATTACTGAGATAATAGATAAAACCCCAGCACCTCTCTCCTTATCCCACTGATCCTGGAGATGCTTTAAAGCCTTAGGCACCACTCACTTAGACCTGAGGCTTCTCTAACAGCTTTTGGTCTTATTGCTGTGTGTGCCCAAACGTTTGTCCTTAACTGAGCAGGGAAGTGCACACAATTCACTGGGCCCCTGGTGATAAGCAGAGTTTTGTGCCTTTACTCACAGTGGAAATTTCAACAAATGTCCTGTATTTTCTATTTCAGCTTCTGAGAAGGAGTCCAAGGTGTTTTTAGGGAAATCTTTTAATTATTGGAATAATGTCATAAGAAGAGACTGAGAACATCATCTTCCTCTGAGTGTCCTATAATCAAGGGGGCCTGAACTCAGATACTTTCCCTCTGCATGAATTTCTTGAGGTCAAGGGACAGCTGTTCTACTTCCAGCAACTTTGTGAATCTTACCTTTTTCCTTTGCTTTGCCTACAGGTGAGTTAGAAACTGAGGAAAATTTTCAGGGAAAAATTTTAAAAAACAAACAAACAAACAAACAAAATCCTGATTTGGTCTGAATTAGTGATTTTTTTTTTTTAAGCTGCTCCACCAAAAAAAAAGGCATTTTTTTTCATACAGCCATAATTTAGTTAAGTGCAAAGAATATCTGGCTAAGTTTCTGAACTAGAAGAATACTTATCCTCCCTAAGGCTCTGATCTGAGTCCTTTAAAGTTCAATCATTATTTCCTGTTACTTTGAATAAAGGACAGAAATATGAACACTAGAGATGAATAGCGCATTCATTTTCAAAATGTAAGTCCAACATCCTCACTCAATTTATCTTTAAACTACTTTATTATTTGCATCCTCAGTATGGCTCTTTCATACTTATTCTCCTTGTATGAATTTACTATTTACAGCAAGTACCAAATTAAATACAGTCACAGAAGGACAGTAAACATCATCACTTGCTCAGTTCTGTGCACATTTAGTTGCACTGAATCATAGGCAGACTAAAGTATAGGAAGCTACTTCTGTAAAAAGCTTTGTATGTGCAATGTTTAATGGAAATCTAGTAACCAAAGTAAATAAACCCTCAGAATAATGTCTAGACCTGAACATCATATAAACTAGTAAGAAGGCTAGTAAAGATCTGGGTAATATTCTGGAATCACAGTCTCTGGCAGATTAAGCAGCACTGGAAAGAGAAGGGCATGTTTATCACAACGCAGTATGTTTTGCCATCTCCTGATTTGGAACATTCTTATTGCACAAATACCATTCTTTGAACTGGTATCTTAAAACAAATGCTGGAACAAATTTTTATGTACCAAATCCACCAATATTAGTAGCTAAAAGCTCTAACTAATTACGAAGTACAGTGAATCATAATTATAGAATTTATACAAAGTTTGGTCTGTCAGTTTGAATTTATTGCATCATATACTTCAGCAAGGTGTCATTTATTTTCTTGTATTGTGAATAAAATAAGCAAGCTTATCTGCATCTGTTCTGGTGTACCTCCTACTCATTTAAGCTGCATATTTTGTAATGCATAAAGTAAATAGTTGATTCACTCCTGGATGAAAAAAAAAGATATACAATTATTAGTAAACAAAAAAATTATTTCATTTATTTTTATGTGGGTCAATTTACATTGTTCACTGTTTTATTTTCTACAGAAAATTTTACTGATGTATACTACAATATCAATTCATAAGAATAAAAAGCCTTTTGATTATCAGAACTAGACCATCCAGTTCAGTCTGTAAGTATATTTCATTTATTTTGACCACACTGTACTGTTTTTTCTGCCTTCAGATCACACATCTCTTGAAGCTGANGAGCATGGATCCTCTAACAATTTCAGTAATTTATATTTAATATATATATATATGTACGTATTTAGTTAAGCAGTGTTAGTATACCAACTATTCTTGTTCAGAAAGAAGAAAAAGCAGTAAGACTTGAAAAGCCACAAGAAAGACAGGAACCAAACCAAAAAGTACAGGAGACTGTTAGACAAAACAAACCAGAACTTAGAAGATGGAAAACAGAATGTGTGAATGAGGCTACAGTGTGAAAGACATCACTGAGGCTGTGAGTACTGCAAATAAGTTAGCTGTGGTTAACTTGCTCTGCAAAATCTATACAGCAAAATATAAAGTGGAAAAAAGCTAGCT
>VXAL01016035.1:53848-78001 GCA_013399475.1 Chauna torquata | reverse complement strand
GCATTTATTTGCAAATGAGCAATAAATGTGTTATACTCGTAATCCAAAAATCTCAGTGCAGGCAATAAATCCTGTTCCTATGAACACAGAGAGAGTATCTTAGTCCAATACAGATCTACATAGGAGGAGGTCAGGACTCTTGCTTACCATGTCAGCTTTAAGCATCCTGCAATGTGCCTTGCAACATTTCTCCTACTGTTTGTNTAAATATATTGGGGGCGTTTGAACCACACTTCACCCTTTCCATGTATTGCAGCCTCAAAGCCCAGGCTTGGGAACTGATCTCTTGCTGACTGGTTGTAACTCAGCCAGGCAATGTAATAATGCAGTATCTTTCTGACTTAACATTAATTCTAGATACCAATGTGGTTTTGAGAAACCTAGAAATTGTTAAAGGTGCTTAATATATTTCCAACCAGGAATCCTCCCTGTATGTGACCAAGGAGCTTTCACATATCAGCGACACTCAAGAACACTCTGAGCTTAAGCAAGAATGTAGACAGGAAATACTTGCTTATTGGATATGAATGCAATTAAGCTGCATATTGAACTGAGACTTAGGGAGGTGCCAAAAGTGCTCAAAATTTACCCATACAATTTTCCAGAGTAAGCATTGTATATACTAGGCTTCCCCTCTATTGTCTTAGTAGTCCTTTATCTGTGCATGTAGGCAGGCACATAGCACCCCATGAAATAAATAGACTTTTGCTGATAAGGACATGATTACAAATAGGAATCATGGTTCAGAGATGAAAGTGTATTGCATTTATAAAGGAACCAGGTATATTTGCAGTAGAATTTCTGCAAAATGATTGCAGAATATTTTGCTCGGACAATATGCACACACAACAGAGAATTGATTGCAAGAATATTTTTGGGACAATACATGAATTTCCAGAACTACAAAAAGTAAATGAGATCTCATTTTCCAGAGTGGACGAATGGGATGTAACCGAAAAAAAATGTATGGGGCCTTGGCTTGTGCTCTTGCTGTGTGGTGGACAGTGCCACTGAGGTGGTGAGGCAATATAACTTCTGTTTTGCAAAATTATACCAGGGCATTTTGGTATCTAAAGCACTTTCATACATACCAGCACTTTCAAGTCCTTGCCCCTCTAGTCTCTTTGGTCTCCTTCCAGCCACCATTGCATCTGTGGTGGACGTGTGGTGCTTCTCCTTAGTCAGCAGCAGTGATGAAGCACCAGCAATTGCGGTGGTTGTAGCAATCCTGAAAGAAAAAGACATTACTCTCACTCTGTGTTAAGCACTTGACTATTTATGCAAACAATTAATAAGCTTTTTCCTATATTTTCCTACATAGAGGTATAACTCTGCCTCAGAGCTTTGTTGCTGCTCCCATTCCCTATTTAGGTAGTGCAACATATATATCAGCCCTTGGTTTAGGTGATTACAAGAAATCTAGCTGTATCACAACAACCAGTATTTTTGTTTCCAAAACAGCAGCCTGCTACACTGTAAATTGTCACTTATCTTAGAAATTAATTTATTTGCTAGCTTATTAAGAAGGGTGTTTTTGAGGTTTATTCAAACAGTTTCCAGATATTTTTCAACAAATTGAAGACTGTGAAATGCCAGAGATTTTTAAATAGCTGTAAGAACTGTACATTCTGGCAATAAAAGCATACATCTTCCTAGCAGCAGGACTAAGCCTTCTTTGCAATACTGTTTTGGAGACTGTGTGAGAGAGATGTTGCACTTGCAGGAAAAATGGAATTCTCCTGCTTGGTTTTAAGGCTGTGTCAATAGTAATGTAATCCACAATATTTGTGAAGTGCTGTTTATGATGCTACCATCAGCTGCCACTTCACAGGATACCATTAGAGAGTGATATTTACTATAAGAAAATATTCTTAAAAAGCAAAGTCAGCTACAAAACAAAATCAATGATAGGGCTTTCTTTAGATGGGCTGAGTTTTGAGGTGCAGTTGTATCTGTTTTCACTGGAATTAGTTGTGGATGGGAAGAATTCACCATATATGGGTCTGCCTTAGGATATTGTATAACAAAATGCAGTGCGCCTGGAACTCAGACTAGTATGAGAATATCGGTCCAAAGCTTAAACAGATTTTAGAGATCTGTTGCTTAGGTGCTGTATTTGTTTCATTCTATGCAGTGAAGTCATTTTTGGCCACTAGATGGGACTGTACAACTTCATGCAATAGTATTAACAGCAATATTTGAGAGTTTGTTTTGCTTGCAATTAATATGTTTTTTTTTTTTTCCCTGAGAATTTACTGAGAGTTGTGTACCCCTCCTTTGCAAAGTGTGAAAACAACAGAGCCTCTTACAAACAACAATCTCTTTAATGCTAGTGAGAATGAAAAAAATTACAAACATCTATACCAATAAAAGAGCCAGCATGCATATAAACCAGTTTTAGAGTTGTAACAAATGAGATTATCCTCTGTGGAGACTAACATTGCAATCATGCTGCTTGACAATACCCTTACTACTACATTTTCCTTCTTCATCATCTTTTTCCTTGGAGTGCAATTATCTTAGTTGTTAACAGCTGAGTCTGACTTTCTAAACTATGCATTGTACACATTTCTTTCTAATCTTAGTCTCAGACAGGGTTCTGATATTTTATTCAGATTAAGATGCTATAAGAATTAAAAGAAATGAAAACCAGTTATCCCTTTTCCAGATAATTCATTGCATTCTTCTTTAGTTTTCTTGTGATTAGATTCAGAGAGATGTGGAGACTGATGTAGCAGTAAAGCACTTTCCACTTTGATGAACTCAGCAGGTTTTATTTCATCGTGAAACAATGTTTTGCAGATGGAAATCTAATCTTGGTTGGCTATTACGATTCTAATGTTTATTTTCCTTTATTTATTTATTTATTTCATTTTTCTTGCTCTTGATCTTAGAGTAGTAATTGCACCATGGTTCTTTACATCTGACGTCTAAGGATGTTAAATTTAATCATCATAGGAGAACACATTTAAGTCCCAAGGCTATTTTAATCTGAAATATGCAGGAAAGGTCTTGACCCTGTGATACAGTTGTTGCTAAATTTATTTTTGTTTCTTGGTGGAAAAGTGAATTTCAAGCTCTTTGACCATCTGTTCAAAAACTAAATAAGAGGAAACAAAGCAGAACTTGACTTTATTTATTTATTTTTGGAATATTTGATAAGAACATGTGGAGCTTATAGCTATAGGACCAACTCTAATGAGATAGTGATTTTACTTACCAAGTCTTTTTTTTATGGAAAATACTATATAATTTGTTAGTATATCTACACAAACCTGGCTTTTACCATCCAAGCTCAGGCACTGAAAACCATCTAATTTTTGGTCTATTGTACCCCACTGAGAATTTATACTCTAAAACAAGAAGCCAGGGGATTAAAATATTATTATTCCACTTTAGCCAGGCAGCAAAGAATAGAGACAATACCATTAACATGTTGAAATATCACAGCTCTTCCAGCTGATGTGCATATACATTGAAGAAGTGGGATGAAAAACTAAATTCCAGTGGTGCCTCAGAAATTAGATTTTGGTAGATGTGTCCTGGTCCATTATGGTCATTCAGATACTCTCAGAAAGACAGAGAGGTGTATTCCCAGGTTCCAGTAAATGCCCCATCTGTACAGGGTCCAGAGATGTCTCAGAAATGCCTTACAGTTACTAACACAGATAGCCAGGAACAGAGCAGAATAATTAGTTTATCTTTTGCCATTTCCAGAAAGAGGTTATCAACTAACACAGTTCTAGTTCTTGTTGCTGGTCTGTATGGTGTGTATGCCTGTGTGCAATAGACATCTAGACAGATAAACATGTTCTGTTTATATAATAACAGATGAAGAATGGTTAGGATATATTCATAAGTATTTGAAACTAATAGTCTTAACATTGACTGTTACTCAAGTTTCATTGTGGGTGAGGAAATCTGACTGACATGGTTCTTTTTCAAAAATCTACAAATACTTCTGGCCAAGCGTTATGTAAGACGCACAATCTACGTGTATAAAGAAAAAGATGGTCTGTTCTGTATATATAATAGAAATAGAGAACAGGTAAGTACATTTATGTGTATAAATACATATATGTGTCTGCGTGTGTACGCTTTTGGAAGGGTGTGTCAAAGGCTACGTCTCCAGACACTGTCGCAGATGCATTTAAAAAAGTTCTTAATGTCAACGGTACCTGGAAAAACCAACAGAACTGTTCCAGCAGTAGCACACTTTATTGGTCAACTTGCTTTGAAAATGAAAATTGGATTCCACTCTGCATGTCCCACTTCACAATCAGCTTCAAGTGCTTGGTTTCCAGCTATATCCCACAAATTGGAATGCGCCATAGCGGAGAAAGCATATACAGCAGCTGCAATCTCCCAGCAGGTGTTTTCCCAAGCAGCGATGCCCAGCATTTCAACACATGCTTATCTGTTTCTCATTTTCTTATCACTAACTAACAGGGGGAAGAAGAAGGTCTTACATGTGTGTGCAAAGGGAAGAGCACAGGGCACAATAGTTTTGTGTCTGAATGGAGATTGGATCAGATCTATCTGATCCCCTAAGACCCAGGAAGCCAGACCAGTCCTGACAATATTCTTCTCTCCTTTTTCTGGCCTTCACAAAGCAGGTATGTGAAAAAAATCAAGCTTTTCTCCACCCTCACCCCCACCCCCCCCAACACTTATCCTTTTTACAGGAATTTTGCCATTATGTTCTTCCAGCAATAGTTTAGACTTTCACACTTCCCTCCACTGAGGGAGATTATTACTGCTGCTCCCGTTGTTTAGCTAGAGTAGAAGCCAAGCACTGCTGCTGATCTATAGGTGAGAGAGATCCTTTTCCTTCCTTATTCCTGATGCTCACGAGTGCCTGGTCATTTTAATTAGCCTGGCTGCTAGGGAGAAAATTTAATCTTGAGGCAGACATGCTTTTGCATTAGAATTCTTGATTTTCAGAAAATACATGATTACTATCACTTTTTAGAAATCACATACATTTATGGGTAAAACTGAAGTATTATCTTCTTGCATTTGTGTATACAAGCTTGAGGTTACACAAGATTTTGTATGAACCTTGTTGACGTTATGTGGAGATCTGTTCTGGGTAACACAAAAGCTATGTTTTGGGGAAAACCCCCAGAGGGTAATGTGGAGGTTACTTTCACAGGATGAAGTTAGCTGTTCCTTCTATTCAACAGGTTTATTCTGTGCCAAGAGGTCTAGCAAGGACATTTGAGTAACAGGACCTGAGATACCCTGATGGCATCCAGACTTGTCTCCACTGAGGGAGCTGAACAGGCTACTTTGCCCATCACTGACATGGGGTATGAATAAGTGCTGCCTCCTAACACCATTATTGAAGTCTGAAGGGGTCAGCAGCTCCCCCAAGGGAGGATAATCTCTTGTTCATTGTATCTTAGTCAGAACAAGCTGATGAATAAGAGTGTTTCATATACCAATAGTTGAGATGACATTAACTGGATTTATGAGGTTGGCTCTCCTATGTGGTGTGTTATACTTTCAAACTTGCCCTGACTATAAGGGTTAAATAAGCATCTAGAGATGCGGATGCTGGACTTGGAGAAAGGAAGGAAGAATTTCAAGATTTGCTTGTATTGTAAGTGGATTAACTGTGGCTTTCCTTCATTTTTATCCCATCAGAAGCTATAACCCTATAAACCCTATCTAATGGTATGGATTTTGCAGAGAAATACTTACCTGGCTTGAATTACAGGCTAAGTGAATCAATGTGCCCTGTTCCCTGGGGCGTGGTAATCGTTATAAATTTGGTACTAGACTACTCACACAGAGCCCAAAGCACTAACATGCTTCTTCAGAAGGGTAAAAGTGTTCATCTTCCCATTAGCCTATTTCAAAGTTTGCAGTGAAAGGAAAAAAATGGTTTCTGATGATCCACATCAGCCAGGAACAGCTTTTGGACTCCAAAATCCTGAAGGGTCTTGTAACAGGTTCATTTTGTAATAGTATCAGGGCTAAAAATATAAGACACATATTTTTGTAAGTGTCAGGCTAGAGAACAATAATACCAAAACAGTTGAGGACTTGTTTGAGGACATCTCCCAGTGGAAAAGGAAGCCCTAAATTGTGTGTAGCACAGATCTGAAAAAGTTAAGTTGGACTATGATTCATGCCCCTAAGAAAGTTGTATTTTTTTGTTTTTGTTTTTTATCTTTATGTAGAGATAAAAAAAAAAAGGGAAAAAAGAATAGCTCTGGGAATAATGCATACAACTTTCAGATGTGATGTATCCTTTGTGCCTCTAGGAAAAGATGCAATATTATCTTTTTGAATACATATTTATGGATTAGATACATGTAGAATAAAGGGAGCTTTCTCTATTACCAGCAAGAGGAGAAGGCTGATACTGGATATATATATAAATATATATTTTTTAATTCATGAGACATCCAGCAGATGCCTTCAAAAAAAAAAAAAAAAGAAAGAAAACCAACAAAACAGAGCATAAACATTCCCACTTACACAGTCACTTTGTGTGCACTTTAGGAGACAGTGTACCCTTCAGCTACCGCTGGTCATGCTAAGGCTTACCAACAAGATGCTAAAGTGTGCACAGGTGATGTTTGAATAGGGTGAAAGAATGGTAGAAAAGCATGGCTAGAGACTCTGAGAAGCTGTTGAAGAGCTGGACCTGCTAAATTAAAGCAAACAGAGGAAATCATTAAGTTTAAATTAAGATAATGTACGTGGGGGAAAAACCTTGCACAGCAACATGAACAGGCAGGTCACGTTAAAGCTGAGACCATCATAAGGTAATTACAGATGCCTGTAAGGTACAGTCCTTTTGTCAAAAGATAGTCAGACCTGGGCATGTGTGGCTTATGCATCACTGGCACTAGGGAATGTTAAATAAGGAAAAAAAAGAGTCTTTGGCTTTAGTCTCTGAGTACAAAAAATGGTTTGATTTCATTATTTACAGAAGGCCGGTGTTAGCTGAAACTGACTATAAGCCACTTACTGCCATTGCTGAAAGAAGCCTGGCAAACAACCTCTAGTGAATAAAAACATCATTTTCAGCTGCAAATGCATGCTTTTCAGAAAATAAGAGCTGAGGAAGAATATGGTGGTTGGAGATGCATTTTCTCAGACTGCTTGACTAAAGCAAATGGGTACTACTCCAGAACTAGGCTATATACCTGACAGTCTCATATAAAGTAAGCAAACAGACCTGTCCTGTAAAGGCAAAATAAGGGGTGATTCCTAGTATTGCCACCACCATCTTCCAGGTGGTAACACTGACTATTATCCCTAGGCAATTGAGTATTATAATAAAGAGCGTTTTGTTTAAAGATACCTGAAGAGCTACAGAAAATATGATAACAGGGAGATAACAAGGTGATGCAGAAGTGGAAAAACCTGAAAAGTCTAAGAAATCTAAAAATCTAAGAAAATGATATTTTATACGCCCATGACGATTGACATTAAGGGATTCATAAAGATTTGTTTCATACATCAAGAATAGGGAATAGTTTAAGTAGTTTAAGAACAATAGTTCTTGTAGGCAGCTCACGAAAATATGGCTTCTGGAGTAATGTAGGCATAGAGTTATTTGCACTTAGGAAAACAAACTGAAAAACCCTCTGCACCTTGTATTCATTCTGGGCTGCTGTTTTCTCTTCTTTTCCATTATTAGAACTATTTATTTACAGATAAGTATATTCTCTGCACTTCAAATGCATCTTCATCAGACATTAACTATGTTATGTGATAGGTCACAATGGAATTAAGTTTTAGGGGATATGAGATGAACCACTTCTTACCTAGCCTATTAAAAACTGTTCATACCACATCCTTTAATCTTTTACTTGGCACTGTGAAATACTAGAACAGCAGAAATGGAGTGTGTATTGTTACCTGCTGCAAATTTTATCAATTTAAAACTACAAAGTAGTTGCAATCCCAAACATGAATACAGGCTGGACAATGAGTGGATAGAGAGCAGCCCTGCAGAAAAGTAGTTGGGAGCAGTGGTGGATGAAAAGCCTGACATGAGCAGGCAAAGTGCACTTGCAGCCCAGAAAGCCATCCATATCCTGGGCTTCATCAAAAGAAGCATGACCCGCAGGTAGAGGGAGGTGATTGCCCCTTCTACTTTGCTCTCATGACACCCCACCTGGAGTGCTGTGTTCAGCTCTGGGGCCCTCCCCGTAAGAAGGACGTGGACCTGTTGGAGCAAGTCCAGAGGAGGGCCATGAAAATGATCAGAGGGCTGGAGCACCTCTCCTATGAAGACAGGCTGAGAGACCTGGGGTTATTTAGCCTACAGAAGAGAAGGCTCTGGGGAGACCTCATAGTGGTCCCTTAAAGGGGGTCTACACAAAAACTGGAAAGGGACTCTTTATCGGGGAGTGTAGTGATAGAACAAGGCGTAATGGTTTTAAGCTAAAAGAGGGTAGGTTTAGATTAATGTATGTAAGAAATTCTTTGCTATGAGGGTGGTGAGGCACTGGAACAGGTTAACCGGAGAAATTGTGGGAGCCCCATCCCTGGAAGTGTCCAAGGCCAGGCTGGATGGGGCTTTGAGCAACCTGATCTAGAGGAAGGTGTCCCTGCCCATGGCAGGGGGGTTGGAACTAGATGGTCTTTAAGGTCCTTTCCAACCCAAACCTTCTATGATTCTAGGTAGAACACCTTCCCTGTTAAAAACTGATATCAATGCAGATAAAGCATATATAACTTTGTATAATCTGCCATCTGTAATAACATTTATATGGAGATGTAGAAGCTGCTACTATGTCACGAAAATGCTACTGAACCAATCTCTCACTGTGGGGCTTATCAATCCAGAAATACATATACTATCGAACTCTGCTTCCTAGCAGAGTATCTTTGGAATAACCAGGCACAGACAGGAGGATTTTTTTCCAAGTCAAATGAGGGTCCGAGTGATGTTAAGTCTTTGATATTCTACAAGCCTTTTGGGATGGCCTTCATGGTCACTAATTCTGAAAGATGGTCTGGCACTCTTTTGGAAGAGTAGGAAGGTGGGGAGAGTTGACCATATTTGGGACAAATCTAGGCTCAGAGTAAGCCAAATGATTAAAATATAATAGTCCCTTACGGAGACCTATCTTAAGTTTTTCACTCCCTAATAACCATCAGATTCATATTTTAATTGCTGGGGTCCTAAGAAGAACCAGAATGTGACTCACCAGAGAAGTAGGGAGTTTCCCAGCAGGTCCTCAGCAAAACTTCTCTAAAGGTTGTTTCATAATAAACCCTATTCAAATACCTGCTTTTACCTCTGGCAATGTTAATTTTCAGGTTTGCTTCCTGCTCTTTCAGAAATGTCGGGCTTAGGCTGGTAAACTGTTAGATGAGCTGTTGCAGATATCTCTACAGAGAACATCTGGCAGGCCATGGATACTCTATTTTAAGACTGCCAGGCTGCAGGGAGCATCTCCAAGGAAGCCTTGCAAAATGCTGTACTGTCAGGCAATGTGAGCGTGCCTATGACTGTCACTCCCTGGTGACTGTGGATAGTTTGACCAACCTTCCCAGGGGAAGCCAATTCTCTCCTCTGGTGAGAATGTGCACCTGAAGATCAAACACTTCTCTCTGAGGAATCCCTCACAGCAAGACATTTTTGAACTGCATGCCAAAACCTTCCTGAAAAATGTTTTTTGCATAGGTTGATTGACACATATAAGTCAAGCTGGGAGGTGGGAGTGACGTAAAAACAAAAGGATGTAATGGGGGCTGACTGCAGGCTCCTGCATTATGCATCCCAGAGGCATAGCTGGGCTGTTCTGGGACAATCCAAAGCACCTTGCTGTGTGTGTTTCTGTGTGCTCACAGCCTGGGCTACACAACTCTGGCCAGTGGGAGCATTAGGCACGTAATAGGCGCACAGGGGGATAAACTAGGCCAAAATCTTCTTGCTTATGGCTCAGGTACACAGGCATGCAGCTCAGGAGAACAGTAACCACAACTATGTGGTTGCAGAAGGAGATGACATACATGCATGGGTGTGGCTAGAAATGTTGGCTGTGCATTTTCATCTCAAATTTTGACCGAGTTGCAGGTTATCAGTTGGATTTTCAGTAATTGGAATCTCAGTTTGTGGCTGAGAGAGTTGGGCTTGGGATCTGAACAGAGGCGAGTGATGTCCTGCAGGTTTCAAAGAGCTTGGTGGGTCTACAAACACAACCATGTGGCTTCATCCCACAGACAGCTTTTGGTTTTGGGTGAGTGGCAAGATCTTGCTGCTCTCATTTCCTCTGTATAGTGTGATCCTGCAGAGCATTTCGGAAAGTGTACATTTTCAATGCAGAAAATATCCTTCCTTGCAGTGTTGCCAGTGGGGAGGCCATGTAAATGACTCACAGTGTTTTACTGTGAGCTGGCACTAAGGCTGCTGCCAGGCTTAAAATAACAAAACAACATACAAGCTATGGGACTGGTAGAGTTACAATGCAAAAAGAATTGGTGGGCTGAGAGATCCCAGAACCCCCAAAATTAAAAAACAGATGAACATAACCCAGTAAAGACTTGAAAGTTTGAAATAAGTGGTTGCAGTTAAAAAAAAAAAAAAAAGTCTAAAATTGCTCAAAATTGCTTTTTTTTCCCCCAAGAAGGCAGCTGAAGTTTATGTTGACTTAAGTACAGCTCATAACATTCTATCTCACTTCAGCTGGTGACCACAATGTTTTTCTGAAATAGATCAAAAAAGTAAAATTAAAGAACAGTTCTAAAATAAAAGGCTATTCAAAGTTGACGTGATTCATTTGGAAATGTTAGCACAAAAATTTCCAAGCTCTTGAATGTTTTTTATTTCAAAAATTTTTGGCAGGAGGGGACTGAAATTTTATCGAATTGGACAATGATTTGAGAATTATTTCAGCTTCTTCATTTCTGCATATTTTAATGAAAGAAATAAGCCAAGCATTGACACTTAGCTGTACATTTGATCCTAGGAGATGTTTATTTTGGAAACGCTTAATATCTTGCCTCACCTGTGAAAATTTTATGTTAAAACTCCTGTGCAGTTAAGAACTAACAGGAGAGCCAGACAGTCTCATGTCATGGACTGTGTGCTCCAAGAATATATCTGACGGAGAAATAATGATGATGGTGGAAAGAAAAAAGGATTATTTATTTGTTATACTTCAGTCATCTTGCTTGCTGAAGACAAGTTGTATTTATTCTGCTCTGACCTAAAGCAATTTCTTTGGTAATCAACACTGAAGAAAGACCATATTGCAACCACAAGCACAGGATTCGTGTGGTAGCACAGATGCCATTCCCAGCAGGCTTTCACTGAGTGAGAATTGCGTTCATCTTTTATATTCAAGAGCAATCTTCACTAGCGTTGTTGCTTACACATTTGCTCTCATAGTGTCTTCTATAGCAAAATGGTGACTATGATGCTTAAGAAATGTAATCACAAATTCTCTGCATCAGCAAAGTTCCCTTTTGCAGGAGCTTGTACATTTTTTAATACTGAAACTAATAAGTATTTTTTAAATAATCCAATTCTCACTAAGAAAAAAATACAATCTTCTCTACAGTGTTTATGTGTGTTCTTAATCAAAGTTCAGATCTTAGGTTTGATTAAAAAAAAAAAACACACAGAAACCTGTGTTCAGTAATGAAGGTAAGTGGCACATAAAGTGGTTTTATTTTTTTTATTTTTATTTTTGAGTTCTTAGAGTTTATTTCTGAAGTCAAGATTTTTCCTTTTATGGCTTGATTATAACCTACTAAGACTCCTGGGATAGAGTTCTAACATAAATAGGTTTGTCCTTAATATATTCAAACCTCATCAATTTTGCTTAAATGATATTCAAGCATGAATGTTAACTACTAGAAGTATAGGCTTTGGATTTTTGTAATCACTGTGGAATCACTGTGGAATAAGGAAGATGAGATTCTTTTATGGTTCTGACTGCACTGTTCAACAGGGATGTTGTGCAAATCACTTGATTTAATAGAGACCAATTCTGAGGTAAGTAAAAACAGGAGAAAAAGTCTCCCTAAGAGCCTTTTCAGCATATAGTTTAAGGGAAGGTAGTTTACTTGATATGATACTGCTCTAACTCTTCAGATTTTTCATTAGAAATATTGTCTACTCCTTGCCTCTTGCTGCAACATTACACAGCATTTGAGGAAAGGTATGTGTTCGTAGAAGTAGATACCATCGAGCAAGGAACTATGTCAGGATCAACCCAAAGAACTGGGTCAGCCAGTGCTCAGTGGGCTGTTTTCCACATAGGGCTTCTCTTCTGGTAAATACTTTTATATTCACATTGTTTGTTATACATTTGGAGAAACTTACAACATGCAACTATCTATGCTTTGTGCTCTGTACTGTTGTGTAAGTAAGGAGGGACGCTCTATCGAGTGTGCATAGGAAGAGCTTCTCAACAATGTAAGCTGGGAATGTCCTAGGCTCTGATGCATCCTCTCAGTTTTGACATGTTTTTGCTCTTTTGGCTCAATGATCATTTTAACTTTTTTTTTCCATAGTTAATAAATTGTTCCTGTTACAGTCAGTCTTTTTATCATTTTCCTCCTCTTTTTCAACAGCTTGACCTCGTTGTATAGATTTTAGTTCTAGACACTTTTATAACAGCTGAGTTCAGAGTGCTCATCTGCGTTCCTGTAGCTCTCCAGAGATATGTGCTCTAGTGTGTGAGTCAGCCTGCATATTCACTTCCCTTCTTCATATGTTATGAAGGGTGCCAAGTTTGAGGAGGTTTCTTTCTTGTTCTTAGGAAAAGAAGTATACTTGATCAAAAAGGATATATACTTGATCAAAAAGGATAATTTCTGAACTATTTATATTTGAGTTTAAATTATATGATCCATGGATAGGCTAAGATACAGGGCACTTGCTTTCCCTGCAGCACTTTAGCATCTCAGTCTAAATCTTTGGTCACTTATTAGTTAATAATTAGAAGACAATACTTTGATTGTGTTGATACTGTGATAGGAAGACTTCCCCTTTTTCATTGTACCCAAGCCTAAATAGCCTAAATCATTTGCTAACATGGCTGATGGAAGCAGACAGAGCAGCTGGAGTTGAAATTTCTGACTAGGAGAAAAATCAGGATAAAAGAAAACTCTATGGAACACATGACATAACACTTTGTCATATTGACGACATAATGATAGTAAATATGCAATGAGGAATATAACAGTAAAAGCTGAAAATACAAAAAGACCATATAGAAAGGAGAATTCTGTGAGAAAGGGAGATGGGGAGAGTGAAGGAGTGGTCATGTGTCATACATGACTGAGTGAAGAGGCTTATGTGAAAAGGGCAGAAGGAAGCTCTACAAAGTCGGGAGGAGATCGTCATATGCAATTTGTCAGTCAAGAGTTTTAAATTTGGAATGTGTAATAGCTGGAAATTAGTGAAAGTGTGACTTGCATAGAGGCACATTTGGAAGGCCACTCTACCGCTGTGTTGCTCTGTATTTGGGTATATCTTCAAACTTTATAATCTTAAAATGCCATTGGCCAAGCTGTGCTCTATTACAGCTGTGTACTTCTAGCAAAAGCACTTGAAGCTGATGAAATTACACCATCTCCTAATCTGAGCAATAGCCTTCTGGCTTAAGATCAGTATGATAAAAGAAGCTGAAACAAGATAACTGGCATTTCAGAATACAGAAAGGCACTGAAAGTGAAATCCTAGCTGCCAGTTTGAAATTACCAAAGAGGACTTGTGAATCCTCTTCCCATGGTCATTAAATGAGAAAGAAGTAGTTACTAGACAATATCATTCTATTTTGGGTACACAAAAATATTTGACCTTGCTGCATTATTCACTCTTTGAAATTGAGGAACTCAAAAGTATTACATTATATATAGGCTATTCCTTAAATTTTTTATCAGTACTTTTCTCCCAATGTTATTTTAAAGTCAACACAGCTAACAAAACCATTTGCTACTAATGATCAGGATCATTGCTATTGAGTATTTGTACTGTAACTGAATGCTGTTAGAGATGTCATTTGAATGAAAGCTTACTGTTCTTTTTTTTTTTTTTCAGATTTGCTGGAATTTTCCCTTTTCCATAGGGAAAAAAACAGTTACTAAGAATTAAGTTTTAGCTATGCAGGATGAGAGAATAAAATACAAGGTATGATGTGAAAGCAGAGTGCCTGATATTCTGACCAGTGTGTTTACACTGGTCACGATGTCAAAATAAGTTGCTATGAGTGAGTAGTTGTGATGTAGCAGTGTAAACAGTGTCAGAAGTAGTGTTTTTAATAAACACTGGGCACAGTTCATCTCTTACAGCAATGTAAACCAGAATTACTTTTTAGATGCATGCACAGCTAAGATTCAGAATTAAGGCCAAGATTCCTGTACTTCTTGCAGCTAGTGTTAAAAAGAGAATGAATATTATGATTGTCAGTACTTCTGTTCAGGACTGGAAAGAGAAGTGTGTATTTTTCTAAATTCATAAAAAAAAAATACTATTCATTAATGATAAAATAAAAGATACTGTCACTGCCCACAATTTTGTTTGTAACCTGAACATTATTGAAAGCAAAACAAAACAAAAACAAGTTGCATATTGTATTTTCATTGTTCTACTATTAGAGAAATCAGTTCAGAAATCGAATCAGATTTCACATGTATAAGAAAGTAACTGTCAAAGACTTTGAAAATATGAACAGCATTTGTCATTTCATCCTTTATTTGAGTAAGGGCTGATATTAGCTTTGGGTTGCTAACTTTTCCATACAAGCCAAAGCTCTTCTTTTGAGGTATAAATTTCTTTGCAGCTTTACATTGCTGTGAAATCTCCTTGACAATCCTGAGCCCTCTCCTCTCAGAGCAATCACATGAAAGTGAATGGAAACTGTGACCAATGGAAGAAAGTAGCTAATGACAGGGAAACAGCGGGCAAGACTTGTATTAGAGTCCAAACAATATCATGTTATCATTTAAGATGGAAGATATTCTCTATTGCCAGTACGTTCAGTAAAAGTAGAGGACTATGAGCAGTTCATCAAATCTGGACTCTAAGCAGCCTTCCCCCTCTCAGAAATATCAGACTTAATCCTTAATTGCCCAATTCAAAGGATACAATCTTTCTTCAAATAGTTAACATCCTCATTGTATAGGACTTATACACCATGTCATATGAAATATTAAGTGCATACTTCAAGTAAACTAATGAGGACTAAATATGCAATTTGTCTCATAATACGGTAAGTGGCAAATCTGACTTATTTTGCTTCCCCGCATTTTGAAGAAAGTCAAGTAACTGGCTAATTTCTTTGTGGGCTCAGTCACAAAGGTATTGAAATAACTACAATACAGATAATTTCACTGACTGCATGATAAACTGCAATAATTGTTCAAACTAATAAATTTTAATGAAGGCTTTGTGAGCACTACTTTAAAATTTCCAGACCAGAATTCTGGTCTGGACAAGTCTGAAGAAGTGGCATAGATTTACTTAATGTTCACTGATTTTATGGGACCTAATACACAGGGAATCTGACCTTTAACAGAGACTCTGTAAGTTTGTGCAAAACAGCAACTACCAATGGGCAACCAAAATTGCTTTAGATACGTTTACAGTATTAAAAGCAGATGGTCAATAACATTTTCCACAGTGTAACAAATTTAGCATATACTTCACATGTAATCAAACACTGATTTATTTAGTTATGATTTTGTGATTGGATAAGGATGACAGAAAAAAATGGTGGAGCAAATTTCTGATCTCAGTAGCATCAGTGTTAGTCAAAGCCAATAGCTAGTCTGGATTTACACCAGGATGGAATATAGTATTTAGACCACAATTTCCAGCTCTGGTTTCTAAAAAGTTATGAAGAGAATTAATGTCTCAGTCCTGAAGCTTGACAAGCTGTTATAAACATTTCCCATCATAATTTACATTCATAACCAGCATCTCTTGCATACACTTGCTCCTACTTTTTCCCCTGTATACTAACAGTTGAGCTTATATTGTTGAAGATGAAACTTTGCAGAGTTGCATAGCTACAGCTACAGCTATACTCCTCAGTTACAGTCAATACACCTCCTATTCAAGCTGGTGCATGTCAGCCCTGACTGAAAGATTTTAGAGCTTTTGACATCATTGGTACTCTCAGGTACTATGATACGACAGGTTGTATGTGCTCCACATCTGTGCAGCCATGAGGGATTAAACGCTATGTCTGCAAAGGGGCTTCAGTGCAGCAATGTTCAGTTTTGAGGAAGTTAATCTTTAGTATTTTGTCTTTGTGAGAGAATCTACATTCTCAGCTTGGTGTAAAACTGTTCATTGCAGGGATATAAGTGCCGGTATAAGTAAGGAGTTCAAATGCTCAAACTATCCTGAAGAAATGCCTGAATAGAGTATGTATTTTTAAATAATCTTTTTTTCAGAGCTGTAAATGCCTGCTTTACTATATTGGGTTTATGTGGTAAAGGTTTGGTAGCAAGGGGGCCACAGGGGTGGCCTCTGTCAGAAGATTCCAGAAGCTGCCCCATGTCAGATCAGAGCCAGCTCCAGCCGGCTTGAAAAGGGACCCACTGCTGGCCAGAGCTGAGCCAGTGAACAATGCTGGTTGTGCCTCTGGGAGAGCAGATTTAAGAAAGGGAAAAAACTGCTGCACAACAGCAGCTGGGAGAGGGGAGTGAGGAACAGCCCTGCAGACACCAAGGTCAGTGAAGAAAGAGGGCAGGAGGTGCTCCAGGCGCCGGAGCAGAAGTTTCCCTGCGGCCCGTGGTGAGGCCCATGGTGGAGCAGGCTGTCCCCCTGCAGCCCATGGGGTACCACATGGAGCAGATCTCCACGCTGCAGCCCGTGGAGGAGCCCACGGTGGAGCAGGTGGATGTGGCCTGAAGGAGGCTGCAGCCCATGGAGAGCCCCCGCAGGAGCAGGCTCCGGGCCGGAGCTGCAGCCCGTGGAGAGGAGCCCACGCAGGAGCAGGTGATCCGGTGGGAGCTGCCACCTGTGGGGGACCCATGCTGGAGCAGTTTGCTCCTGAAGGATGGACCCCGTGGTACGGACCCACATTGGAGCAGCTCTTGAAGAGCTGCAGCCTGTGGGAAGCCCAGGCAGGCTCCGTTCGGGAAGGACGGCATCCCGTAGGAGGGACCCCACGCTGTGGCAGGGGCAGAGTGACCATGAAGGAGCAGTGGAGACGAAGCGATACGGGCTGAGCGCAGCCCCCATTCCCCGTTCCCCTGCGCTGCTCGGGGGGAGGAGGTAGAAGAGGGTGGATGGGGGGAAGGTGTTTTTAGTTTGCTTTTAGTTTCTCACTGCTCTAGTCTGCTGGTGATAGTAATAAATTATATTAATCTCCCTATGTTGAGTCTGTTTTGCCCATGACAGTAATTAGTGAGCAACCTCCTTGTCCTTATCTCAACCCCTGAGCCCTTGTCCGTTATATTTTCTGCCCCTGTTCCTTTGAGGAGTGGGAGTGAGAGAGTGGTTGTGGTGGAGCTCTGCTGTTTAGCTGGGTAAAACCACGACATTTGCACACAGTTAGGGACTAATTTTTTTCTTCTAGAAGCTAATGCCTTGGTTACTTCATTTGCAGAAAATCCTGACAATATTGTAAAAGTGCTGCTCTGTACCTAGCTGCTCACAAAATTTGAGAGACAGTGCAAGAGAACAGGGAAGGAATTACTAGTTATGCCTGAGAGATATTACTCTTACATCTACCATATATTTAACATTGTTTAATGATTAGCAAAGGGTTTGTTAAGGTGAGGCACAGATTGTTGGGGTTTTCTGCGTATGATATCCTGCTTTTCATGAAATAATTCAAAGTTCAGTGGTAAGGAAGAAAAAGACAGTACGCACAAGAGGGGGCATAAATCTCCAAATACCTGCTAGGCACATGGATATGAGGAGGGACCTGAGTTTCATATGGTATGGATGATTATTGTAGGAGAGGCTGAAAAACCCTGCCAGCAAGATACACAGCAGAATTTCTCATTTCTTGATCCTGGCAGTATTCAGTGAAAATTTAGAGTTAGATTTTCATAGGGTGTAGCTCCCTGTTCAAAACACGTCTGGACATGCGGACTTGAAACATCTGAAGCACTTCATTAAGGAATTTGGGAATTAGAGGGTAATGGTTTTTGTTACAGGTTTCTCAAGCAGAATTTTGAAATAGGTGTATATGTCTGTATTTTCATAGTCCTACACCTAAATCTCTTCACTTTCTAGGATATAGCCTTTCAGAGGCCACCCAAGAAGCCAGTTTCTGGAGATGAATTAGTTGCTATAGCTTGTTTAGCAGTTAGTGAGCAAAGCTGAAAGCTATACTTTCAAAGTAGGCGGTGCATATGGAAAGAAACAAAAGATTACTGTGGCCCTGTAACGCAGACAAGTTGGGATTTCCTTCATTTCTTCCTCTAGGAAGATTCTGGACAAAGGGAGAAAAGGAGAATTGAAATGGCTTAGTCTCCATTTTGAGTTCATATCAGCATCTGCAAATAAAAATGAGCCCAAATGGTAATAATAAGGAGATATCACCACCTTTTTTTTTTTTTTTTTTTTTTCTCTTCCTCTTTCTTTTTTTTAAATTAAAAATTGTTCTNAGGAAAGCCAGCAGGTTCATACAGGAACTGTTTTGTTTTGGCAAAGTCAGAGGGGTTTTTTTCTCTTGCTCCCTCTCACCCCTTTTTTTTTTTTTTTTTTGTCCTCATCCTCTTGCTATTTTTAATATTAAAAACTGTTCTTGGCTGAATGTGGTGTCTCAGTTAAGTCCAACACAAAATATCTTCCATGAGATGCTCTGGATAACTTCACAGTCTTACTAAAACTTGAGTAGCTAATGGCCTTCAATCCATCAAAAGGCTAGCGTGGTGCTAATGGCAATCTCGGTGAGTAATTACATTCAGGGGGTAAAAATCTATTTCAGTGATGCCTTCTGGTTAATGGAATTGATCTTGACCCTTCTCTTGCAGATATCCCTGCACAGAATTGTATATAAGGCCAATTCAGTTCTTTTTGGTGTATGCTTTACTTAGTTATCCAACAGAACGTACACCTCAGCTGATATGCTTGATGCAGTACAGTACAAGTAAAGATAAGCAGTTCTAATACAATAAGTTGTAGAAAGACAGATGTAAATTACTTTTCTGTGTGTGTGCTTAAATATCTACCTTCTCTTCTCCCAGTAAAATCTTTAGATCAGAACCTGAGCACACATAAATCTGCCCACCTTCATGGAAGACATGCCTGATTTACAGCTTGTCCTTATTGGATAACTCCTCATTTTGCCTGTCACTTGCGTGATTTGTGTGTGGAAGACCTAAGGCACCTAAATACTGCAGGCAAATGTAACTCCCAAATTGTACTGAACAGCTGTGCTGTGTGCTGGATGCAAGCTCTTACTGAATATTTCATAAATTTCCTTAGGTATGCAATAGATGTGTACAAAAAAGTGTGATTTTCTCTTGGATATGGTTATTGACAGAAGATACTGTTAAAGAAAAAGCTGAGACACATCTCATAGGCTTTACCTTCTTCTGTGCTGCCTTGTTTTTTGCCTTCGAACTGCATCTCTCTGATTCATGCTACGTTTAAATGAGTACAGCTAAACTATTGCTAAATATGTCAAACTTCAGAGGCAAAAATAAATCAGTAAAGTGGTGTCTTATGAAAATAGCAGAACAAGGTAAGGCTTGTCTGTACATTGTACATTAATAGAGCTAATAAAATGAGAAATATACATATTAATATTTTGCCTAGAATGGTTCGCTCTACTATCTTTCATTTTCTTTTAAACTGATTGAGGTAAACTGAAAAAAATTTTGTTTCACTTACATTAGGCCTAGATTTATTAGGATGTCCCATCCTGTTCCTAATGTAGTTCCCTACTATAAAAAAATGATTTCTGTGATTTTCATGTCAGTGTTTAAGGTAGCAGTGGTATAAAATGTATTCATCTGTCAATTAATATTTTTTATTCTGGGAATGTAATGGGAAAAGGAATAGCGAGTGGCAGAAATTAAGAATTAGCTTACTATCCCAGTAGCAAATATTTCCCTAAAGTGTAGAATCCAAGGCAGCCAGTTTTCCTACAGATTTCTCAGAACAGTTTAACATTGGAGCCTTTGAAGCCTGAAGGTTTAAGGTCATAGTGCCGCTTTCTCTAAGGAAGGGTACATAGAAGATCTCCTCTACCTGGCTGCTTATTTTCATGAAACTTGTAGAAATGCAATTATATTTTAAGACTGTGTCACCTCTCTCAAATTCTTCTGAAATTGTTCAGTACATACAGAATTGATTGAAGACGCATTCAGACATAGACTGTCACAGAGAAAGTTACTGCTTTGTTTCCACAGGAACGAGCTGAAGTAAAAACAAAGAAAAATCCATGATAAAGGATCTGCATTAGAGCTCAGAGGTGAGGTAGCTTCCCCAGACCTGCAAGATGAATTTAGTGCATCAGATGTTCTTATTTGTATTAGTCACATTAGTTTAAATTTTAAATCCATTATGTAGCTTATCAGTTGGTTTCAGTGATGACATTTTATTTCTTTCCTTGAGACCTGTTACCGTTCTTGTTAATGCTCTTGCTTTTCTAAGAATGAGAATTGATGTTACTATCGTTACATGGAATCTAGAGGTCATCCTTTTCAGACTGAGAGTTGATGAAATCAATTTCCAGTTTCTGCTTGATAACAGAAGCAAGAATATCAAGAGACAGAAAGAAATATAATCTGGCCTGCATCATGTTAGAGTTCTCTGAGGTATCTCAGACGCATTGTTCTGCAATCACTTTAAAAAGAGCTTGCAAATGGTGTGAGATTTGCAGCAGACTCTTTTCTTCAAAAACTCAGCCAGCAGTCCACTCTCAACTTAGAAAATGTTGTTGTGCAAAATAGTAACTTTTCAGTGACAGTATTTGATAACTTTTCTTGTACTCTATCAAAAACTTTCTTAAAAATAAGTATGTTAATGTGCTACTATCATGACAAGAAGAGGAAAGATTCTGTATCACAGTCAGCTTTCACTTAGCTAATCTGTGGGTTGTTAGATGCTTTAGTATAACCAAGACATAAACAGTATTAGAGCCACAGTGAGTTCAACTGAACGGATGGTAAAGCAATTCATGCAGTTTTAAGTTACAATTCTGCATGGGAGTTTCTAGCTAGTAAGCTGGAAAAAAAATTACGAATGATTAAATAAATAATGAGCCTGAGAAGCATTCATCCCTCACTACATTTTGCAATGAAAATTTTCTAATAAGCAGGCAGCTGTATTGCCTCAGAATTCTTCCCAAAGTTCCTTGAGATATCCAGTTATTCAGTATAGTGCTTTATTCAGACACAACAAAATTCAAATACGAAAGTTTGTTTTGAGTCTGTTGAATACAGTAATTTTCTTGCCCCTTTTATGATTTTTACTTTATTTACTTAGTAGCTTCTACAGTCACGCTAAAAAAAGAGCAACAATAGATAAACACTCATTGTGATTATAGATAATTCAAATGAAGTAATCAGAGAAACAGTTCTTAGTAGCCGACAGCACTGAAGTACGAAACTAAAACTGAGCCTTTTCATGATTCAGTTCCAACAGGAAGGAAAACAAAATAAATAGTATTGTTTGAAACACAGCCAGAACAAATTCTGACAGTTTTTTTTTTCCTTTCAGAATCCCCTGCATAGTGCTAGTAAAAAGAATTGTGATAGCAATCTACATCTTCTATATTAGAGATGCATCAAAGCAAGGGTTGCTGCCCACTGTTTTCTCTAGCCCTCTTCTCTTGTCTTCTAGCCAATGGTACATGTGAAGGGAGGGTAGAAACTGGAAGTCAGACTGGAAACCGTGTTCTTTACAGCCCAGTCAACAGAATTTTTGCCATAACTAGTTTAAGTTGATAGGCTTTGTATTGACCTGACAGGACTTGGGCTTGAGCTGATTTAAGCTTCATATAAAATTTTCTAGTGGTTGACTCTTCCTTATCTATTTAAACTCAGGCTCTGTGAATACTATATATCATAAAATCTGGCATATCTGTAGAGTAGATTATCAGGTTTAGCATACCAGGTAGAATGGCAGCCTAGCAAACAACAGCCTTTTGTGCCAACTGATGTGGTGGCAGACTATTGTACGGCTTTCAAACTTCACCTGAAAACCAATGAAAAGGAAGCATACTGTGACGAGAAAACATTTTGAAATAGATCCAAGTGGGTTTGAGAATGGGGACAAAGAGCCCCAGCGTCATGCTGCTCCTGGTGAATAATTGCAGTTGCTGATAACTCACAGTGACACCCCAGGACCTCTCTGCCTGGGAAGAATGGGAGTCAATGACCTTTGGACTTAGGAGGGCGTTGGAAGGGTGAGCATGAAAGAAAAGGAGTAGGTATTAGTAAGTTTTCTTTCATGACAGTTTTAGGGACTTTTTTTAATTAGAGGACTATCAGTCTTACTGTAGCTGAACTAATGATAACCATTGTACTTTGATTGGGTTATTGGGAGGGTAACTGAGCTAACACTAAATTTTTGGTTCCACTTAAAAAGTGCATTCTATATTTGGCAGCAAGACTTAAATCATAGCACTTTTGGAAAAGCCTTTGTGGAGACAGTGATATGCAGGGTCAGGCAGAAACATGTTTCCCGCGATATTCCATTTTCTCTCCTCCTAAGGTTTTGACCACTGGGAACAGCTGTGGGTGGCACGGACCAAGCAGTATGTGGCATGAGAAATCCCAAAGCCAGAGAGAGACTTCAGTGTGGCAGAGATGTGAGGTGCAGTTCTTGCTGTCAGAGGGGCCTTCTGCTATGGGTAGTGGGATTCAGAGACTTGCAAGGTGCAGAAGCAGTGGCTTAAGATATATGTGATGCTTGTGGAAATATAATATTGGAGGATTTTGTACTCTGTGTCCAGAAATTACAGAAAGCACAACAGGCTTTTGGGCTAGAGAGTGGAAGGGTGAGGAAGAGAGTTGTGTGAGTTTTTGATCTTGGTTTGGGAAGATATAGAAGGGAACACAGGAGAGGGCAGGCGAACATAATNCGCAAACCATCAAGACTAATATCACATCATATGTATTGAGCTTCTTGACTTCAGAAGGGCTTCAGGGTGGCAGGTCATAGTTATAGCTAAAGATCAGTCAAAAATTGACTTGACTTCATCCATTTTGCTTCCTATTAATTTCTGTTTAAAAAAAAACAAAACAAAACAATCAACAATTTATGTCCTCTTTCCTTTTCATGGGTAACTTGACTGCCAGTGTTTATTCCAGGACAAAACTTGACATACAGCATTTGGAATGCACAAAGATTTTTATCCCCACCCCCACCCCAACCCCCAATCCTACTTTTTAAAACAAATCTGGAAATAGGAATTGTAAGAATGAAGAGATAAATTTCAAGAATTCTTGTGCAGGTCATAACATTAAATTAGCTGTACCAGAAGAAACCAAAGGAGCACCTATAACATCTCCAAAGTGGCCAGCAAAAGATGCACAGGTAAAATTATAGCATAGTAAACCTCTGATAGCTTCACAGTCTATTCTCCCAATGTCCCGTAACTGGCTTATCAGAGTCTTCCTGCCCCTGAAGACACACCAAGTGGCCTATTTAACACAGTATTTATGGCTCTCGGTATTTTGCTTTTTTCCAACCTGTACAAACTTTTAACATTCAAACCGTTGTGGGACAAGAATTTCTATAGCATAACTGTGTGTTGTGCAAAGAAATATCTCTGTTGTTGAAACCCACTGGGTTTCATTATTATATATGCTATTATCTCATCCTTCCTCGATTATCTTTTGCTTATACTCAAGATACCTATTCCAAGAGTAATTTCTAGTATTCAAGTTGCTCCTAGATCATTATTGCAGTTCTTCCTCGTATTTTTTTCCTGGTTCTTTTGTACCCTTTTTTTTTTTTTTTATTCAGTTCTCTCTTCCTCATCTCAGTATTCAAAATGTGTGTAGAGCATGGTTTACATAGTTACATATTAATATTCTTTGTTTTATTCAGTGTTTTCTTGCTTATGACTCCTAGCATTTGATTTGATTTTTTTGACAATAATGAGTGTTGAGCTGACACTTTTATAGAATTATTTATTATAACCGAAGATCTTGTTCCTTAGTGGTAATAACTCCAAGCCCACCATTTTATAGACAAAGTAAAGATCTCCCCACGCCACCCCAAGTATATTATGTATTTATCTACAT
>VXAL01016035.1:34846-53725 GCA_013399475.1 Chauna torquata | reverse complement strand
TCTCAGGATCTTGTCAGTTTCCATGTGCAGACTTTATTTGTTGTTTCCAAATGGTACAGGAAAATGTTGAACAGCCTGCATCCCAGCACAGGTTTCTGTGATTTCCCCGTGAGACTTCACTCTGAAGAAAAAAAAAAAACCATTGTGTATTCATTTTGTTATGAANACTTTTTTCTTGTAACTCCTTTTATATGTGTCACAATCTCTTGCCTTTGAATTTTCTGCGTCTCTCAAGGGAGAATTCTGCATTCACAGGGTTTTGTTTTACATGCCCAGTTCCATTTGTAAACCCTCCTCACACCACCACCTTTTCTCTTGACCATCTTTCATCTTGTGTAATCAATCCTAACTAGTTAATCAGTACGCTCCAGGTAGAAGGGGAACAACAACTCCAGCAGTTAGTATCACTTATCTTTTTAAAGCACATACAGTTCAATTACTTTCTGTAAAATGGTTGTTCAAAGTCATAACATTTCTCAGAAGTGTGCACCTGTGTCTGCAAGTCCAGCCAGCACAGAATCTGAATGCAGGCAAGTATGAGCTGCGTACTGCAGATTGTATTCGGTTTTCTGCCAAGAATGAATATCAAAATTAGATTTCGTAGATGTACCTAAGGTGGAGTAGTCACAATATATCCGCTTAAGCTATGTGACTGTGAGCTGCTAGAAACCCATCTGTCTAGCTTGGCTATATTTGCTTGAATCTTTCTAGCTAGGGAGAATTTAACATACGCTGTTCTAGAGGGCTGCACTCTCCCTAGAAACATTTTCAGACTTCGTGCTTAAGGGAGCACACTCGCGCACTAACATATGTAACTGTCACACAACTGATCTTATGGACTAGTGGGGAAGGAGCCTTTCATGGTATGATCTTTGTAATACGTTTTAACTTGAAGCATCCTCTTGAAAAAGACTGGGATTGAGTCACTATCGTTATTCATCATCTTGAGATGTGGCAAAGTTTGACATAGAAATTCCAGGCATGTGAAATTTTTCAAAGGACTTAGAAACGTTACTCCTTCTCAATGGCACACTTGGTTTAACCATAGACATAGTGCAGCTAGATTCCCTTATTTTGTTGGAAGTCATACCAGGTAATGTTACACTTTGCATGGTTCAGCTGCACTACAATAATCGTTCACTTTTTTAGAAAGATTCTTTTAATGGAGTCAAACTGCATAAGGCATTTTTTTCTCAGACATGTAAGAAAGCACAGAATTTATTTTTCACTCTGCCTCTTGAAACAATGAACAGTAAGAGAGGAAGCTAAATGGAAACACTCTGTTTGAGGACACAGTGCAATATACTTTCCTGAGTTCTTCCTATATCTTCTTTGGAGTAGTAGAAGTCTCCTAAACTTGTAAGACCCACATGAAAACTGAAGATATTTTTTTGAATATGGTAAAGTAAAAAGCATGAACCTAGTGTTCCTGATTCCAGCTGAAATGAGACCAGGCAAAATCATGTCAATATTATACATAAGTGGTTACAATAATGTCCCTACACTGACACCATATGTGAGATGGGAGTCAGATCCTGTAAATCTGCTGGACTAGCAAAAATAAAATCTAGTTTTCTCATTGTGTTCATTGGATTCTAGATACTACGTTAAATACTAGAATTTTGCAAGAAGCAAAATAACTGGATTTAGAGAAAAAAGAAAGGGGTTCTTATTCACCTCATGCTTTCAGTGTTTCAGTCTTGAAAAATTTTTGGCTAGGCTTGTCCTGTCAGTCTTGAGCTGAGTTGGTTNATGCTGACACCATCTATAAAAATGTCTTCCAGAATGAAGGATCCAAAGCTGAATTTCAGCAATGTGATTGAAACTTAAGCCCCTGAAAAGAAGTGTTTGTAATAGAAATGCTGACACAACACTGACCATAAAAGCTGATGTAGTTATAATGCAGAGTTTGATAATGAGTCTGATAATGAGTTACTAACTTTTTTGTGCAGTAGAAGTGATGTCATGACTAATTTATTTAACTGTAGGTTAGCATGTACATTTATTCAGCTGTTAAAATTCACTTACAATTGTTTTAGCTTTCTAAAATAAGGCATGTTTCTATTCCAAGGTTATAATGGACTTGCTAATGGGGTATTGACTACTCTTTCTTATCATCTATCTTTTGGTGGAAAGGTGTTCATTACTTTTCACTTAATAATTCCCAGTTTTATCCACATTCACATAAAATTACTTTTATTAGGAATTCATTTGATTTGCAGTTGAAGACAGCCCCAGCAACTAGTGTTTAACGTTTTTATTTTCTGTATAGTGTAAAACAGCAATTTCAAGGATTCATCAGAATTAAGAACTGTTTTCTCAGCTTGAGATTTAGTAACCGTATGCACATCTTCAAACCTGAAATTTGGGTGCTGTCATCTCAATTGATAAAATCAATGTTATGTTAGACTTTCTTTAAAAAGGTTTGCTGTGTTGGCATCTCCCATTGAAATGAACTGTTTTTGAGAAACTCTTGAGCAGAAAGAATTATTTTGATCATATAATTCTGCATTTGGATTCCTGTGCTTTTAAAATAAACACTATGGACAATGTAATGACTTCAAAGAGAGGAAGTTTCCAAGCTTTTTGTTCTGTCAAGCTCAGCACAAGGAGCAGAAACTGCAAGAAACATCCATGTCCCCATCTTTTCAGTAGGTCATTGGTATAGCATCACCTTTTATTAAAGCTCATACCTCATTCTGTTTCCTGAACAATCCCAGTAAGTTTGAGAAACTACCCACCTTACAGGTAAGTGTATGGTTACATCACTGATAGCTAAAGCTGGGCTGCACCTTAGAAAGTGAAGCTTAAAAGTCAGCTGCAGCTCCCTCTTAGGTCAAAACCTCCATTCCTTAGGACTTAACTGTTTTCGTAGATTCAAGTGCCCGAAATCCTCACTTGAAGTATCAGCAAGTGACTGAGCAAAGAGACTTAATACCTTTATTATAGTAAATTAAATCCTCATAAACATGTTGATTTATACTGGCAGAAAATTGTTGGAAAAGTTTAATATCCTTTAACATATTCTGCTTAAATTATGCTCTAGCTTTCTGCTGAGCAGCTTTCAACTGTACTCCAAATGAAAGGATGACAGTAAAAATAAAGGATAGAGCATTAAAGGTTTCATTCAGTTGTACAGAGGATCCTTTCAGTGTGGAGAAATTTTCCAGACTTCTAGACGGAGTGTAAAACCAGTAACCAAACTGAAGGAAAATCTTTGTCATGCAAGCTTAAAGTTTTCTTTATCTATGATCTTTCACTAAAAATAAAAGTTCCCAGTTCCTGACACCTCAGTTCCCATGGCAATCTGTGGCAACTCAAAGTTAAGAGCAAAAGCTTTATGAACACAGTTTAAGCATAAGCATTCAACTGTAAGATACCCTTTGTAGTGACTGAGGGTTTTTTTGTTACAGGTTTTAAGTTCCTACTGAGTTTTCTACTGTTACTGGTGTGAGAACTTGACATATTGCATAAAAAGTGAACTTACTAAATGGAGGTTTTTTTTCTTTCCTTTTTCTATGTAAAGATCTTCTGCGACTGTACTGTAGTCTTTCAACATGCATGATCTCTGGTAAGCTTTTAGGTGGTTTTTCTCTGCTTAAAGAAATTCTTTCTAGTTTGAGCATAGTAGAAGGAGTCAATGCAGTGCCAAAGAAAATCCCTAAGGTTCAATCAGCTGTAATCAAATAATTCTAGTCTATACTGAGAAACAGACTAAACAGGTAGTTACTGTGTACTACTTGGCATACGCTGATTGCCAGAGAAATATTGAGATGATGTAAAGATCAGTGTTCTAATCTTACAGTACTAGTAGACATTAATATTGCCATTTCCTGAGTGCATGTCATTGTGAGCCCACATCATGAACTCATGTGTAGCACGTAAATATAAAATTTGCAGGCACAGACATTTACAAATAGCAAGACCAAACAAAATTAGTCATGTACTGAAGAGATTTTCAAAGACATTAATTTAGATTTCAGTCAATGATTACTTGTAACAGGCCATTGTGCCCACAAGTGTGCTAACTGAAAAGACAAAGTATGAAGTATTAAATGAACTAAATCTATATTTAGATATTTTTTAAGAACTATAGTACTGCTAAAATGTATCATTTCACCTGCACCACATAGATCAAAGCTATTGATAGGTGTTTGATCATTTATTCCCCAGTGAGGAAAAGTCATCAGGATGCCACTCTGAAATGCATAGCTTGCTGCTCTGTAAAGAGATCTGTCAGAACTCCTCCATATAAAATGATTTTCACACCTAATTGCAAAAATGTGATTTGATGTTCCTAAGGTCAGTCAATCAGCAGGGTGGTGTCTTATTGATTCCAAAGCTTGTAAGATTTCCTAGACCCATGTACTTTTTGATTCCCAGTCTTGCAGATTCTTTGGACTCCTTCAATATGCTATTTTTACTAAAGACAAATGCTTGGTACGATGATAAACTGTGCATTACAAAGTACAATGCTTGGTGCAATGATACAGTGCATTATAAGGCACTGTAAACTTATTAGTCAGTTTAGAAAGATTCAACAGTCACAATTCCAGGAGAAGATGCTGAGGCAGTCTTTACAGAAAATTGGAACAGATGCAGAATTCTGCTGCAATAGAAAGAAATTATCTTAATGTCTGAGAAAACTGTGAACTGTATTACAGTACAGCTCTTGTACTAGGTAACAAATATTGTAAAGTCTCAGTCTTTAAATTGATTTTCTGGAAATTTGAAGGTGGATTCAATACTTGCACATGCACTCATCTAGTCTTCATTTCTAATTTTTTTTTTTTTAAGCAAAGAGACATAAGTTTTCACGTAAGGATGTCCAAAGCTGTATTATTAACTTAATCCTAGTTTTTTAAAAACAAATCCTAATATTTGATGTTAAGTGCCTGTCTGCTTACCTACATTTCCAATTTTGTCCGTATATGGACACACCAAAAGATTTTGTTTTGAAATTCCAGATACCTCAGTCCACATTGATTTTTATCCTGTGTAGGCGGAGTATGAAGAACTTGAAAAATTCCATGTGAGCAATTCTCACGTGTTAATTGTAAGTCATGTGGTCCCGTATACTCATACAGGGCATAGGGGAACTGAAAGGAGCACATTTTGGAAAGGAGCAGAAGGAGAAATCTGCTTAGAAGAGAGATGTTCCCTTACCTTATGTCTTGCAGCTCTGGTATGAGAATGAAGGAGGGAAAAGATCTGCATTGGATGAACTATATAGGGATGTCTGGTTCCTCTGTGCATGAATCCACAAAGAATCACAATGCTTATGGCAGTGGAATTTACTGCTGTTCTAAGTAGCAAGTTACTCTATACCCCTTGCTGTGTTGTATGTTAAATTTGTCACTTGTGTCCAAACACTACTCACCATGCAGAACTGTCTAAGCATGAGTGAGATTCTAAAAAAACAATGAAATAATACAAGATTGTCCTTGTCTGCACTTGGTATTTAGAAGTTATTTTTTACCTGTGCCTCTAAAGTTCACTTTGTTATTTGATTGACTTCTAAGAGCAGATGGTGTAGTAGAGCAGCAGTGGCACCACAAAACTTATTAAAAACCTGGTCTTTAGGGACTGAATGTAGAGGTTTGATTTTATGGAAATAACTGAAAGTGCTCTGCAAATGTTCCATGGGCTACATTGCATTGCTTTATTACCTCAGTGCTTTTACAGTACAAACAGATTTTAAAATTTGTCATATTTTCTGGTAGAGAAAGAAAAATCATCAATCCGTTTACCTTCTAGCAAAGACAAAAATGCAAGGAAGGGTCAAGTATGCATTTGCTCCCAACAAAAAAATAGTTAGCTCGTTGGAATGTCAAAAAAAAAAAAAAAAAAAANAAAAAAAAAAAAAGAATTATCACAGTTGTCATTTTTAAAGGAAGCAATATCCACTCTCTGATCTATGATATGGCATAGAAAATGTAGTTGAATTACTCTGCTGGAAAAATTAATAACGTATGTCATGACACAGCATGTAGTACTGCACAGGGAAATGATTTTGAGAACCATTCTGGTCCTCTGCTTAAGTAGTTATTCTTCATATTTTGATGATCCACTTTTGCCCACAGTTTTCTCTTGTGTGTTGTTACCTGGAAAGTTAAATCTTATTTGCTTTGTTGCTGGTGTTTGTCTCTGTCTCTACTAACCTGGTTTTCACAAGCTCTGAAAATTTATGCTGTCTCTGGATGCTGCACTCCTTTCTACACATCTGCTAACTTCTATCTGCTTCCGCAGTGATACATGAAAACAGCAGACCTGTTCTGCAGTGCAGAGAGCAGGACTCTACGGTATACTTGAGGGAAGCTCTTTACCTTATATCATGTAAGGTTCAGACAAATCAGCTTTTTTAAAACATAGTTCACATTCCCTCTGGGACTGCAGAGCAAACAGGTATTGGAGTGTTTTATTTGCACAAAGCATCTCAAGTGCCTGGAGAAGATGAACCAGGAATTTCTTCTGAGGGGTTTTGAATTTTTTTTTTGTCATTATATATACCTTTTCTCATAAACTTTGTTATCCCCTGTCTAGCAGAGCATTTTCTCATCACTGCATATTATTCTGCAGACATTGGGGAAAAATTGTACACTATCCTTAAAGATAGTCAGAACTTTTAACTTCCATTCTTGGCAAAAAAAAAAAGAAAATCAGTATTGTGGACCAAATTACTTTGCAAGACCCACGTACATATAGGAATCTTGGACTGAAGGTTTCTCTGTTTCAGAGGAGAATGTTTATACCAACTCCTAGTAGTCCCTTGGTCCTTATGGAACTTTACACAGAAGTGCCTCTGTGGAGCATAGGATTGTTTGGTTTCCAGCTAACATGGCAGAAATTAGAGAAAGTGCAGCATGAAGTGGGATCTGAGAACATCTTCTACCTAGATTTCTAAGCAGCCTCGTCTGTTTAGCCACTTGCCTCCTGTATATCAGTGCTTTGAGGAGTATGAATTGTTTCAAAATCCATGAAGTTCAGCTCGGGAGATCTCAGCCTGTTCCCATAGACCTGGCTGTGGAGTGAAGGCTTTCTAAAGCCACTGTTTTAAAAATTTAGTTTATTATGGTTATTCCTTTAAAATGATTGTGGTTAAAAACCATGAAAATATATCGGGCATTTTAAAAATGTAATGGTGCATGTGTTGTCAGCTCTGTGAGGAAAGATTGGAAATCCTGTCTGGGAAGATCAAAGTGTACTAGAATCAAAATCTTGCACTAATTTCAAAGCAACGAGCAAACTATCCAAGATGTCTGGGTGTACACAGTCAGAGCACTGGTGTAACAGAACAATGGCATAAAGTCCATGGAAAGTTTGCAAAGCATTTTCAGTTATCTTCCATGAAACCAGACCTGTACTTCAAATCTCTGGAGACCAATATTTTTGTAACTCTTGTGGTGCCACTGCTGCTCTGCTGCTCTCAGAATCTGTGTGGTGTACAGCTTCATGACTGACAAGTGCAAAAGAAAGATGCCAGAGGCATATTTCTTGCTGCTGAAAGAAGAAATTTGTGCTTCCTTATCTGAACTGTCAGTTATAAGCTGTTAGCAGGTTATGAAAGAGCCATGCATAGAGCTACTGCCTGTACCCCACTCCGCTACAATACCTGAACAGATAATACAGGCATTTAACTGCTCACACAGACATCAGGCTACCAAGAAGAGCAACTCTAAGTCCCTCTAGATTGATAACTATATTTGTCCTAAATCACCATATATGGTGTTAATTGCCTAAGATATGTAAGCCATTAAAAATCAGAATATAGCAACAGTCAGCAAGTAGCAGTGAACTGCCACCCATGAATTAAAATCAATGAAAGAGTGGATCAAGGAGAACATTAGGAAATAGGGAAAGCAGAAACACACACATTACCAGAAACCACAACCTGAAAAACATCTCCACAAAAGTATCTATATCCAGAATACAGTTACCACTATTTTAGTTTCAAAACTGATTACTGCAATGTTTTTTCGCATGGTCAACAAGAATATATACCAATTTTACACAGCATATGTGATTCAGCAACTGTGTTGTTGTGCCTCTTCCTCTCTATTTTCTTTTTCTTTTCTTGTTTTCGTTTGTTTGTTCTTGTATTCTGACTACACTCTTCCTGGTAAAGTTCTAATAGATTACACTGATGATAATCTGAAAGCACTCATTAGGTCCTAAGTACAGCTGTTTCTAAGAGGTCACTGGCTCTGTCAAAGAGTCAGTTAGCTGGTATCACTCTGATTGCTTTAGTAAAAAATACACTAATTTTCTGTGCGTATAGGAAATCCTACTGCATAGATTCCTGGGATCCCTCGGACTGACACAGCTCCACCACTTCATCACTGCACTTTAGCTTCGTGCATGAGAGAGGGAATGTTCTGGTGATGATTTTGGTGTCTCTGTATGCACAATTTATGTACTTTTTTTCTTCAAGTTTGAGCTTTAGAGATCAACAATTCAAATTGAAAGAGACTTTGAAGACCTGATGAGCCTTTAAGAGCTAATCATCTAAATTTAATAAGTATGATGAGCCATTAATTGGCCACATAAGAAGCTTATTTAGACCAACAATGCACAGAAACACTTAATAGCTCAGAGATGAGCCAAAATGAATGAAGTTGGATTTCTCCAAAATTTGTTTTGTAAACATTCAACTAGGTAGAATACTGTGAACAGGTACAAGTTCCACCTGCTTACTTTGGTCTAAGCATCACTGAAGATTTGAGCTCTAACCCAACATCATCATGTTAACTGTAACTTAATAACTTCATAACTTAAGCTGCTGGCAAAACTTGAGGGATCAGCCTCGTAACTTGGACCTACAGTAATTGGACTGTGGATTTCCTAATTCCAGTAAAGAGGTAAAAGAGGGAGTGCCAGCGCTCAGGAAATGTTAAAGAAGTCAAAAGAAATAATGTTCCAATACTGTGAGACAAAATGATACTTAGAATATACACATCTAGTGTGCTGGGAGCAGCAAAACAGGTAGGCAGAAGAGCCCTGTTAGAATTTTCCAAGCATTTTATCTGTGACGTAGATCTTGATAGAATTACACTTTTTTTTTCTTGATAATTTCAATGCTAGTTTCTCCTTTCAATATTAGTCCTGCGGCAAAGACAGTATGGCCCCATAATTTGTCTGTCTGTGTCCAGATTCATGTAAATGCTCTTTACACCACTGAATTGCTTGCTGCTAATACAGATGAGGAGGTAATTTGAGACATTGCTTACATGCTACAGAAAGATTTCAGTTTAGGCAGCGATATATACCATGTCTACTCTTTATTATTCTTAGTAATAATTACATAAAGAAAACACAAACTGCCTTAGGAAAAAGTTCAGTTAACAGACAACCCAAAGTAGCTACAATAGCAGAGGCAGAGACCTGCCTTTGAGACATGATGCTCAGTTAAGCATAATAACAAATAACTTCTGGCAAATACGTAACAGAAAAGTTAACAGCATCCTGCATTTGAAAACCTAACGGTGCCTCTTACTGGTAACTTTTTCTTGAGCAACTTAGGATAACTGGAGAAGCAGCTAACGGACAGAGAGCAGTTGCCACAGCAGTTTCCAGGCTACTCCCTCAGGAAACAACTCCTGAGAGCTGCTTCTCCTAGGAACCTCTTCCGTTGGCTTGGGGCTGTCCGTGAAGGTTAACTTTTGAGGCTTTTGCTTCCGCCAGCTCTAATGATCAACTTCTGTTGCCTGTCTCCCAACTAGGGAGTGTCTACGCCTTTGATTTCCAAATGGGAAGGGATCAGGAGCACCAAGCACCTATTCAACAGGTGCCTGGGGAACAGCTATATTTCCTTTAAATGGTAGTGCAGCTCTCAGAGCACAAGAGACAGATGCACCGGTTGTTACAACAGTCAGCTCAGCAGGGGTGTCACAGGACACTAAATCTCTGCCCCAACTGGTCTGAGCCTGCTTGAAACCGTATATTAACAGTGTCAGTGCAACACGGGACACTCTTCTGCCAGAAACAACTGGTTTTGGTTTATCAAAAACTTTATCAAGGTTTATCAAAAACAGGATGTGTATCAGGGTACATATCAGAGCAAGCTAACTGTTTGAAGCAAGTGTTTGTACCAGGGGGAAAAGATGAGTGATAATTTTTGGAGGCTCTCCTATGGGGCACAGAGGCACCCATTTGCCAGCCTCGCTGAATGTCTTGAGAGATTTGTCACCTGCTGGAGGCTCCAGCCTGGGGTGCTGCAGAGACTGCTGAGGTGTGTCAAGGCCCCATGTTACATATTACTGTTTGCTGCTCATGCAAGTGGGCATCTATGATACATTCAAGGTCATGCCTAGTGGTATCAGAAATGACTGAAGAGATATGATGACTAAGGTGCAACTAAGTGTGTTGGTGGAAGGTTACCATAATCTAAAGCAAAGGGAAGCGAGAGTGTCTGGAGGCAGTGTGGTAGGGCAGTTTCTCACACTTCCCAACTCCCAGTGCTCACAGCATGGGAAACAGGAGGAATCGGTAGTAATTGTACAGTAGCAGAGTTCTTACTGAGTGGGAATACAGAAATGTGGTGGGATAATTTGCATGTCTGGAATGTTCCAATGCATTCATACAGCCCCTTTGGGAAAGACAGGCTAGGAAGGCTAGGAGGAGGGGTTGTGCCCTGTGCAAGGAGTGAATTTGCTTTGGAAAGGGTTACAAGCCAGCTGTAACCCTGAGCTTAAGACTAAGGATAAGAACACAGGAACATATGGATAATGTGGTAGGTGTCTGCTACCAACCACGTGATCAGGAAGAGGAAAGAGTTGAAGTTTCCTATAGAAAGCTGGAAGAAGCTTCATGATGTAGGCCTTGGTATGCATGAGGGATTTTAACCACCCTGATATCTGCTGGAAGGACAATATTTCTAGGATAAAGCAGTTGGAAAAAGCAGTGTTACCAGTGGAAGTATTGGAAGTTTCTTTCATTTCAAAGGCATATGCTGTGAAAAGAAACCAGTCCCAAATAATTGTGTAGTATGGTTTTCCATGAAGGCAATAAATAAACTGAACTTCTATAAAGAATCTTTTCTTGGCAGAATGGTATGTATTTCTACCTGACTTGTTTATATTAATTTTCTTTACTGGGAATGCCATCCATTATATTGACATGTTTTATGGTGAGTAAAAATCCTTGATTGCTGCTGCATACCAGAAGAAGGGGTTTTGCCACTTTTCACAAAAAAAAAACACCTATCCTCAAAAATGTCAGAGGCCATTTAAATGTCATTGCTTGAGAAAGTACTTTAAGAATGCTCAAAAATGATTTTTTTTTGGAGATGTCAACTCTTGAAATAATAATAATAATAATAATAATGTATCTGTCTAGCCACATTGGAATCACTTTTGTACAGGTTTTCATGTATGCCTATAAGAAATATATTAGATGAGTGCTCAAAGCTATAGTGCCCCCACAAGGAAACAGATCTGAATATTTCTCACAGACAGAAATTCACAGGTTACTTCATAAGTAAGATTAATTGGATTTATTTCAGCTTGGCAGCTTTCTCATGCATGGAAACAGAGGACACAAAAAAATGCTTGTTGGTTTTTCTGGTTTTCTTTGCTGAAATTTCTAATATACTGCGGAAAATTGTGAAATGTAGGTTGTTTCACAGCTTTACTATCTGTGGTTTACTCTCATCTCTAGAAATCTGAAGGCCAGATACTGAATGTCTCTTACCTTGTGTATATATATTGATGGCGTTTTGGAAAATTAACAGAAAAAAATGAGTTCTTTTTGTACTGTGGCATATATTTATATATCATTTTGGAGACCTCAGCAAAATCTTAAATGTTTATTTATTACTATTTAGATTAACAAATTTTGAAGTCAGACATCAGACCCACTGCAGTCATCTTGCTTTGATGTTACAGAAACTACAGAACTTCTGTGAATTATTTCTAACTGGAACATCCACAGTGGTGGGTAGTTGCTGCTTGTAGAAGAACACCTTTAAGTCTTGAGTCTCTTATTTTTATTGACAAATAATGCTTAGTAAGGTATCCCAATGGCTAATTGCACTTTGTTTAAAAAAAAAAAAAAAGTGTTTTATGCTGAGTTTTAATCTGAGTTTTAATCCATTATTTGTATGGATCCCATTATGGGAACTGTTATATCTTATTGAGAGATATAAGAGAGATTAAAGAATTTTTCTTTGTCTTTTATATCAATGTTTTATGTTTATCTTTAATGATCTGCATATAATGAATTTCTTAACTTCTCTATACCTCAAAGTTTATAATTCCTCAATTGTTCTTGGGGTTTTCTCCGAATTTTCTCCAATTTATTGACGATCTTCCTGAAATGTGAATGTCAGATCTGGATATAGTACTCAAATAATGGTAACATCAATAACATATGCAGAGGTAATAAATGTAACCTTTCTTCTAGTATCATGACCTACATGAGAAAAAGGAATAAATAATCCCACAACATGAGCTGTCTGTGACACAGTCCTGCAACTTCACTGTGTGGCGTGGTGTCTTCATGCAGGCTGGACGGTATTGAAGTAGAGAGTAGTGCCTAACAAACTCACTACTTGATTTTTCAAAAAAATCACTTATATGCAGAAACCTGTTTTAGTGGACATGGAGAAATTCCCTGCCTATAAGAAACTGCACTGAAACATTCAAGATATCTTGAGCCTTCCTGAAGCTCTCAAGAAACGACGATATATTATAGGCAAGCTGCAGATCCTAAAGAAACTATGGGTATCCTAGTAGCACAGTGCAGAGATCCTCCAAGCTAGCTAGGGATATGTGCTTCAAGCCAGCTGTATCAGTTGTGTCCACCTACAGCAACAAAATGCTGCAAGGAGGGCTGCCAGTGCTGTGCATTGAAATGATGCTGTGCTTGCTGAGCAGGGGTGTTCACCCAGTCACAGTTTTGCTGGTGCTGTCAAGGTACTGTTTCTAATTGACTTGTGCAATCAGTGCCAACTGGTTCTCTCTGAATTTTGTTACTTTAAGTATTATAGTCACATTCTGTGACACAGTATGTAATCAAAGTGATAGTGGACTAAGCAAAAGAGTATCCAACAGTCTCCAAGCCTGACAGTTGATTCTCTGAATAAGCACAGTTTTTGGACTTCAAAGGTTTCTGCAATGCCCATTGTTATACCTCAACATCAATTTAAAACTTACAGGAATACAAGAAGGATTCAGTCTTTTGGCCATGGTTCATAGGCTGATACACCAAGGCTACATTTGCACTAATGAATGTAATCTGCTCAGAAAATGTTTCTGAACAGACTTATATTTAAGTGTTGACAGATTCTTGGAAAGTAAGGGTTTCTATTGCTTTGTTAGACTTTGTGATCACTTGTCCCATAAAAATCGCCAAACCTCCACCTGATGGTGATGATTTCTTTGTTATATTTCTGTTGGTTTATTTAAGCTGGTGATTTTCATTTCTGCCTATATAATTTTAATTTTGCTTTCATTTTACCATATCCCAGATGCAGAGAAATCTGGTTACACTTATCTGCTGCATGGTAGAGCAATACGAAATGTATGCCAGGCAATGAAAGTATGCCAAGTGAAGAAAAGCATTTAATTGTCTTACCATTTGCAGAGGAATCTGGATAGGCGACATCAATGGGCTGTGTCCAGTCACATGACATTCAACAAGGCTAAATGCCAGGTGCTGCACTTGGGTCAGAACAACCCCATGCAGTGCTATGGGCTTGGGGAAGACTGACTGGAAAGTTACCTGGAGGAAAAGGACCTGGGGGTGCTGGTTGACATGAGCCCACAGTGTGCCCAGGTAGCCAAGAAGGCCAATGGCAACCTGGCTTGTATCAGAACTAGTGTGGCCAGCAGGACTAGGGAAGTGATTGTCCCTCTGTACTCGGCACTGGTGAGGCTGCATCTTGAGTACTGCGTTCAGTTTTATGACCCTCACTACAAGAAGGATATTGAGTTGCTTGAGTGTGCGCAGAGAAGAGCAACAAAGCTGGTGAAGGGACTAGAAAACAAGACTTATGAGGAGTGTCTGAAGGAACAGAAACTGTTTAGTCTGGAGGAAAGGAGGCTGAGGGGAGACCTCATTGCTCTCTACAACTACCTGAAAGGAGGCTGCAGTGACATTGGGGGTCAATCTCTTTTCTCAGGTGACAAGTGATGGGATGCGAGGCAACAACCTCAAGTTGTGCCAGGGGATGTTTAGATTGGATATCAGGAGGAATTTCTTCACAGAAAGGATGGTTAGGCTTTGGAACAGGCTGCCCAGGGTGGTGGTGGAGTTGCCATCCCTGGAGGTATTTAAGAGACGCATGGATGTGTTAGGGACATGGTTTAGCGGTGGACTTGTAGTGGTAGATGGATGGTTGGACTTGATAATCTTGAAGGTCTTTTCCAACCTAAGTGATTCTGTGATTCTAAGTCAAGATGACGGTAGATGGATCACACCATGTACCTTGATTTTATTCGTGTCATTACTCTAAGACTCCTCTACTGGCTTTCTCTTTTGGAGATGAGAAGGCAATGAGGTGCAAGAGCTGGCCACTGCCTAGCAAAATCTTCTGTGCTGAAGTCCTGTTGATATGCCCTGAAGGTGATATAAGTAATAAATCAAGCAACTGGGAAAACATTCCTTCTCTGACAGGGATTAATTGAATTAGCCATTTTTCCTTTGTTTTACATAGCGCCCAGTCTAATGTTTCCTTCTTTTTCCCCAGCAGGTACCTCCTGGGGGGAGCTGCATTGATGCTATTGTGCCAGATAGGTCGACCTGTACCTGGAGTAGTCTATTACCTGTTACATGGCAGTATATCACACCTCTGGCAGAGCAGTTAGTTGGTTCTTTTGTTCTGTATGAGACTCCGCTTATATTAATTCAAGGAATCCCTACTTTCAGGCTTGTTTACTAGGAAAAAAAAGGAGTTTAACACTGAACTGTTTAAATCCTAGACTGCAGTAAGCCATACCTTTATTGCACATCCACAGGTTCCCTTGGCAGTAATGCTTTTTCCAGGCTATATTTAGGCTTGTTTCAGACAGGAAGGAGACTTAATTCTTCCAGTAAGTTGGCATCACTGACATTTGTGAGTGAAAAAGAGGTTACTCACAGATGAGCCAAGTGTGTTAGCTCTCAAGTCAAAGATTAATGGTAGATCCAGATTAAAGATTGCTCTCCAGAGACCTTTATGGAAATACATAAGGAGTACTTCCCATGTGTTATGGCACAGGAAAGATTTTTATTTTTTTCATTCCTATTTGCATGTTTGTGTCTTGAGTCTTGATATCTAACCTGAAAATGGGAGAACAAGAATAAGGTGTTCTTTTAAAAACAAAAACAAACAAACAAAACCCCTTTACTAGGAAAAAGCTTGCATCTATTTGATTTTTTTTCTGTATTTTTCCTGTAAGAAAGATAGCATACCTGTATCAACAAGATAAGAAAATGATATATGTGGATGGCTCCCTAGCTGAATTCAGTAAATTTGTCAATATGTTTTGGTCAGATTCTCAGCTGGTAAAAAACTGAAGCAAATTCATTTTACGTCAGGAACAAACATACTGTCAATATTTGGTATATTAATATTCTGTATAGTTTCTAGCAACTGTCTTATCTTGAAGACATTTGGATTTAAACCAAAACTCCTGTACAAGCCAGTAAAAGATTTCTTTTAAAAGTAAATGATATGGATCAAACTTCTTGTCAGAGCTCACTAAGATTTCTGATTAAAGATCAGCCAGATCCGTATTATCTTGTCTCAACTATTTGCAATAATCCAGATTTTTGTTTAGATAGAAAAGATGGTGGTATCTTACATTATGTACAGTTTTCAAGAGTATGAGAATAAATTTAGTTTATAGCTGACATGTGGTACTTTTCACTGTTTTGTGTTTGTGTGCATGAAGCTTCCCCATGACTAAGATATTCTGGTGTGGCAATTTTATGCCTGCAGAAAATAACTCTGAAACATTCCTCTGAAGTAGAAAACATCTTATATTATTAGTTCATACATATATAGTTTTCTATTTTCCAGGCAGGATAAATGAGACTGTTAGTAATTTGAATTGTTCTGTTACAGACAATTTAACATTTTTAGCATTCAATTCATATGCAGGGGTACTGTAAGCTTGGTCCAATAAACAGTACAGATTGCTTCTTTACGGCTTGTTTGTTGCAGGTTTTATTGATCCTTATACTTGACCTCTAAGCATAACAGGGAGCTATATTAAGAAGAAAATTAGGAAGAAGAAATGAAAAATTTTAAAATTGAACAAGCATCAAATCTCTTAGCCCATAAGGCTTGAGTCTACAAAAGTAAATTGGTATGATGGTAAGACTTAAGCTGGGAGCAAAATTAGAGGGAGTAGAATGGGTAGGAAACAGTCTGGAATTCTTGAAGATAAGAAGGGATTGCTAACTCCTCCTGTCTTCATCAAGAGATGTACTAAATAGAATAATTGTTAATACCATANTTATTTTATTTTAACATGCAAGCCCTATCTAAAGTACTGAATGATAGTTAAACCCTGCTCTGCAGATAAAATTTCTTATTGATTTGTATGCTTTTATATGAGGTAAGTGTATGATATTGGCCCCATTTTATTAACATTATTTGAAATGCATGAACACTAGTGTTTTGCTAATTCAGGGTGCACAATGTGATGTTTGTAGTTCAAAAAATTTCAAAAGCTTGCATGGTACTTAGTGGGACAGAACATTTTATAAGATCAAATCCCACTGACAGTTTTCACAAGTGAGTGCTCAGTGGTTTTGCAATTTATATCTCCAGGTCTTAAAAGACTATGCCCAGAAAATGGTGACTGATTAGTTATGATTTCTAAAAGATTCATTTGAAGCATTTTGTCCAGATTCCTCTAGGAATTTTTTGGCAGAGACAGGGATAAAATTTAATACTCCAGGAGAGTGTCAAAATTCTTAAGCCATGTGCTTGTTCTTTCTTCCCGTGCAGTATCTCGTTAGATTTGCCGTAATCATTCCAGCTCCTGAAGGAAATCAAACCAGGATCATTCTCTTCAAAGTAGCGACTTGCTATTTGTTGAATAAGATGACTGAAATGTATGTAATTATGTATTTAACTCTCACAATACAAAAATACAGAGGAAAGAGATGAATTAATTTAAATGTATGACCTTAATTTCAGACTTTTCTAAGATTTCTCTGATATTTACTTTCCATCTATTTTCACCCAGACACCTGAAAATTTCTGGAGCTGCAGTTGGACCATATGTTAACACTGCTTATGCCATCCTGTACTTAGAGGTTGCCGTTTTGATGGAACTTTACTATTCCCCTTGGGAAGGCCAATATTGTCTCCATGTATAACAGGTATTGTACAAACAGGCTGTAGTGCTATCTTTTATCACAGTTCAGAAGAGATTTTCATTCTACCTGTTTGCACAGGGCTGTCTTCTCTCCATGCCCTGCAAGACCGTGGGGTATTGACGTGCATTTCGTTGTCCTTCATGTTTCTTGATTGCAGATTGCTTCCTTATGGACCTGTTGTTGTCGGTTTTATTGATCCTAATCTCTAATCTTCATGTAGTCAGCTGGAAAATATTAAGAAAGGAATGAAAATAGTATTATAAGCAGAGGACTCTGACTTGTCAGGTTTATAGTGAATTCCTTTTTTGGGAAGGACTTTATACTGTTTTTCTCAAAAAATAATTTTTTTCAAGGAAGCATAGAAAACTCATGGCTTGAGCCCTGTGCTGTTATCTTTCCATGGACAAACTTTTATGATTACACTGGAGTTTTAAATGGCTGGCTTTACTTTTTTTTTTTTTTTTAAATAATTCTGCTAACCAGGCAATAGATGTTCCTTCCTCTTAGACATGCTTTTAGAAGTAATTATCACAACAGAAATTTCAGCTACAATTTTTTTCCCCATTTAGATTGGAGTTATTGGAGTGTTTTGCTTTTTGCATGTGTCTTTTCCATGTGTATAAGCTCAAAAACCCCAGTAGTGCCTCTGAAAAATTATAGCAAAACTTCTAATGGTAAAGTGAAAACCTATATATTTCTATCTAGGAAAAGAGAGTATTGTGAATTGTCAATCTGGACCTTGCAGTCTTTTGTTTAAAAATAATCTGGTTGTGATTCTACTAGTTATATTTTATTAAAATAACACTTGATATCAATTTTCTTCCTGTTTATTTCACACAACTTTAACTTCAGTTTCTACCTTCTGGTAACAATGATACTAAGGATGCAAAGACACGATGAACTAGAGGCTGACCCAAAGACCTGTTTGCACGATACCTACTACTCCCATCCTCTGAATACTTTTCACACACGACTTTACCAACATTGTTACCACATACGGTATTGATAATTTAGTATATATTTTTTTAACAGAAGGGTGAAATGAAGGACTGACCTTGCCTCTAGTTGCATAAAATCCAGGTCTTTTGCAGTTCAGTTCATTGCCTTACCTACTTCATTTCACATGCGAAGTTTAAGCTTGTTCCCATTCAATACTGGATAAGAACAGTAACAAGTAAAAGCTGTGAATGTCTAGTCATTATTGCTTCAGTATATCAAATAAAGATTCTCAGCTCCCAATGAGTTTGTGATAGAATGACAAATGGGTCATTAATGCTCTTAATAAAATATGATGTCATATTTGTTTTTGAAAGTTCAGCCAGTTTTGGTCTGTCTTTCTGCCTTCTTGACACTGTCAGCTCTGACATTGTTGTGTGTTCGCATGTTATTTTTCATTTTGTTATTCATCTTTGACTTAATTTATAATTAAAAAAAATCATTGATTCACTGACTTATTGATTTGTTCACCAAATAGTTCAAAGGAAGTCATTATCCTATCGATCTTTTTGCATTTTATATTTTCTGTTTCCACTTTATCAGTCTGGATGCTGCAGAGTTTTGCTTTCAAGG